>CM073473.1:30587500-31187500 GCA_037074535.1 Gleditsia sinensis | reverse complement strand
AGAGGTATGACTGTTAGTAAAAATGATAATGATGAATTAATCCCTACTAGAGCTGTTATGGGTTGGCGTATATGCATTGATTATAGAAAATTAAATAAGGCCACCAGTAAGGATCACTTCCCTTTGCCCTTTATTGATCAATTATTGGAAAGGCTGGCTAAACATTCACACTTTTGTTATCTGGATGGATACTCAGGATTCTTTCAGATCCCTACCATCCAGACGACTAAGAAAAGACAATGTTCACATGTCCCTATGGCACATTTGCATATAGAAGGATGCCATTCGAATTGTGTAACACACCAGCCACTTTCTAAAGATGTATGATGGCTATTTTCTCTGACTTTATTGAGGATATAATGGAAGTATTTATGGATGATTTTTCTATCTATGGTACCTCATTTGATAACTGTTTTAATAATTTGACACAGGTACTTAAGAGATGTGAGGAAGTCAACCTAGTACTAAACTGAAAAAAATGCCATTTTATGGTAAGGGAAGGAATAGTACTCGGACACTTGGTGTCTGAAAGAGGGATAGAGGTGGATAAAGAAAAAATAGAGGCAATCCAGACAATGCCACCACCATCAAATGTTAAGGAAGTGAGGAGTTTTCTTGGGCATGTAGGCTTCTATAGAAGATTCATCCAAGACTTCTCTAAAATTTCTAAACCCTTAACTAACTTGCTTCTTAAAGATATCCCATTCTTATTTGATAATGACTGCTTACGTGTTTTTTGTAGGTTGAAAGAGGCACTAATATCTGCACTGATCATCCAACCTCCTGATTGGAGCCTTCCTTTCGAGATCATGTGTGATGCAAGTGACTATGCTGTGGGAACTGTACTTGGACAAAGGAGAGATAAAAGGGCTTATGTTATCTATTATACTAGCAAGACCCTAGATGAAGCCCAAGTCAACTATTCCACCACTGAAAAGGAACTCTTGGCAGTAGTTTTTGCAATTGACAAATTCCGAAAATATTTGCTGGGATCCGAAGTCATAGTATTCACAAATCATGCTGCAATCAAGTACTTGCTAAGTAAAAAGGATGCCAAGCCAAGACTGATTAGATGGATCCTCTTATTGTAGGAATTTGACCTTGTGATCCGGGATAAGAAAGGAATGGAGAATGTGGTTGCAGACCATCTTTCAAGACTTAGGCAAGATTTAATGAGAAATGATAAAGATGAGTTGCCTATAGACGATTCTTTCCCCGATGACCAACTCCTTGCAGTCACTTATGCTGATGCTCCTTGGTACGCAGACTTTGTGAACTATCTTGCATACAGAATATTACCTGAAGGGTTAAGCTACCATCAGAGAAAGAAAATTTTCTCTGATATCAAGTCTTACTATTGGGATGATCCATGTTTCTACAAATGGTGTGCAGATGGCATCTTTTGAAGGTGCATTCCGGAGGAAGAAGTATATAGCGTCATATTCCATTGCCATAATTCACCTTGTGGAGGCTATACTAGTACTTCTAAGATTGCAGCTAAAATTCTCCAAGCTGGTTTTTATTGGCCTACACTTTTCAAAGATGTGCACACCTTTGTAAAAGCATGTGATCAGTGTCAACGAGTTGGCAATATATCAAGAAGGAATGAGATGCCCCTAAACAGTATTTTCGAAGTAGAGATATTTGACATTTGGGGTATTGACTTTATGGGTCCCTTCCTATTTTCATGCGAGAACAAGTATATCCTAGTAGCTGTGGACTATGTGTCTAAGTGGGTAGAAGCAGTGGCATCTCCCACTAATGATGCTAGAGTGGTTACCAAGCTCTTCAAGAGAGTGATTTTCTCAAGATTTGGAGTACCCCGAGTTGTGATAAGTGATGGAGGTTCCCACTTCACTGAGCAACAATTTCAAAATCTCTTGAAGAAGCATAGAGTCACTCATAAAATGGCTCTAGCTTATCATCCTCAAACAAGTGGGCAAGTGGAAATATCAAGTAGGGAAATCAAAGCAATATTGGAGAAGACCGTATCAAAGGCAAGAAAAGATTGGTCTCTCAAGCTTGATGACGCACTATGGGCTTATAGAACTGCATATAAGACACCGATAGGCACCACACCCTTTTGATTAATATATGGAAAACCTTTTCACTTGTCGGTAGAGCTTGAACACAAGGCATATTGGGCAGTCAAAAGAATTAACTTTGACTTGACAACTGCTGGAAGAAGGAGATGCCTACAATTGAATGAGCTAGATGAGCTGAGGTTTAATACTTATTATAATGCTAAGTTATATAAAGAAAGAACAAAAAGATGGCATGATAAGCACATCCTTAGGAGCCAATTTCAAGTAGGAGATTGGGTCTTGCTATTTAATTCAAGGCTGAAGCTTTTTCCCGGAAAGCTCCGTTCTCGTTGGTCCGGCCCATTCCAAGTAAGTTGAGTTTTTTCATATGGAGCAGTGGAAGTATGGAGTGAGTCTACTAGATCTTTCAAAGTTAACGGAAAATGCCTGAAGCATTTTGTGTCAGGACAACCGGTTGAAAAGAGAGCCACTCAAGCTCTCCTAGAGCCCCAATCAATCCAATAATGTACAAGGGAGTTGAGATAATGACTTTAAACAAGTGCTTTGTGGGAGGCAACCCACATTTTAATTTTTAAATTCTCTTTTTGTTTGATTTCTTGCTTTGAGATTTGGTTTTCATCTTTAATTTAGTTACTTTCTTAGGTTAAAGTTTAATGAGTGTTTTCATTTAATTTTCAAGTCCATTCCCATGTTTCCAAGGCAATATAAAAGGGTTAAAATCAAAGGAACTCAAGGAGAATCAAAAGCTGAGGAAAAATTCAAAGAATTAGGGATTCTAGTCGGCAACACGGGTCACCCGTGTCCCACACCACGCCCGTGCTGCAAGCACAGGCAAAATTGTGAAAAAAATGGTGATACCCGCCAGGAACACGGGCAGGCCGTGTCCCAGGTAAAAAAAAAGAAGAAAAGGTGCAAACCCGCCAGAAGCACGAGCATTTCGTGTCCCCAAACACGAGCATTCCCAGGGCTTCCTAAAAAAAAAAGATAGTGCAGCTTCCAGCCCGAAGCATGACCGTGCTTCGGGCTTGGGTCAAATTTTTCTTCTTCCCCCTTTTTCCCTCTTTCTCTCTCGTGTTTCCCCATTCCCAAACTGTGCCCTAACTCGTGTGCTAATTCCCTCTCCCTCTGCCATTCTACTTCATCCCCTTCCCCATCTTTCTTTGTGTTCCCCATTCCCACACCGTGCCCTAGCCAGCCCACTACGCCAAACCTAGTCCCCCCATTCTCTTCACCATCCTTCCTTTTCCTTCTCCATCTCAATCTCCCTCACCCACTCGGTTTCTCCTTACCTGTATCACCCATCCCCTGTTTTGCGTCCATTCCCCCATTCCACTTCCATACTCCATCTCATTCTCCCAAAAAATCTTTGTTTCCCCTTACCCAAATCCCCTCCCATGGTCTGCGACACCCTTTCCCTCCACCCAATCCCTTCTTTGCTTACCCCACCCATCCTGCCTTCACCTTTCCTACCTTAAACTATTGGGATCACGTTCCTTATAGCATTCTTCATCTTGTTGTGATTCCATTCAGGTACTTTCCATCTCTGTCTTTGTGTTTAATTTATCTGGTTTAGAATCTTTGGTTAATGCTGATTGTCCATACCACTTACTAGTTATTGTTTAACTATATTATTTCATTGGTTTGGACATGCTCTCAATAATGCTGGTTGACTATGTTTAATTAGGATACTTCTTCCTGACCTTGTTGATTCCACTAATTTTTGATTATGAATTGGGCTGGTTTAATGCATTGAACTTTAAGTACTTGGTGATTGTACTAAATTGCTCTGTTTTGCTGTGTATATTTTGAGCCTCACTTTGTTGGTTGCTGCCTTAATTTTTCTGGCCTTTATTACTTTCCTGCATTGGACTTTACTTGCACTAGTTTTGGAATTTCTGCAGCATTGGTTTCCTTCACTCTTGAATTTGCTAGTAAATTGGTGGCTTGACTTGCATTTAATTTTTAATCCTTGAATTTCAGCCACAATCTTTGAATGCATGTGTGCTTAACGAACTGCCTTCTGCTTTGAAAATATTTCTAGTTAAGTGGTTAATCTGTTCTTCATTACTCGACTCTGATATCCATTAGTTTGACTAACATTTGCCATCATTAAACTGTTTCTGCTTTGCATTTTTGAATTTGAATTGCATTTGGTTCTCCTTTGCATTACATTGCATATCATTTTTCATGGGACCTAAAAGAGCTCGAATAGGCCAATCATCCACCTAATCCCACCAACCCCGTAGAGGACGAAATCAACAACCACCCCAACTTCCTCATCAGATTAATGAGTATGGTATTGTGTTCGTTGATGATAGTCAACAGACCCGATACGATACACTAGTTAGACAGGGAATGCTGAGTACCCGGTACATGGATGAGGATTGTTTGGACAGGTTTGATCTTTTAAATGACGTCCAATACTTAGTTGATAGGATTAGGTGGAACACATTCATCTCACTACGATACCCGGCCCACCCTAGACCCACCTTAGAGTTTCTCAGCTCCATTAATATAGTCTTGTTTCGGGGCCCCGACATCAGTCAGGGCCGCGTTAATTTTAGACTATTTAACCGTACTTTTAGCTTAACTTTAGTTGAATTTAATGCACTGTTTAGCCTGCCTCTAGGGGGAACTAGATCAGTACCCTCCAGTTTTCTTGCCAACATCTTTTGGAACTCAATTGCTATTGAGGGGCAGTATAGTGCATCAAATTCCAAAGCATCTTTTATTTGCAACCCTATCTTCTGATATTTATAGCGTCTTATGGCCTATACTGTTTTCGGTCGAGATGAGAGTGATGGGGTTGTAAATTAAAGAGAGCTTTACTTTATTTATGCTATGGTTAATGGTACAAAGTTGGATACAAGAGTCTTCATGGCTCATCAGATGGCCTGGGTAGGTGGTGCCATGAATGGAAAGGTAGTCATAGGGGGCTTGGTTACTGCCATCGTTAGAGGGCTGGGACTTGAGGCCAATCTCCAAGGGATGCAACCAATAGTTGGCAGCAACAGGATTGATTTAGAATCCTGCTTATATATAAAACGCGTTGTCAACCAAAATGTTGAATACTGGTTGTATCTCCGAGGACATACACTCTTCTGCCTCCCTAACCCTACTAGGACTGCGGTTACTAATAGGTATAACTAGATATATATATTAGATGAGGATAGAAAAGGTGCTGAGATTCCACCCGAAGAGGAAGACTTCCCCCATGAGCCACTATTGGCTCTTCCACCCCCTCCCAATTCCCATTTCACTGACCGTGCAAGTTCCTAATCTACTCCCCCAGAGGATCAGGCCTCCATCTCTTCAAGGCTCTGTCGCATTGAGGCTGAGCAACTATCTCAGAGAGCCACCCTGCATGCCATGCAAGTATGATGCAGGCTTGGTATATCTGGCACCTGAGTCAGCACCCCCCTCCAGAACCACCGGATGACCTGTAAGTACGTAAATTCCTTCTCCCCTTTGCCTATATTTTCTGTTATTTTTGACATTGAGGACACTGTCTAGTTTAAGCATAGGGGAGTAGACTTTCGTATTTGATTTTTACTGGCTGAGTTTATGATCTGCACTGGCTACTTTTATTTGCTGATTTAGTTGTTCTTTTTATGTATATATTGTACATATCACATTCCTTTTGTCTTGTTACACAATCACGTAGTTGCTATTTCTGTGATAGATTGGTGTAGTATAGGCTAATTTTAGCTCATGAACATGTGATGCACAATAGGATATGAATAAGGTAGTTATTATTTTAGTCTCTTTCTTCTAGCATTAAACCTCTAATTTTTTGAAAAATATCTCTTTATTGTGCTGTGAATTGTATGCTATGGCTGATTTTAACACTATGAGAGTGTAAAGGTAGGGAGAGGTGAAAAATGAGAGTATGTGAAACCAAAAAAATTTTCACTCTAAGTACCACTTCAAGGCACTAAAAAGGCCTTAGTATGAGTACGTAGATGCTTTTACCCTAGTGAGATGGAGCATAAAATGCACTCACGGCATATTTCTATAAATATATATATATATATATATATATATATATAAAATAAAAAAATGATGATGAGAAATAAAAGAAATAGAGTGAGAAAAATAGAAATAAGGGTAAGGCAAAATAGGGAGATCTAAAGGATGAGGTGGCCTACTTGAGTATCTGAAAGTCAGTCTAGTGCATACAACCAGTGGTAATAGTATAAGCAGATATATAATAGAAGAATGTTTGGTTTGGTTTGAGAAGAATAGAGACTATTTGATAAATGTCTATTCATATATCTATTGTGTGCACTCTGATTGAGTGAAAAATTACCTGTATTGCATTTTTCTACCTTCTGGAATCTGATTGCATATTCCCCTTTCGTCTGATATGATATGTTATTTGCTTGAAGACAAGCAAAGGTTTAAGCATGGGGGAGTTTGATAAAGGGGGAATTTTGAGTACTTAATGGCTATATTTTATCCCTTAATTTATAGTAACTTGTGGTTATGTCTCTGCTTTTTGTTATACTTTGTTCTGGATACTGTTGTGGTTTGTTTTGTGTTTATAAGAGAGTAAAAGAGGCCAAGAAGTAAGAGAAAACAATCATGGGAAGAGCTAAAAGGACTTGAGATATGCTAAGGAGGAAACAAGGAGGCAACATACCAAAAATTGGCAAGAAAGCAACACGGCAGCCCCCAACACGGCCAGGCCGTGCTTTGGGCAGATGATGTAGAGAACCTCTAGAAATCAGCCTGAAACACGGCCAGGCCATGTCCTGGAACACGGTTGTGCTTCATGTCTGTACTGCACGTGATTTTTAGGGTTTTTGGCTGCCAACTTGATACATAGGTGGGGGAAAACACAGAGGCACATATTCAGACAGGGAAAAACACTTTAGACTCAATTTTTAGGCTTAGAAAACACTCATAGGTTAGATTTTTACTTGAATCATTGTGGAATTTATGTTATAGAGTAGGATTTATTGCATTCAAATTTCCACTTTCCATGATGACTTCCATAAGTCATCACTAAAAAAAGATCTAGTGATGACAATAGTCATCACTGAAACCCTATTTTAAATCCACTTTCAGCAATGACTTTTAAAAGTCGTCACTAAAGCCATCGTACGGTGACATTATAAATACATTCCGTGACGACCTTGTAGTTTTAGTTATGACTTTTTTAGGCTTCAACAACGATTTTAGTCATCATAGAATCTTGACTTTCACTGACGATTACGAAAGTCTTCACGAAAAAACTTTAGTGATCGTGGTATTCGTAACAGAGGATAAACGACTAAAAATCATCACTGAATGTCTTTAATGACAAATTTTTGACTTTCTATGATGACTAAATCATCACAGAATCCCTATTTTTTTTTTATAGTGAAGCCATGAATCTTGTAAAATGTATAGTGCATATTTCCTTTGAGACATGAAATTTCCTTTTTTGATCAAGAAAATTCAATGCATAGAAAATATTTTAAGTCAATGAGATCTTTCATGTGAAAGTGTTCGAAGAGAAATTTCTTGAGATATTCCATTTCTTAAAGATCGTTACTTGTGGGAAGTATCTCATCAAAATAGATGAGAATTGCAGTAAAAGAACTGCCTCTAGCTTTGGTGAAAAGAGAATAATCAGCTTTTCACTACTGATAACTAGCTTTTTGAATGGCAAACAAAAATGTAGAAAGCTACCTTCTTTGTAATAACCCAAACCTTTGAAGGTTAAGTACAAATCATTTGAAACAAGGAAGTTGAGAACAATATAAAATTTTAGAGTGTTTCTGACCTTTTCTTCTGACCTTTCGTCACTCATATAAGCATAACTCTCTCATATGAAATCCAAATCACATGATTCAAATTCCTATTGCAAGATAAGACATATATCTACAACTTTGATGTTGGGAACTTTTGCTAATTCGGTGAATATTATAGTGATAAGAGGCAAAAACCGCAACAAAGTGTGGTCTGGACCTTTGCTCACTATTTTAAGCATAACTCCTTCATATGAACTCCAAATTAGGTGATTCAAGTGGCTACGGAAAGCTAAGAGAAATGGCTACAACTTTTATGTTGGAAATTTTGTCAAATTCGGCGAAATGATATTCGCCGCGGCGAGAATAATTCGCCACGGCGAAAATATTCTCGCCGCCAGCGAAAATTGCGCACCAGCAATCTCGCCGGCGGCGAAATTCGTCAGAGAGGCATTTTTTTGCGGTCCCCCTCCTTTTTCCTTCATTTCCTCCATTGCTGGACCTTCCTCTCTCTCTCTAAAATTTTTCTCAAACTTCTCTCTAAGATATCTCATCATCCGGACGTCCGATTTGAGCAAGCAAGGTACCGTTGGACTCGTGGGAAGGAGAGTTACAAATCCCACCGATCAATTTCGCCGAAAAGTCGCCAGATTGTCGTCGGAAAATCGCATGAATAGTAACCTCCAAGGTAAAACTCCGTTTAATCGCGTTTTAGGCTTCATTTTACCGAATTTTTTTTCCACAGATAGGCTTAGAATTAGTTTCTATACTAGAATATAGGGCTTTTAGGTTTCGGCGTGAATAGTATTTCCGGCGAGTGAATAGTGTTTTCCAGCATGAATAGTGCCATTTAGAGTTTTTCAATTCTCATGTTATGTCTATGTTTTCTAGGTTGTTGAACCATCACGAGGTGAAATTCTCGTTGTTGGACTCCTAGTAAGGTGAGTGGGTTTTTCATACTATAGCGCATGTTTTAGGAATTTGATTTATAACTCTCTCGTATGATTTTAACTAGTTGGAATGTATGCTAAATTGTTTTACCGCTTTGAAAACCAATATATTCCAACCATGTTAGAAATTATAAATTTAAATCCTAGTTGAACTCTAAGTATGCAGGGCAAGCATCTAGGCTGATAATTCTCCATTTGAGCTAGATTTATAGAAATGCGAACTTAGTCATAGAAATGAACTAAGTTAGCCATGAAATGATTTGATGCATGATGAGCATCTATGTGACGTCTACGGACGATATGTTTAAAGGGAAAATTTATGATGATAAAGGTCTCCATGGGAATCATGGATGACATATATTTTAGAATGGAATTTTATGCATGAAAAGAGCTAGATGGAGAATTATAGCTTTATTATAATGTTATTGAAATGTTTTACTCTAAACTTTTTGAATAGCATATTTCAAATTTTTTCTATTGGAGGGACCCTTTTAGATCACTGTTAGCTAGCCGCAGGTAGTGCTAGCCATGGTGCACCATGATCATGTTAAGGCTTCGGCCTAGGATACTGTGACGGGCATATGACTGCCTAAGACACAGGGATTTAGGGTTGACTTATGTCTTCGCCTACAGTGATTGCCATACCCATTGCTATGTGCTTGGGGAAATTTAGGGTTGACTTATGTCTTCGCCTACAGTGATTGCCATACCCATTGCTATGTGCTTGGGGAAATTTAGGGTGGACTTATGTCTACGCCTACAGTGATTACCCTACCCTTGCTGTGTGCTTGGGGGAGATGATAGATCTGTTAGGAAAGACCTCCAATAAACTGATGCATTTTTCTTAAAGATTAAATATTTCTAAACAAGCTCATTCATCATTGTTATTGCATAAATATCTTCATTTATTACTTACCATGCATAATTGATTTGCTTACGGTTATTGATTTAATCATGTTTTATCTTTTGAACATACATTTGAACTGTTTAGCATTCTTTCAATAAATTATGGTTAAATGCTTAATGTTTCTATTATTATCTTTACATTTGGATTTCAATTATTAAACCCATTGCGAAACACTCATGCTTGGTTTGCCCTGTTTCAGTTATAGTATGATTTACTCATTCACTGAGATGTGGTAATCTCACCCCTCTTTTGTTTCCTCCCCACAAATAGTCAAAGAGACTTTGATCCAGCTACAGCTTCGTAGGAGGCTGAAGATAGTGTTGGTGAGCCCCAGTTTGGACAAGGCTCTTTTGTACTGTTTGTTTAGTTTAGTTATGTCTAGAGTATCTTCATGAACATACAGGCAGGATCCTCGCTTCTTGCGTATTTTGATGTGTTGTTTGAAAAAATGGTTTTATATTTTACAATAATGTTGGTATTATGAGGCCTTGGGCCAAGTTGAATCACATGAATATTATGAGGCCATGGGCCAAGTTGAATCAGAATGTTGGATTCATGAGATATCATGAGATATATATATATATATATATATATATATATATATATACATATATACAATATTTTCTGATATTGGATGTGGCATATGTGGACAGTTATATTTATTATGTACTCTGGATTGTGTGCTGGATGTTTGTGCATGCTATGTGTTAGGCTTGCGGCTAGGGGGAAACCCTTATGCCGTGCCGGTCATGTGTTCCATCATTTGGGGCCATGACAAAGTTGGTATCAGAGGTTTAGGTTTCCCTGTGTTCATGGAGTAACGGACCTTTAGGTAGGACTTTGAGTATGGGTATGAATCCGAACATGCTTATACTCACGGTGCTGCTAAAGTGGTTCAATAGGATGTTGTCTTTTTGTTTAAGTAAGTCAGTTTATAGTATGCTATGTTGGCATGGTTAAGTAACGGTTGGCCTATCTCTGTTTTATAGCGAGATGCCAGTTATATGAGATGTTATTTACTTTCCCTTGCTATGTACTTGGGAAAAGACCCATATAGAGTCTCTTCGCGTGTCCTCTTGAATGGTAGTAGGGCAAACCTCAGCGGAATGCTGAGTTTAGGCGAATCCTATACCACCAAGGTACGGAAGAGGTCAAACTCTCGTATGATGGTTTTTGAATGTGACATCTGTTGTACTCAGTTGTCTAGATATGGTAGAGAGTGATGTGATATTGAGAATGAATTTGTTGGCATTATGTCATGTCATTTTGAAATGTCACTAGAAGGTGATTAAATTCAATATTCTTGGAGATTTTTTTTTCTCTCTTGATACAAAGAAATCTTAGTGAGATACCCAGTAACCTAATCTCTGCTTTAGCAGTCCATAAGTGATTACAAAAAGGTGCCAATGATAGTTGGCAGTGGTGAGAGATGCTGATATAAAGTATATCATTGTAAATTAAGTTCCAGTGATTAGAGAATTTTCTGATATAATTCCTGAAGAATTGCCAGGATTACCCCGAAATAATAAATAGAATTTAATATTGATTTATTTCTTGGCCAGCGTCTATATTTTCATATAGAATGGCACCCACTGAATTTAAAGAACTGAAAAAGAAATAGTTACAAGACATGTTAGACAAGGGATTTAAAAGCCCTAGTACTTTTACTTGAAGTGCTCCAGATCTATCTGTGAAAAAGAAAGATGGATCACTATGACTATACATAGATTATAAACAATTGAGTAAAGTGACAATGTGGAATAAATACTCATTACCTTGTATAGATAATCTATTTGATCAGTTAGAAAGTGCTCAACATTTCTCAAAAATTTAATTTGATTTGATATTTAGATATCATCAAATAAGGATAAGAGAAGAGAATATTAAAAAAAAAAATTGCTTTCAGAATTCGACATGGACACTATGAGTTTATAGTTATGTCATTTGGGTTGACAAATGCCCCAGCTACATTCATATATTTAATGAATAAGTAATTAAGTCATCCCTAAAACAAGTTGTTATTATATTTATTGATAATATACTAGAATATTTCAAGAGTTCAGATAATCATAAGCAATGATTAAAGATAGTATTACAAACTCCAAGGGAGTATCAGCTATATGCTAAGTTCTCAAAATATGAATTTTGACTTAGTAATAGTACTTTCTTAAGGTATGTGGCTAGCAAGATGGTATCCGATAACTCTAAGACACATCTTGCTACAGTTATAGATGAAGATCCAAGTCCAATTTGCACATTTTGCTATGGTCTGTTGTCCATTCTATTTGAGCTGTGATTGGATCAAGTACATGAACATATGCTTGTAAAGCAGCATCAATTAACTCTTCAGCATTTGAAGCTGAGATGAGAATTCATCGTGCTGAGTGTGAGATGAACATTTGTTCCACAGCATGATCAAGAAAAGATAACAGACCATCAAAGAAGTGATTAACATTTAACAAACCTAGCGGTTTGTGATGCATACTTAGTTGTTCCCAAGAGACTATTTGGAAAATTTCTTCTAAAGTACCAAAACTCCCTGGTAAGGCAATGAAGGCATTAGCATTGCTCATCATTCTAGCCATGCGCTCATGCATGGATGCAACCCTAAACTCTTCCCCAATTGTTTTTCCTATGATGTTAGATGCAGCTAGAGCTGTAGGAATAATACCTAGAACTTGGTATCCTCCTACATGTACAGTTGTAGACACACACCCCATTAACCCACGGTTACCTCCACCATAGACTAGATGAATTTTTCTCCTGGCCAGCACCATACCCAGGTTTTGTGCTGCTTTCACATATTCTCTGTCCTTTCTAGGACTGGAACAAAAAAAAAACGCAAACATTTCGAAATTGACGAAATGCAATTCCCTCCATAGCTGCACACACCCTAATTTTGAGTATGAAAATAAAGATACTAATGTGTGCATTTACAAAACTCAGAGAAAAACATACTTATAATAGCTAAGCGAATAGGCTAGACATAATGAGAACAACTATGTGAGTGATTGGCGGAGATTAGCTAAATTGAAGGTGAAAATTTCAAAAAAAAAAATGACGACAAGCATGCATATATACAGTAGTTATGACTGTGACCCATATTAAGCAAGTAAAGAGGATAAGGTTAAGATATCACCAGAAATTAGCCTTTTCCTTAATATTTTTATGAAGCATTGATGTCTTGATTCTTACAGAAAAGTTGTAAGTGGTAGGCGTAAAAGAGAAAAAAAAAATGCAAACCAGTTAATTGTTGAAGAGGAACAATCAAAAGATTTATCTTGTTTTTTCCAATATTCTTACCAGTCGACTATTGGTTTATAAGTCGACTAACTATTTTGAGAAATTTTAATTTGGACTGGTTATTTTACAGTTGATTGGTTACATTTGTTTTGAAGCAATCAGCTGCATTCTACCAGTTAACTATGTGTTCTTTGCTTCTCACATACTTTTGTGAGCTAAGAAATAATTATTTTTTCATATGATATTCTTTCACCGAATAATGATAGCTTTGAATTAAAATTTTGGCACATATATTCTAAATTTGCGGCCACCGATTTTCGCCGAACTAGTAGCTAGATTTTGTTTACAAATTTTCAAGAATTACGGCCACCGATTTTAATTTTCTGTTAATATTTTGTCCAAACTTCTGACTTCCTCTTTTGGCACTACGCTCTATTATGAGTTCCACATGTTCTACTGTATTGTCCTACATTAATGTTTGACATTAAATACAAGATTTTTTTTCCTTATTATAAGGAGGGTTAATTTCTAATCTTTGGAACTCAGTTCTTATGGTGTTCAACTAATTAGTAGATTAAAGTAATAGATATTTTTGAAAAGAATATATGGATGATGATTTAATGGTGCTTTGACGAATATAATCAAAGGAATTAACGGTGTTAAAGTTTTTGAGGAGTAAAGTATGGAAAATAAGATTTAAGTTAATCTTGAAATTTTTAATTTGAAAACATGGAAAATATTTTGAGAACCATCTCTAAGAATAATGTAAGTAATTAAGATATTTGTGTTAAGAATTTATACTTTGCTAAATTGAGACTAGTATCTAGAATATAAATCATGTTGAGATTTGAAAAATTTACGTATAAATTATTGTTAAGAAAAGAGATTTCAGAAGAAGCCATAAATTGTAAATATGGATAAACCGAGGTAATAAGGATATACTGAGATAAAAATGGTACTAGTATAATGGTAAAAAGAAGATACAAGTTAAATTTTTCATTGGCCGATATGTTGGCAAATACGAATTGAATATATTATCTCAAGAGAGTTATTCAGGAAGTCTAAGGATCTTTATTAGATTATAATATGACTAATACTAAAATTAAATGATGTGTTTATACATTAGAAGTTATGCTTTAAGTATCTTTATATTATTGTGGTAAAAGTTGGAAGAAATTAATTGTACTTAGTTGAACTTACTCATAGCAGTAATTATCATGCCAATATACAATGGCATCATTTGAAGTTTTACACGAACATCATAGGTTTCTTAATATGTGAGTGAATTGAGAAAAGTTAAACTTTGAAAATCTAGTTTTGAATAACATGCAATAGATAGAATATGACTTATATAAATTGATGATGCTAGTTTGGAGAGCATGCTTCAAGCATAAGTTTTTTTTTTTAGATTGGTGAGAGATTCCTTAGCAGAATCTGTCTATAATAAAATGATATTAAAAGATTTAAGCCTTATGTAAGAGGTGTTACAAATATTTTGTTAAATGACTCAGTGGAGTTAGATTTATTATAAGATGTTACTGAAAAAAAAAATTTATTTGAAAAAGAAATATAAGTAACTCAATACTAGTCAAAGGTATATAAGGACCATGAATGTTGAGCACTAGGAATTATCAGTTG
The DNA here is from genome assembly GCA_037074535.1 of Gleditsia sinensis. Taxonomy (NCBI): domain Eukaryota; kingdom Viridiplantae; phylum Streptophyta; class Magnoliopsida; order Fabales; family Fabaceae; genus Gleditsia; species Gleditsia sinensis. The sequence goes on along the minus strand of CM073473.1, from coordinate 31,172,982 downwards.
GTGACCACATATTCTTTAATGACTCACCAATGAAAGAGGTAATGAGATTTGGGAAGAAAAGAAAGTTACACCTTCGGTATATAGAAGCATTTAAAATTTTTGATAGGGTCGGTTTAGTGGCTTATTATTTGGCTTTACCTCCTAAATTGGGTAATGTCCTTTTAGCCTTTCATGTGTTTATGATATGAAAACATTTACCGGATCCTACACATGTTATATAGTGTCCACAAATTCAATTACAGGAAAATTTAACCTATGAGAAACAACCAGTAGCAATAGTGAACAGACAAGTAAGGAAGTTACGGTCAAAGGAAATACCTGCAGTGAAAGTGATATGAAAAAAAAAAATCACTCTTATGAGAAAGTTACTTGGGAAAGAGAGTAGGATATACGCGCCAGATATCCGCATTTATTTGAACAAAGAGGTTAGTAGTTATCTGCAACTGTGGTGATGAAATTTGGGGACCAATTTTCTTTAAGGGGGAAATTAGGGTAGGAACAGTGGCATACCACCTAGCCCTACCACCTGGATTGAGTGAAGTGCATCCAGTCTTCCATGTCTCGATGCTAAGGAAGTATCTACCTGACCCATCTCATGTAATTCAACCGCAAGAAATCCTTTTGGATGACAAGTTGGCCTACGAAGAGAAACCTATGGCCATTGTTCATAGACAGATGAAAAATTTGAGGTCTAAGGATAACCCTACAGTGAAGGTGATCTGGCAGAATCATTCCAAAGAGGAAGCTACGTGGGAAGTAGAGGACATCATGAGAGAGAAGTATCCACAGCTGTTCCAAGAGTAGTCTTGTGTTTTCATGTTGTTGGTTTTTGTAAAATTCAGGGACCGAATTTTTATAAGGAGGGGAGAATGTAATAACCCAAACCTTTGAAGGTTAAGTACAAATAATTTGAAACAAGGAAGTTGAGAACAATATAAAATTTTAGAGCATTTCTGACCTTTTCTTCTGACCTTTCATCACTCATATAAGCATAACTCTCTCATATGAAATCCAAATCACATGATTCAAATTCCTATTGACAGATAAGACATATATCTACAACTTTGATGTTGGGAACTTTTGCTAATTCGGTGAATATTATAGTGATAAGAGGCAAAAACCGCAGCAAAGTGTGGTCTGGACCTTTGCTCACTATTTTATGCATAACTCCTTCATATGAACTCCACATTAGGTGATTCAAGTGGCTACGGAAAGCTAAGAGAAATTTCTACAACTTTCATGTTGGAAATTTTGTCAAATTCGGCGAAATGATATTCGCCGCAGCGAGAATAAGTTAGCCGCGGCGAGAATGCTGCAACATTTTCCCGAGAGCATGAGTTTTTCTGGTTTCGATCTCGCCGCGGCGAAAATATTCTCGCCGCCGGCGAAAATCGCGCACCAGCAATCTCGCCGCGGCGAGAATTAGCTTGCCGGCGGCGAAATTCGTCAGAGAGGCATTTTTTTGCGGCCCCCCTCCTTTTTCCTTCATTTCCTCCATTGCTGGACCTTCCTCTCTCTCTCTCTAAAATTTTTCTCAAACTTCTCTCTAAGATATCTCATCATCCGGACGTCCGATTTGAGCAAGTAAGGTACCGTTGGACTCGTGGGAAGGAGAGCTACAAATCCCACAGATCAATTTCGCCGGAAAGTCGTCGGATTGTCGTCGGAAAATTGCATGAATAGTAACCTCCAAGGTAAAATTCCGTTTAATCGCGTTTTAGGCTTCGTTTTACCGAATTTTTTTTCCATAGATAGTCTTAGAATTAGTTTCTATACTAGAATATAGGGCTTTTAGGTTTCGGCGTGAATAGTATTTCCGGCGAGTGAATAGTGTTTTCCAGCATGAATAGTGCCGTTTAGAGTTTTTCAATTCTCATGTTATGTCTATGTTTTCTAGGTTGTTGAACCATCACGAGGTGAAATTCTCGTTGTTGGACTCCTAGTAAGGTGAGTGGGTTTTTCATACTATAGCGCATGTTTTAGGAATTTGATTTATAACTCTCTCGTATGATTTTAACTAGTTGGAATGTATGCTAAATTGTTTTACCGCTTTGAAAACCAATATATTCCAACCATGTTAGAAATTATAAATTTAAATCCTAGTTGAACTCTAGGTATGCAGGGCAAGCATCTAGGCTGATAATTCTCCATTTGAGCTAGATTTATAGAAATGCGAACTTAGTCATAGAAATGAACTAAGTTAGCCATGAAATGATTTGATGCATGATGAGCATCTATGTGACGTCTACGGACGATATGTTTAAAGGGAAAATTTATGATGATAAAGGTCTCCATGGGAATCATGGATGACATATATTTTAGAATGGAATTTTATGCATGAAAAGAGCTAGATGGAGAATTATAGCTTTATTATAATGTTATTGAAATGTTTTACTCTAAACTTTTTGAATAGCATATTTCAAATATTTTCTATTGGAGGGACCCTTTTAGATCACTGTTAGCTAGCCGCAGGTAGTGCTAGCCCTGGTGCACCATGATCATGTTAAGGCTTCGGCCTAGGATACTGTGACGGGCATATGACTGCCTAAGACACAGGGATTTAGGGTTGACTTATGTCTTCGCCTACAGTGATTGCCATACCCATTGCTATGTGCTTGGGGAAATTTAGGGTTGACTTATGTCTTCGCCTACAGTGATTGCCATACCCATTGCTATGTGCTTGGGAAAATTTAGGGTGGACTTATGTCTACGCCTACAGTGATTACCCTACCCTTGCTGTGTGCTTGGGGGAGATGATAGATCTGTTAGGAAAGACCTCCAATAAACTGATGCATTTTTCTTAAAGATTAAATATTTCTAAACAAGCTCATTCATCATTGTTATTGCATAAATATCTTCATTTATTACTTACCATGCATAATTGATTTGCTTACGGTTATTGATTTAATCATGTTTTATCTTTTGAACATACATTTGAACTGTTTAGCATTCTTTCAATAAATTATGGTTAAATGCTTAATGTTTCTATTATTATCTTTACATTTGGATTTCAATTATTAAACCCATTGCGAAACACTCGTGCTTGGTTTGCCCTGTTTCAGTTATAGTATGATTTACTCATTCACTGAGATGTGGTAATCTCACCCCTCTTTTGTTTCCTCCCCACAGATAGTCAAAGAGACTTTGATCTAGCTACAGCTTCGTAGGAGGCTGAAGATAGTGTTGGTGAGCCCCAGTTTGGGCAAGGCTCTTTTGTACTGTTTGTTTAGTTTAGTTATGTCTAGAGTATCTCTATGAACATACAGGCAGGATCCTCGCTTCTTGCGTATTTTGATGTGTTGTTTGAAAAAATGGTTTTATATTTTACAATAATGTTGGTATTATGAGGCCTTGGGCCAAGTTGAATCACATGAATATTATGAGGCCATGGGCCAAGTTGAATCAGAATGTTGGATTCATGAGATATCATGAGATATATATATATATATATATACATATATACAATATTTTCTGATATTGGATGTGGCATATGTGGCCAGTTATATTTATTATGTACTCTGGATTGTGTGCTGAATGTTTGTGCATGCTATGTGTTAGGCTTGCGGCTAGGGGGAAACCCTTATGCCGTGCCGGTCATGTGTTCCATCATTTGGGGCTGTGACATTCTTGATGCTTGCTTGAGGCTATAAAAGGATTTATTAAGTTGAAATGCAAGATTATCCCCTATTGGCAAAGATTAGGTGGAGGTTCCATTTATACTACCTCTTGGAAATCACTATGAAGAAAAACATTTTGAACATCTAATTGATGAATGAACCAATAATGTGCAAAAGCAATAACAAGAAGGCAATGAAGTGTAGTGAGCTTTGTAGTGGGATAAAAGGTTTCATGATAATCAATACCTACAATTTGAGTATATTCTTTAGCAATAAATTGAGGTTTATGACACTAAGTAGTGTCATCATATTGATCTTTTATTTTATAGACCTATTTGCAGCTAATGGATTTATGTCTAGCCAATAAAGGAACCATACTACATTTGTTATTCTACTCTAATGCTATTAATTTGACTTTCATCACATTTTACCAATGTGGATCAAGGATAGCTTGAGCATAAGAGGAAGGTTCAGTATAACCTGTAATGTTAGCTAGAAAGGTATAATGGTTAGAAGATAAACGAGAATATAAAAGAAAATGAGAAAGTGGGTATCCAGTACTTGATGCTAAACTTGGTGTCGAGGTTGAATAATTGACATGAGTAGAAAAAATGTAGTCTTTATGCCATGTCAGAGGTTGCTTTGGATGAGTGGATTGACGTATAGCACTACAAGAATTTTGATTTTCAGTGACGACTTTAAGGTGGCGACCCTTAAAGTCGCCACTAAAAATAATCTTTAGTGGCCACTTTCTAAGTCACCACTAAAAGATGATATTTATAGTGGCGACCATACAAGGTCGCCACTAAAAATTACCTTTTGGTGGCGGCCCAATCAGAGTCGCCACCGAAAGAGTATCAGTTAACACTTTTCAGTAGCAATTTAAACTATGTCGCCACTAAAAGTATTCAGTGGCGACCTATAGTCGCCATTGAAAGGTAAGAGTAATATAAATAATAATAAATAAATAAATAAAAATTATGGACATGTATCCTTTCTTGGTTGCTTCCAAAACTCAATTTTTATTTTTAGTATATATATAAAATTTAATTTTTTTAAGAAATTATATAAAAAATTATTTACTTTTTAAAAGTATTGTTATGTTAATATTATTAAGAAAAATTTTAAAAATTTATTTAATTAGTTTTAAAAAAAAGCTTAACTAAAATGTATCTTTATTTAAACTATATAAACTCTTAATTTATGAAAATTGCAGAGCAGTTGCTAGTAAGTTTTATAGTGTTTCAATATATTTTTCTTTAATTTTTACTCGAATATTTACAACAGTGTAAGAAATATGCATAGCATTTTATTAATGCCATCAAAATATTCACATGGTCTAGTCTTCGACTTAGGCTGTGCATCCGGCACCTAGAAATGCAATTGACACACTTGTCAATGGCATTCTTCACCATTGCAACCTTCGAAATGTTGAAATTTCTAATAATAAATTTTTGATATTCGAGATTCTGATGATGATTTTCATAAGTTTTGTATATTTAAATTTTTAACAATAAAACTTCAAGACATATTTTAAAATAACATGAAATTATTTATTTTATTTAAACTTATAATATAAAGATGTATTAAAATAATTTAATTGTTTAAATATTTTGTATATATAACTCAGACACAATACTAATTATGGTAAATTTAATATATTAATTAACAAACACTTATTATTGACTTATCACTCATAAGCATAATTTTTAATTTTTTTTAATCAAATTAACTTATTTAAAAAATTTTGATACGAGGGTTGTTGTGTAAGCACAAAATTATTAAGGCAGGAGTGTTTAGAATTTCAATATATATAGAAGGTAGGAGTGTTCAGAATTTTAAAATTTTAATTGAGAAATAATTTTATCAAACTTTACCTACTAAATTTGAAGATAAACTTGATCTTATCTTTGATTCCTATTTTCTTATCTTTGTCATACTCTCATTTTCTGAGTGCTGCACCAGAGAAAATAAAAATAATTATTAAATATGTTTTTAATATTGAACTATTATTCAAAATTAGTATAAATTTATAATTTGAATAATTAAAATAATTTAATATTTAATTAGTACTTATCAATAAATGTATTTAAACTTAAGTAGTAATTGTATGTTTTTTCTTCCTCGTATTTTAGTAAGATTAAACTTTTTAATATTAGTAATTTATTTTATTGTGGGTTAGAATTTTTTTTTAAATTTATCACTAAACTTTAGTATTGATATTTGATTATTAATAAGAATCTTTAATCTAATTCAGATAAAATAATTACTCTACATTTAATGATAAATTAATATATCAGTAATGAGGGCATTAAAATATCAGAAATATCTAGAGAAGGCTATAAATATGCATTACAGGTTGTGATCCAAGAGATTTCTTGAATCCACTAGGCACTAGCTGAAACTAAGAGATACCTTTTCTGAAATCAGCGTTATAGACGAAGCCTTTCGGACTCAACACCAAAAAGAACACTGGCGAGAAAATATTGCAAAGGAAAAAAATAAAACCCTAATTTTGTCTGAAGCTCAGAGTTTTCATTGAAATTGCGAAAGGAAATATTACACGTATTTCTACGGCCCCTACTTGGAGGTTGGTTCTTTCAATTAGTCCATTTATTTCATTTTTATTTTTATTTTTTTGAGAAATTCTTATGTGAACCTAATGGGTTATCTAGGAAGGTGTGTGTGTGATTTGGGTAAGGATTGTAAAATCCTATTCATACTTTTATTTATGGTTGCCTGGGAAAGAAAAATCCATTTGCCCATTGGGAGAGTTTTCACTCTTAGGTCCCGTTTCTTTTCTGCTGTCTAGAATTTTTAGAATCTGAGTTTGTTTTGTTCCTAATATAGTCCTTTCTTCATCTCGTCTATACCCATAACCTCTCTACCTCCTCGCTCTCCGCCCACCCCACCATTGTCATCTACATCACACCTTTCGTCATGCCTCTACTTCTTCTTCCCTTGACGTCTTCGACCCCGACCTCAACCGATGGCTCAAGTTCACTCTCGATTTCCTTCCTTTTCAGTTACCTCACCCTGTAGCCTCCTCCCTTGGACTCGTCTATCTCTGGGGCAAATCGCTCGAGTCCAACAAGTCGCTGGTTGTTTGTAACCCCTTAACCCAGTAATTTTTTTTAAATTATTTTATTTTAACGCGATATGGTGAAGCTTTGTTCACTTGTGCATTTTTTTCCAGCTCTGTGCTTCATTCACTGGTGGTGTAGAGTGTTTATAATTGCAAAGTCACTTGTGCGATTTTTTCCAGGCTTGACTGGACGGTGATGCGCAACCTGTATGTATCTTTATTCTGAGTATTTATTATTTATTCTTTTTTGGGTTTCCAGATTACGATGTGCACTTGCATTCATCTCTAAGAGGTTCTGTATCTTATATCATTTTCTTTTCCTTTTTGTTTTTTTGGTGTGAACAGGGGATTCTCGGTTTCTTTGTTTATTGGAGCAAAAGCCATGCTGAAACATTATAGTGTACCTGTTGTTCAATCTTATTTAAAGAGAGATTTAATTTTTGTTCTTTGTTCTATTTTGTCCTTTTTTGTGTGTCCTTATTTTCAGGAATTGGCAGCTGAGATAGCAGAACTCCAATAGAAAAAGGATGATCTTGAAGCTGAATTGAACAAGGTATCAAAAGCGAGGCAGGTTAAGAAATAATATCATGTTTGCATACTTACACTGCTGCACATTTGTGTATGTATGTATGTGTGTGTGTGTGTGTGTGTGTGTGTGTGTGTGTGTGTGTGTGTGTGTATATATATATATATATCCATAGTGTAGTCTCTATGAACTTTTGTTTTGATAAAATGTTGCTATGTTGTTAACAAACTTTATTAAATCACTTAGACCTTTGTTAATTCTTTGGTTTATTTTAGCTTTTGGCTTATTGCTATTACTAATACAAACCTTATCTTTCTTGTTGTGTCCTTGTATCTCTTTTCTCTTTCTGCTTATTTATGCTTGCCAATGCAGATTTTTCCTTTGTGCTTCAAAAGATGTAGTACTTGTGATAGAATAAAACTACAAAACTAGAGAACAAATGATACAAAGCCAAAGCCATTAGCAGTGGTTGAGATTTTTCAACTGAACGACCATTTTGCAAAACTAATAAGGAAATGATCATTTCTTTGGTTTTGGTTCCTCTGGGTCTTATCGATTTGACCTATTAAAATGAATAGGCAAATGGAAAGTAGAATAGACAAGGGACATGAAAAAGAGAGGACAAGAAAAGAGATGCCATTTGAATAACTGCTCTTCACACAAAAGTTGAATGGGCTATAGTTCCCTCATTTTTAAAGGCACTAAATTTCTTTCTTGTCATAATGATTGAGGATCCATTTGAGCAAAGATTCTTAGGAATAGGCCATGGATTGTGGTGATAGACTTGCATGCACACTGAACAATAATTAATCACACATGAAATAGTGAAAATCCCCATTGTCAAGTGCATGGATTTAACCAAATGTCTTTGTTTAAGGCGCATTGGATTTAGAGTGGACAATCATTTCTCAACTGGAAATAGCATTATGTATCTCTCGCCCATCATTTCTGATGGGAATGCACCATTGCAGAAACTTTCTTAAACAACCCAACACTTTTTTTTTTTGGGCCATTTAAACCAATATATAAGTTATAGGCTTTTTAACTCTGTTGGCTTGATTTTGTATCTTTTTGAGCAATTATGGCATAAAATCCTTTGTTTCGCTTCATCTCCTTCAATAAGGCATTTTAGAAAGAATAAAATAGTCAATAATTGTTTCTTCTACTTGTTGATATTAGGTGGTGATGGACAAAGTTTTTAGACAAATGATAAAATGGAACCTTTTATTTCTGGATCAATTTATCATATGCCTTTTTTGCTTCCAACTTTGTATTATGTGTTCAAACACTGAAGATTTCCAGCAACTTGACCAAGCAGTCTTTTGGGTTCATGGTTATAATAAATGGCATACTAAAGATATAGATTTAATAAGATTTATTTGACTTGTGCTAAAGTCAGTGGTGGTATGTTTCAGGTAGAATTGACCAAGTATAATTTTTGACTTCTATCAAATGTCTTATCAAATCTTTTTTCTTTCAATGATAATATTGATGTTTGAACTTTGAAACTTTTGTAAAGTATTCAAAATTTTCACAACTAAATCACTTTTAATTATTTTTAAAGTATAAGATTTTTTATTATGATGAAATTAGCCTATTTCTCAATCTTGAAAATAGAGAATATAAATATGTTATGCTGGATCTCACTCTAAAAACTGATAAGTTATGAAATAAGTTTTTAAGCAAGCTTATTAAATATTTGAGATGAATTTGAGTGACTTGGTTCTTTATTCCATTTTTTGGTAAATAATCATTAAATATGAGTAAAAGTTATATATATTTTTTGTCTTAGTAACTTGCTTAGCACAAATTTTTTATACACATTTTTTTTAGTTAGACTAATAGGAGGTTTTTTTTGCAAAATGCCAATCATAGTATACATGTATGACGAAGATGTTGATGACATGATATCTATTGTTGAGTATGACCAAGAATACGGCAAGGAAAATCCAAATATATTTGGTCTTAACCGTCTTTTGATAACTTTTTATAATTTGTGATAGAAGTACTAATGGTATATTTTCATTGTGTTAGGATTAATTAATTTCGTTTGTAAATAGTTTTTTTTAAATGTAACTAGTTACATTACTTTGAATATTTGCATTTGAACTAATTGTAGTTGAATATAAGTTTAAATAAAATTTTTTATTATAATTTTAGCAAGATAACTAATATGTCAATTCTATTTTTTGTTTTTTTTTAATTATTTTGTTAGTAAAAATTAACATCTATAAATTTTAAAAATAAAAAATAAAAATAAAAGAAATTGAATATTAGACTTTCAGTGGTGACTAAAGTCACCATTAAATGTATCAAATAATATATAATTTGAAGTTTTAGTGGCAATTAAAGTTGCCACTAAAATTACACTTTCTGTGGCGACATTGAAAAGTCGCCACCAAAAATAGATTTAGTGGTGACCAAATAAAATTGCCACTGAAAGTAGACTTTCAATGGCAACTTTTAATATTTTAGTGGTAATTTTTATAGTATTTTGTGACGACTTTAGTCGTTACTGAAAGTAAACTTTCAGTGGCGACCTTAAAAGTCGCCACTAAAAATATTCAGCAACAGAGTTATCAACGACGAAGTGGTGGCGACAAAAAGTCGCCTTAATGGCGAGCAGCGACTTTAGTCGCCGTTAAAAGCATATTTGTTTTGTAGTGTAGGTGGATTAGGAGAATATGGCGGGTCTATATGAGGTGTCATGGAATTAGGGTGAGTTGTTATAAGGGAAAGGTTAGGCATATTAAAAGAAAAGGTTGTTTCATTGTTGTCTATTAAGGGAATGTGATTGTTGGGAAGACAGTGAATTTAGGGGTGAAGTGTGTAGGATTGAGTCATAAGAGAAAGGAAAGCTATTTGTGGTATCATGCAAAAAATTTGGTATAGCAAGACTAGAATTTGATTGATAAGAAAGTGAAGGAAAAGTGGTTTCAAAAATTACGACATCTTGACTAATGAAAAATTTTGTGTCTCTAAATCACAAAGTTTGTAACCCTTTCCACCATTGGGGTATCCAACAAAATGCATTGTTTAGCATGTAGCTCAAGTTTATGAATGGGACGAACAACTTTTGCATAACATAAACAACTAAAAACTTTCAAACGATCAAGTGATGGTGGACATTTGTGCAAAAGTTCCAAAGGTGATGTTTTAGATAATAATGGTGTAGGGAGTTGATTAATGAGATATATAGCTATCAATATGCATTCACCCCAAAAAATAAGAGGAAGTTGAGATTGAAAAATAAAGCATGTGCAATAGTTAGAACATAAAGATGCTTTTGTTTAATCACTTTATTTTGTTGTGGAATGTAGACACAAGTACATTGATATTCTATTCCATGTGATTGAAAATAATTTCGCATAGATAGAAATTCAAAGCTATTTTCTACTTGGATGACTTTAACAGAAGCATGAAATTGAGTATGCACAAATGTAAAGAAAGATTATAAAATATTTTGAGTTTCTGATTAAAATGCATAAGAAATCCCAATGTGAACCTTCTAAAATCATCCACAATAGTGAGAAAGAAACATGCCCTTTAATTTATAGGAAATTTGTGAGGACCCCAAATATCACAACGCTATAAATCAAATGGAGCATGACTTACTATAAAACTTGAAGGAAATGGCAGTCTAGTCTATTTAGCCATAGGATAAATAGTACAATTATTATAAAATGAAAATTTATTATTGGAAGACAATAACAAATATGCTAATTTTAGATGAGATAGAGATGGATATCCAAAATTACCATGTTGCTTACCCAAGCCAATCAACTTCCTTGTAGCAAAGTCTTGTAAGACACAAAAAGTGGGAAAAAGAATAGCACAACAATTTAGAGCAGTGGTGATTTTACTAACTGGCATCAAATTTAAATGAAAGGATGGGACACATAAACTTTGTTTGACATAATATTAGGGTTAAATGGTATAGTTCCTATAGACATTATAAAGGATAAAGATCCGATAGGTAATTTTACAATTGGTGTTGGTGATGTTTTTGTGTGGGATAAAAGAGTGGAATATGTGGTAATATGGTATGTTGCTCCACTATCCAAAATACAAGGCTTCATGAAAATAGTATTAGAAGAAGAAGAAAAGACTTGCAGCGTTTGCATATGCATTGTCATCACCATTGGTATGATTGTCAAGGAACTAAATTTCTTTTCTTTTCCATCAAAACGATCGAAATGTTTCCGTTTTCCTGAGTCACCGACATGAAATAAAGTTATCAAAACGAAACGAAGTGTTTGTTAAGAAATTACGCTATTTCGATTAAAATTACTATGTTTCAGTAGAAATACTCTTGTTTCAGTGAAAATTTCGGTGGAAATACTATTGTTTCTAGTTGTTTCAATAGAAATACTTTTGTTTCGAGTTATTTCGATGGAAATACTCTTGTTTCGAGTTATTTCGATGGAAATACTCTTGTTTCGAGTTATTTTGATGGAAACACTCTTGTTTCAAGTTGTTTCGATGGAAAAGTACTAAACTAATTTGAAAAATAAAAAAATTGACAATCTAAAAGTAGATGAAAATAGCATCATATCACATCCAACATCAAGTTATTTTCTCCCACAAGTCACGGCATCTTTATTAACTTTCTACTTTTCTCCTTTGTTCTCATGACATTGTTTTCCTTTATTATCTTCATTTTAAAGAGAAAAATATAAAAATGATGAAAAGAAAGATTGAAAGACAAAGAGAGAGGAAGATAGAGACATAATCATGGTCGATAGAGAGAGAGAGAGACTTAAATATAGATGCCATGAAAGAGTTAAGAAGAAGATGGAGAGATGGATGCAAGAGAGATTGTTGTTGAATGCTGTTAGAATTTGAGTCGGAGTCCCTACTATAATAGCATTTTACTTACTATTTAATTATAGATATTAATTCGAATTAATTTTAATATAATTTTATATATCTATATCATTAATATTATGTTAAAATATTTTAAAATTAAAAAAAAGTATTATTTAAAATTATTTGAAATGTTTCTGTTTCTAGAATCACCGAAACGATACTTTGAAACGAAATTTAGTACCATACTTGAAATTTCTACTAATCAATTGCAACAAATTGCTCATGTCTCGTCTCAAATGATACCAATCATCAAGGTATTAAATTTCGTTTCGAGGTACCGTTTCGGTGACTTTAGAAACGGAAACATTTTGAAACGTTTTGAAAATTTCGTGGAAACAAAATTTTTTTGAAGAAATGTTTCAAAAGATTTCAAATAATAATTTTTTCAATTTTAAAAGATTTTAACATAATATTAATGATATAGATATATAAAATTATGTTAAAATCAATTCAAACTAGTGTTTATAGGAAACTCCAGCTCAAATTTCAACAGCATTCAACTATAACCTCTCTCTTGTGTTTATCTTTTTATCTTCTTAACTCTTTTGCAGCATCTATCTTTAAGTCTCTCTCTTTTCATGTGACTATGATTTTATCTCTCTTTTCAGGTATATCTCTCAAATATATTTCTCTCTCTTCGTCTATCAATCTCTTTTTTTATTGTTTTTATAATTTTTTTTGAAATAAAGACAATAACAAAAAGTAATGTCATGAGTATAAAAGAAGAGAGTAAGAAGTTGACAAAGTGTTATAACTTATGGGCAATGTACTAAATTTCATTTCGAAGTGTCGTTTCGATAATTTTAAAAATAGAAATATTTTGAAATTTCATGACAATAAAAGATTTTTGAAAAAAAAACGTTTCAAATAATTTAAAATAATTTTTTTAAATTTTAAAGAATTATAATATAATATTAATAATATAAATATATAAAATTAGATAATATAATATTAAATAATGATACTTTTATTCAAATAATATTCATATAATTAATGTTCATAAAATTTGACAATAATTGTTATTAAAATTATATTTTAATTTTTATTAAATTTAAATGTAATTATTTAAAATTTATTATAAATATTGTTAATAAAATTTTAAATGAATAAGTTGAATGTGAATGATCAATTTTTTTTATAATTTATGTTTTACAATAATTATATAATTAACAAATAATATAAACTTAATTAGGAGGTTAAAAATATTTTATATTTTATTATTTTTAAATTTGTTATCTTTAAAAATAAAAAATAAAAAATAATAACTATATTGAAATTATATTAATATTTTTGTTGAAAAGGCATAAATATTTTTAATTAAAATAACTTTTTTAAATAATTATTAACATGTAAAAGTAGCTATGTGGTTCCAGGCGCAGATTACTTTGCAAACAAGCTGCAATTTCTTTTTAAAAAAACTATGGATAATAAATAAATAAAGTAGAAAGAAGTCAGAAATTCAAAATAATAGGTGTTGTTGTTTTAATTAAAATTCGCAAGTGCACGAATCTATTGGAGTATAGATTTAGTGGTATGCAATGTCGATCCCACAGAGATTGCCAATGGAGAAAAAATTCTAATATAGATCCGAAATAAATACTTCTAACCTAGTTTTCGATGTCTTGTTTTGTGAGAGGAATATTGAACAAATTACACAAAAAACTAATATACTGAAATTAAATGAAGATGTATTCAAAGTAAAGAAGCATATTAAGGTTAGGGGATCCACTCTTGGTATATCGAATAAAGATAAATTTAACTCTTTTGTTACTCAATTAGAATCCTTACACGAATGAAGTTCTAATAGGATGATATGTTAATTTCAGCTCAACTTTGTTTATACATGAATTATATTTACCTCCTCACTAATAATTAAAACAATCTTGTAAAATGGATTCAAGTATATATTGTGCCAATTGTCATGTTGTCTACAATATATCAAGATTCACACTTCGCAAGATTAAAAATACCAGGATACAAAAGATAACTTGTACTTAAAGTCGAGCGTACATTGTGCCAATCATTATATTGTCTACAATAAATCAAGATTGATTCAAGCATTCATTGTGCCAAAGATTGTCTACAATGTATCAAGATTCTAAGTTTAAAAGATTAGAATGAAAAGAGGTAAGAAGAAGAAACATAACAAGAGATAGGTAGCGAAGCCAACCATAAAAATAATAAGAGATAGGCGGTATGATAAAACTAGCCAATAAAATAACAAGAAATCGGCAGTCTGATAAAATCAGCCATTAAGAAATAATCACAAGAAAAAAAATAAGAAGGTAAATACAATATCAAAGATAAACATTAAGATTAAGAGTTAGATAAATTATTATTCTCATACCAAGAGTTTCACCCTTTCACCTTAGCATTAGGAGATTAGTTCTCCATAATTAAAGTGAGAAAGTAAAATGATAGATGAAGGAACATGATAATATTACGGAAGAGAATGAAAAATACAAAATGTCTAAAGAGAGAATAACATTACAAGTACGTAGAATTCTAACAAAGCTTTCCCAAACTCTCTCCCAAAAGCTCCCCCGCAAAAACTCCCCAAAAGCTCCTTAGGCTCTCTATTTATAGATACAATTAGGTGTGGTAGGTGTGGTAATTGTCAAAATTGTTAGGTAGGAAGTTGTACAAAGTTGACAATTTGGATTCCATCATGTACACCGAAATTAATCCTTGAATATCTTATTGAAATCCGCCGAATTGGCTGACTCCATCAACATGAAAGTTGTAGAAAATTTCATTAGCTTTCTGTCAAGATAAATCGTGGACAAATTGAATACGTAATTTGTGACTTATGGTCAAAATACTATAGCAAAGTAGGGCTGGACTGCAGCAATAGTCAGATTCTCTTCTAGCCCACTTTTGTCCCTTTTAATGTCCGAATTTTTTGACCACTTGAACATGAAATTTGTACTCAATTGTGTCAGCTACACACCTACCAAATTTCATACATATTGGATATGTATTTTCGGAGATATGGCCCAAGTATTGCAGCAAGGTTGGGCTGGACTACAAACAACAAACATATTCTCAACATTGGGTGCTTTGCCTTGAATCTTTATGTTTTAGTTCTTTTGAAAATGTGATCATAAATCAAGAATAAATTTGTGCATATATCCATTAGGATTCGTCTCAAGAGTTAATATGATAATGCTCCTTACTCAGCCATCCTTAATGAATTTATTTTATATGCTTGATTTATAGATATCATTCCCAAAGAACCACAATTTAGCTCTAATTCCTCCAATTAAGTCCATTTTCTACTCTTCTCTCCATCTGTAAGAAATAAACAAAACTAAAGACAAGTAAATGAGATTTATGCTTAATTATGGTAAAAAGATAAGATGAAAATATTTAATTTATGAGTATAAAACTCACTCATCAATAGGGAAAATGATCTTAACTTTCTTTGTATGTAAAGATTGTCAGGTCACCATCTAGGAGAAATTTTTTTCTGTAGACCTCGTGTGTCTACCTTTAAGAGGTATTGATGTCATTCTAGGGTTAAACTGGATGTCTAGAAATCGGGTCTTGCTAAATTGTTGCACCAAGACCATTGAATTTCTACCTCCTACTCCACAAGAGGAGATGCAATTATTGATGCTAAATGCCAATCAAGTCAATCAGGAGTTGAAGAGTGGTATACTTGGTTACATTTTCATGTGTTTATCAAATCTAGAAGTTGAACCAAAGCTTAATAAAATTCCAACAGTTAATGAATTTTCTGAAGTATTTCCACCAGATATTCCAAGCTTATCTCCTGAGAGAGAGATAGAGTTCTCTATTGATTTCCTACTCGGTACAAGTCCTATCTTTATTGTACCTTATAGAATGGCCTCGAAGGAACTATAGGAATTTAAGAAATAGTTGGAGGAATTGTTAGACAAGCAATTCATTAGACTAAGTATATCACCTTGGGGAGCCCTTGTATTGTTTTTTAAGAAGAAAGATGGGAGCTTGAGACTATGCATAGATTACAGACAGCTGAATAAGGTGACTGTTAAAAATAAGTATCCTCTCCCTAAAATAGATGATTCATTAGATCAACTGAAGGGAGCCTCTATCTTTTCTAAAATTGACTTGAGATCAGGATATCATCATATTAGGATCAAGGAGGAGGATGTACCAAAAACAGCCTTCAAGACTAGGTATGGACATTATGAGTTTTTCGTAATGCTCTTCGGGTTGACAAATGCACATGCAATTTTCATGGATTATATGAATTGAATTTTTTGACCCTACCTAGATCAATTTGTGGTAGTGTTCATTGATGACATCTTGATATATTCTAAGAGTGAGAAAAAATAAGAACAACATCTCTGAATCGTGCGGCAAGTGCTGAAAGAGAAAACATTGTATGCTAAATTGGAGAAGTGTGGATTTTGGCTGTCAGAGGTAGAATTTCTCAGACATGTCATTTCCGATAAAGGGGTAGCCATAGACCCTAGCAAGACAGAAGCAGTGATTTAGTGGAAAAGACCAAAGACGGTTACAGATGTTAGAAGTTTCTTGGGTTTGACATGATACTACAGGAGGTTTATACAAAACTTCTCTCGTATAGCCTTGCCATTGACTAAATTAACCAAGAAAAGAAGTCATTTCAAATGGATTAATCACTGTAAAGCTAGCTTTTAGGAGTTTAAGACAAGATTGACCACTCCTCCTGTTTTAATTATTCTAGACCCCACAGGACATTTTGAAGTGTATAGTGACGTTTCAAAGAAAAGGCTAGGGTGTGTGCTAATACAAGACAAGAGAGCAGTTGCTTACACCTCTAGGCAACTAAGACTCCATGAAGAAAATTATCCAACCCATGATCTTGAATTGGCAGTGGCGATGTTTGTCTTAAAGATTTGGCAACACTATTTATACGGTGTAACATTTTAATTATACTGTGATTATAAGAGTTTTACGTACCTTTTTGATCAGAAGGAGTTAAATATGAGACAACGAAGATGAGTAGAATTTTTCAATGACTATGAGTTTCAGATAAAGTATTATCCATGAAAGGAGAATGTTGTAGCTGATGCCTTGAGTTGAAAATCTCTACACATGGGTTAGATGATGATGTATGAGATGCAGATGCTAGAGGAGTTTTAAAATTTGAAGTTAGTCACTACTCTTACTCCAAAGAAGCTAATCATTAATGGTTTGAGCATAGAGTGTGACATTGGAGCCCAGATTAAAAAGGCTCAAGCTCACGATCAATACTTATAGGATCACAAAGATTAAGATAATTTTTCTGTCTTGGAAGATAGAGCAATAATGTATCAGGGAAGGATTTGTGTCCCTCAAGAACAAGAGTTAAGGACTAAGATCCTGTAGGAAGCACATTAGAGTAAGTACACAGTCCATTCTAGATCCATTAAAATGTATCAAGACTTAAAGAAGATGTACTGGTGGCCAGAGATGAAAAATGACATAGCTGAGTTTGTGGCGAAATGTTTAATTTGTCAAAAAGTGAAGATAGAGCATTAAAAGCCAACAAGATTTCTACAACCTCTTGAGATCCTTAAATGGAAATGAGATAGTATTTCGATAGACTTTGTGGTGGACTTACCTAAGACTTTAGTTGGATATGACTATCTGGGTAATAGTTAACAGATTAACCAAATCTACTTACTTTTTCCTATAAAAATTAACTATTCACTACACAAATTGGCCCAATTGTATGTTCAGGAAATAGTTAGACTACATGAAATTCTCTTAAATATTGTGTCTGATAGAGACCTGAGGTTCACGTCGAGGTTTTAGAAGGCGTCGTAGGAAGCTTTTGGAACCTAGTTGTAGTTCAGTACTGCCTACCATCCTCAGACTGACAAGGAGACAGAACAGACCATTCAAACCCTAGAAGATATGTTAAGGGCCTGTGTGATACAGCAAAGTAAATGATGGGATAAGTACGTACCTTTAGTGGAGTTTGTTTATAATAATAGCTATCACTCTAGTATTAAGATCGCCTCCTACGAAGCTTTATACAGTAGGAAGTGCCGATCTCTACTATGTTGGTTTAAGGTAAGAGAAAAGAACTTGTTGGGTCCTGATCTAGTTCAACAAACCACTAAACAAATCAGGCTGATACGAGACAAAATATTTACAGCTCAGAGTTGACAAAAGAGTTACTATGATAAGAGATATAGATCTCTGGGGTTTGAGGAAGGAGACCATGTATTTCTGAAAATTTTCCCTATTACTGGAGTTGGTAGGTCTCTCAAAGCCAGAAAACTAAGTCTGCGATTTTTGGGACCTTACCAAAATTTGAATAAAGTGGGGATGTCAGCAAATCAAGTTGTCCTCCCACCTAATTTATCCAACATGCATAATATTTTTCATGTATCACAGCTCCGAAAGTATCTTCCAGATTCATCACATGTAATACTGGATGAACCAATTCAAATAAAGGAGAACATGACATACCAACTAGTACTGACATCCATATTGGACACCAACGTGAAGTAATTGAGGAATAAGACCATTCTCCTAATTAAGATGTTATGGGAATGTTTGACTCTGGAAGAAGCAATTTTGGAGTTTGAAGAAGTTATGAGGAAGAAATATCTGCAATTGTTCTTATTAGGTAATTCCTAAAATTTTGAGGACAAAATTTCTTTTAGGGGGAGAAAAATGTAACATCCCTAATTTTATTTCATTTATTAATAAAGGTACATAAATATTTAATGTAACATCCCTAATTTCGTTTCTTTTATTAATAAAGATACATAAATATTTAATTAAGAAAATAAAATTTATTAGACAATTTTTAGATATCTAAGGAAATATAATCTTTAGAAATTCTTCACCTTATGTGTATGCATAAAAAATGTTTCTAACATTAAGGGAATAGGTAAAGAGAGAAAACCTAATAGGAAAAATTAGAAATAACATACTAAAGAGAGACAAAATTCTATAAATTTTTGGGAAGTAAGTAAAGGTCTTAAAATTTCAAGAAGATTGAATTAGGGTAATTTTTCCTAATTTAAGAGCTAGAGTTCCTAAGTTTAACATCTCTACTCATACATTGGGTTTTCATCTATGGACACTTCAAATAGAGTTTTTCCACTTCACATAAGTTTTTAGCAAGACAATTGGATATCCCAACTAAGAAATAAAACATAGAATTGGACGAAAATATAGAAGTTGGACCGATAACCCAAAAAT
This sequence comes from Gleditsia sinensis, assembly GCA_037074535.1. Classification (NCBI taxonomy): domain Eukaryota; kingdom Viridiplantae; phylum Streptophyta; class Magnoliopsida; order Fabales; family Fabaceae; genus Gleditsia; species Gleditsia sinensis. The sequence goes on along the minus strand of CM073473.1, from coordinate 31,153,712 downwards.
TATGAAAATGTGACCAAAACGTCCATGAAAGGTATAATTTTAGCCAAAGCAAAGGAAATGGGTAAGAATGAGCCCAAATCCAAGAGAAAATAAATAAATAATAATCATGTGAGGAAATAGTAGTGTAATAATAATCAAGATTAGGTCACATGGTATATGGACAAAACATCTATATCCTACATTCATAATTTCAACAAGTAGGTAATAATACATGGCATTAGAACAAAACATCTATATCCTACATTTATAATTTCAACAAGTGGGTAATTATACATGGTATCCTACATAAATAATTTTAGCAATGTAAGGGAGATTCAATGGCTGAAAATTTGTCACCTAGAAAGGCAAACCTATCATACTTGAATAAGACAAAAGAAAAAGGAATTGAATCCCTAAATCAAAGGGACCTTATCCCTTATCTTAAGAACATTTTATTATAATTTTCAAAATATAAATCTCTTTTTGCCATGCATATCTTGACTAAGGGAGAGGAAGACAAAAACATGAGTTTTCTTTCCCTAAAAAATAACCAAGTGCATCCTAATTGTGATAAGGTATACCCATGATTATGAAAGGTGAACCACTTGACAGTATTTTAAGCAAAATCCAACCTTATAACATTATAATTTCATCCAAGTGAGGGGAGAGGAAAAACATAAGTAAGGTAGAGTGAGGAAAGGAGAGAAAGAGAAGAGAAGAGAGGAAGGAGAAATCTGGAGGACTAAGTACTCAAGGTAAGTTAGCTTAATCTCCACTTGAATCTATCTTTCTTCTTCATCCTTGGGGTTCAAAAACTCACCCTCCCCTAATTTAAGTTGCTAGAAAAGCTAAGGGAAGGGAGAAATTTTGCTATTTCCTTCAAGAGGAAACAGGAAAAAGAATTCACTAAGTGAGTTAAGGAGATCTTTAGGTAGGTTTAACAATATCTCTTTTTGAAGAAAAGTTTTAAAATTTGTGACATTTATATGGGATTTTAATCTTAGAACTTTGATGAAATTTACAATATTTGCTACTTTGATGATTGGCCATGGATGTTGCTAAATCATGTTACATGTTATTTTGCATATGATGGATATTTTGAACATTTCGGTTGGTGTGGAAAGTTCTGCATAGGTATGGCTATGAGTGGTAAAATTTTTATGATTATGCTGCTATTTTGTATATTTGAATGGGGTAAAAAATTGATGGAATGTGATTAAATGTAAATTAGAAAGAAAATCAAAGATGACATAATATAATGATGAACTAAAACCTTAGGAAATGTTTGGTTAGGAAACTGGATTTTGGAGAAAGGATTATGTTCATGGCATGATTACCAATGATTTTTGGTAATGAATATATTTTGATGAAAAATTATGGCATGTGAGTATATTGAACATACTTGTTATTGAAATCATATTTTTGGCTATTAATGTGAAACGAAAAGAAAAGAAATAAGCGTAGTCACATGGCGGTCCGTGTGGTGCACCAGTAAGGGACACCCTACCAACGGCTATGATTATGTTAATGAGAAAAGAAAGTGTGCCATGTCGGGCGAAGCGAGAAAAGCCCGTACCGGAGAGTAGAAAGTACTCACCTTGACCGGGGTAGCTTGATATGAAAATAATTTGATAACCATAATATGATATTATGAAAATAGTTATTCATGCCATACATGTCATTACTGTACGATTTTCATGTGCAATGATAAAATGAATTCATGTGACCTAAAATAATTGTTGTAGCTTATATAGATGAACATGACGTGACAAGCATTATTGATGATGATTATGATTTATTGTTGAACCTATTGGGATTTAATTCTCACTATATTTTTATATCATGTTCAGAAAACTAAGTTATGCAGATATTTTCGATAATCAGCTTTTATCGTATGTTGGGTCGAGTTGGTTAAGATCCTGGTGAAGGTGCAGCTACCCGCACTCGTATCTCCGGAACTAGTCAATATGGATGAATAAAATGTAGACTTATATGTGTTTGATTTTTGTGCAGATATTTTGATTAATAATGTGTATGTGAACCCTAAATTGTATAAGTGTTAATGGTATTTCATAAATTTAATTATGTTTGGTTAATTTAATTGAATGTTATTATGAGTTAAATAGTTAGAAGTAAATATGTAATGACTTTATGGAATTTTAGAAATATATATATGTATATATGTAAAAAAATGGAGTTGTTATAGCTGCTTCTGAACGCCAATTTCCTACCTCTGTAGAACAACATTTGTTGTTACCATAAATTGATTTTGGGTCTCTATGAGTAGGGCAGTACTCATTATAAGTTGTGTAAAAGCATTATTTAGGGAAATCTTCAGTGGATGAGGTTGGAACTGAGGCTGAGGAACATTTATTCTTGCAATATTCTAGTTGAGTTGACTCATAATCATTTTGAGCTAGGCAAGAGCATCTTCTAGAGAGAGTTTAGGTGGTATGGTTAGAAATGAGGCTGATGATTGGATTGTGCCAACCTTAATCATAATTGTTAGAATAAAAATTGTTTTGCGTGTAAGGGTTTTTAACAAAATGGGTCAGTTTTCTTTGAGGGGGAACAATTGGATAGCCCACTTGGAAATTATAATTAAAATGAGATCCTACAGTATAAGCATAGAATAATTTTGATGTACCAAATTATTCCAACTCTTTATGACTTTTGGATTCTCTATGTCCTCTTGAGATAACACCTAAAAATTTAAAGAAAAACAGTAAATAAGGGGAAAGGAAATTCAAATACGATTGGGACTACTTAGTAATAGTAATTAATAGATAAATCAATCCTCAGCAACGACGTTAAAAACATAATATGCACAAATTTAATTTTGTTTAAGTGCAAGTGTACACTGCCATTGTGAAAAAATAAAATTTGTGAGTATAGAGTACCAATCCTATGAGGATCGATGTTATTAATTATTGCACTATTAATCTTAATTCTACGAATGATGCAGAAATAGATTGAATGAAAATAAAATAAAGCAAAGAGAAATTGAAATTAAAGAAAGCAAAAGTGATCTAGGTTCAGTTAAGTGATTGGGATTCTAGAAAATTTGATTTCACCATAATTAATCCACTTTGAATTTATCTATCGCCTTAACCTAAAAATTGTAATTCTTATTACCAGTCGAGATACCCTATATTATCCACTAACTTCTCAGAGGTCTAATAAAAATACCTTTGAAAGCTAACCCACTATGCCCTTATGTGAATTAAAACAATCAGATTCCTTAAACTTTATGATTCTCAATTAAAAATTAGACATACCATGCAAGTATATCCTTATCTCACATATAATCTATGATTAACTACATAATGAACTAGACTCATAATGTCATGTCCCTAATTTAAGAGAACATGATTAGCATGATTAGCAACCGATCCTTAACCAAAACATACACCATTTAATTTTTTAACATATAACAAAATAGATTTAACAAAAAAAAAGCATGTATAGATAAGTTTTTCGTGTACAACCAAATATACAAGCCTGGTTTATATGTCATTATGACAGCAAAAGCAATGATCCTGCCTATGGCACTTGGAACACACTCTAGAGTACAATATACACTACAAACTAGAAGTTATATGTAACATCCCTAATTTCGTTTCTTTTATTGATAAAAGTACAAAAATATTTAATTAAGAAAATAAAATTTATTAGACAATATTTTAGATATCTAAAGAAATATAATCCTTAGATATTCTTCACCTTATGTATATGCATAGAAAATGTTTCTAACATTAAGAACAAATAAAGAGGAAAAACCTAATAGAAAAGAAATTAGAAATAACATACTAAAGAGATGCAAAATTCTTGGATAAGGAAGATAAATTTTTAGAAATAAGTAAAGGTCTTAAAATTTCAAGAACATTGGATTAAGGTAATTTTTCCTAATTCAAGAATTAGAATTACTAAGTTTAAAATTTTTACCCATACATTGGGCTTTTACCTATGGACACTTCATATAGAGTTTTCCATTTCGCATAAGTTTCTAGCAAGCCCATTGAATAACCTAAAAAAGAAATAAAACATAGACTTGGACTAGAATATAGTAATTGGACCAATAGACCAAAAATTATGAAAATGTGACCAAGCTCTCCAAGAAAGGTAGAATTTTATCCAAAGCAAAGAAAATGGGTAGGAATAAGCTCAAATCCAAGAGGAAAAATAAAATAAAATAAATTAGGTGATGATATAATAATGTAATAATAATAAAGATTAGGTTACATGGCATTAAGACAAAAATTTAGCAAGTGGTGTGATTCTACATTCATAATTTTGGCAAGTGGCATGATAATACAAGGCTTTAGGACAAAAACATCTATATCCTACACTCATAATTCTAGCAAGTGGTATGATAATACATGGCATTAGGACAAAACATTCATATCCCACACAAATAATATCAACCAAATAATGGAGATTCAAGGGCTAGAAATTTGCCACCTAAAAAGAAAAACCTATCATACTTGTTTAAGACAAAAGAAAATGGAAATGAATCCCTAAATCAAAGGGACTTTGTCCCTTATCTTAAGAACATATCATCATAATTTTCAAAATACAAATCTCCTTTTCCTATGCATATCTTGACTAAGGAAGAGGAAGATAAGAACATAAGTTGTTTGTTTTCCAAAAGTTCAACAAAGTGTATCCTAATTGTGATAAGGTAGACCCATGATCATGAAAGGTGAATTATTTGGTGGTCTATATAAGAAAACCCACCTTTACAACATTTTAATTTCGTCCAAGTGAAGAAGAGAGAGAAATAGAAGCAAGGTAGAGTGAGGAAAGGAGAGAAAGAGAGGAGAAGAAAGGAAGGAAGAAGAAGGAGAAGTTTAGAAGGCTAAGTACTCAAGGTAAGTTACCTTAATCTCCATTTGAGTCCATTTTTTTTTCTTCATCCTTGAGGTTCAAAAAATTCACCCTCCTTCTCTTACCTAAACTGCTAGAAAAGTTAAAGGAAGGAAGGAATCTTGCTACTTCTTTCAAGAGGAAACAAGAAAACCAATTCACTAAATAAGTTAGGGAGATTCTTAGGTAAGTTTAACAATATTTCTTTTTGAAGAAAACTTTTGAAACTTATAATATTTATATGGGATTTTGATCTTAGAACTGTGATGATTGGTCATGGATGTTGCTATGTCTTGTTACATATTGATCTTGCATGTGATTTATGTTTGAATACTTAGGCCGGTATAGAAAGTTCTACATAGGTATGGCTATGGGTGGCAAAATTTTAAGTTTCTGTATTTTAATTTCTGGAAATTATCTATATAGAATTAAAATAAATGGTTAACATAAGTACTGTAGCTATGTGTGTCACTGATTTTTAGCCACTGGAATCATTCAATTTGGAGTCCATATGATGTAGATATGGTCCGATTAGTTAGCAAGGGTCATAAAAGGGAAGAATATGTTAGGATAGCTTCTGTATTTTAATTTTTGGGAATTATCTGTATGGAATTAAAATAAATGGTTAACATAAGAATTATAGCTATGTGTGTCATGGATTTTAAACCACTTGAATCATTCAATTTGGAGTTCATATGAGGAAGATAAATGGTTATGTTCATGGCATGATTACGAATAATTTTTGGTAATAATTATATTTTGATGAACATACTTGTTATTGAAAGCATATTTTTGGCTATCATTGTGAAAAGAAAAAAAATGAGCACGGTCACATGGCAATCCGTGTGGTGCACCAGTAGGGGACGCCCTACCAACGGTTATGATCATGTTAATGAGAAAAGAAAGAGAAAGTGGGCCATGTCGGACGGAGTGAGAAAAGCCCGTACCGGAGAGTAGAAAATACTCACCCTGACCGGGGTAGCTTGATATGAGAATAAATTGATAGTCATCATATGATATTCTGAAAATAGTTAATCATGTCATACATATCATTACTGTATGATTCTTATGTGCATAGATATAATGCATTCATGTGACCAAAGATATTTTCTGTAGTTTATACAGCTGAACATGATATGATGAACTATATTGATGGTAAATTATGATTTATTGTTGAACTTACTGGGATTTAATTTTCACTATATTTCCATATCATGTTCAGAAGAATAATATGTAGATTTTCTCTATGACACTTATTATTACCGTATGTTGGATCGATGTGCCTTACCTTGGGCAACTACCAACTATATCAGATGTATCTGTCGTAGATGTGACTGAGATTCCGGTGGACGTGCCACCCGCACCAGTGTCCCCGGAAGTAGTCGACATAGATGACTGAGCTACTATGTATCTTTGTACAAATGTTTGTAAAATAATGGTGTGTAGTTTGTAAAATAATGGTGTGTATGAAAACTAAGTATTGTATTATAAGTATTGTATCACTGTTAATAACAATTATGCTTGGTTAAAGTGATTATTATTACGAGTTAAGTGGTTAGAATTAAAGTAGTAATAATTTTATGGAATATTTTTTTTAAATATATAAAAAAAAATTTGTTACATTTACTTAAATGGAGTTGTTACATTATAAGCCCTTAAAGCAAAGTAGGTTCACTCAGAGGATTTATAACTCAGGTGTCGTTTGGTTCATGGTAAAGAAAGGTATGGAAAGAAAAATTGAGAATGGTATTGAATGTTATAAAAAAAAAAATTATGTTTGGTACACTATGGAAAGAAATAGAATCTTCATTACTTTCCTGTATTTGGTATGTTTTAAATAATATAAGAATGGAATGGAAAACTAATAAAAAGATAAAATTACCCTTGGAACATAAAATTAGTAAAATAATATTATTTTAACTTAAAAATTTATTTAAAAATGATATAAATAAAAAAATAATGAGTAATATAAAAAGTTTATTAAAAATATTAATGATTTTAAAAAATAATTTAAATATTATTTATTTTATTTTATTTATCAATAATAAATAATATTTTTTAATTTATTTATTTATTTTTAAAATATTTATTTATTTTTTTGAAAAAATATTTATTTATTATTTTACAGACAATAAATCAAATTTTTGCAATTTTTTTTGCGAAATTTTTTAATTAATTTATCTTTTTTAAATATTTTTATTATTTATTTAATAAAAAAAGAGAAAATGGTTATTTTAAAAAAATTATATTAACTTGAAAAATTATTTAAAAATAATATAAATTGAAAATAAAATAAATAATTAGTAATATAAAAATTACAATAAAAATATTGATAATATTAATGAATAATTTAAATATTATTTATTTCATTTTCTTTTTTAATAATAGACAAAATATAAGTAGAATTAAACAAAATATCAATAATAATTTTATTTATTTATAGCTTCAAGTGTTTTAAAATGCCATGGTTAGTAGGAGCCATCCTAGTTTTAAAATGCCTTAAAAAAGTTTTGGTAAAAGATTAAAAAAAACGAAAAAACAAAAGAAATTGCTCAATGAAGTGTTTCTCAGAAAATCTCCTGGCAAATTGCACATATTTGTTTAATATTTCATCTTTCTTGAGAAAGCTAAATTGTGGGGTCCATTTGGTGGAATAAAGCTGATAGAGGAAAATATATCAGAGGGGCATTTCTGGGATTGAGACAAGGAGAGACCGAAGGAATATATAATCAGAAGGGCGTTTTTGTCTTTTTCAAATTCATTCCCTTTCCTTCTGCAATTTTCCATCAATCTCCAGAGGCAATCTCGTTTCTCATACGAAAGGCAATCAACATTCCTGAGAGTGTCTAAATTTAACAACCAAACATAATAATTGAGGGAAAAGGAATCTAAATTCCCTTTCCCTCAGCTTGAATCTGTCAACCAAACGGGTCCTTAGTTGTTTACTTAATCGCAAAGGAAGAACTGGACTTTATGTCTTTATCTAAAAAATATTTAAATATTGTGTAATGATTTTGACAATCCAGTGAGTAGATAAAGCTTACTATAATCATACATGGTCAACATATGGATGTACTTTTATGTAAAAAAAAAAATCCTTCCAAGGTAAGGGAAAAATCATAAGTACATCCATAAGTGATTGTTCTTATTAATATTCTCAATTTAAAAAGTAACATGAAGTTCAAAAAGAGGATCAATTCAATGTATCAATAAAACAAATGTTCAATACAATAAAAGAATCATATGTACCGCATTTCGGAGGATTCCGAATCAGAACTATTATTTAGTCCCAAGAACACAGTAAGGAAGGGCAATCACAAGTTAGATAGTTTACAGGCATTTTGTCTAACAATAATAAGAGGTATTCTGACACTCCTCTATAATAACACATCCTATATGTTGGTTGTCACACAGGGTCGTTAGCATAAAAATCATATGGGGGACTAAACAACAAAATTTTAATTATTGGGCGATACCCTTGAAATTTTTGATATTTACATTTTGACCCCTAAACTTTTAAGAAATTATATTTTGACCCCAAAACCATAAATCCTTACGTTTCCATGTAAACATTCATAACCAAGTGATAAATAAGAAAAAAAATGTTTAATCCAATAGTGCTCTCTCTAACTTATAGTAGTTCTTTCTTTAGTTTATGATTTTTCTTTAGGGTCATTGCATTTCTCCCCCTTAAGAAATTCAGTCCCCGAATTTCATTACCATAATTGCAAAATACTAACATCATTGTTCAACTAGATGCGGATACTTGACGTGCATATGACCTTCTACCTCCCAAGCAATGTCTTTTGAAGAATAATTTTGCCAAATTACTTTCACTGTAGGTATTTCCTTTAAACGCCATTTTTTCACTTGTCTATCTACTATAGCCACTAGTTTTTTCTCATATGATAAATCGTTATGTAACTAAATCTTCTAGCACTGAATAACATATGTAGGATCTGATAGATACTTTCGTAGTATAGCACATGAAAGGACAAATGAACATTATTTAATTCAAATGGAAAAACTAAATAATAAGCCATTAGACCAATCCTTTCAAGAATTTCAAATGGACCTATATACTGTAGACTTAGTTTCCCCTTTTTCCAAAATCTTACTACTTTTTCATAGGATAGATTTTTAAGAAAATGTGATTGCCTACGGAAAATTCTAAGGGTCGACATTTGTTATCAACATAAGCCTTTTGTCTACTTTTGGCCACTAATAATTTTTTCTTAATCAACTTTACTTCATCAAGTACATCTTGCATCAAATTAGGTCCCAAAATCTTGGCTTCTCCTATTTCAAACCATCTAATCGAGGAACAACAACATCTTCTATATAATGCCTCAAAGGGGGTCATTTGTATATTGGCTTGATATCTATTGTTATAAGTAAACTCAACTAGGAGTAAGAATTGTTCTTAACTTCCTTTAAAATCAAGCACACAAGCATAAAGCATATCTTCCAATATTTTAATAGTTCGCTAAGATTATCCATGTAGTTGAGGATGGAAAGTAGTACTGAGGTTTACTTTGTGCCTAGAGTTTCTTGAAAGGCTCTTCAAAAATGAGATGTAAACTATGTACCTCGATTAGAAATAATCAATATCGATACCCCATGAAACCTCACTATCTCATTCAAATACAGATTTTCATATTGAGCTACGTTATAAGTGATTTTCACTAGTAGAAAATGTGCTGACTTAGTCAGTTTATCAATAATTACCCATATGTCAAATATTTTTGGCATTCATCGTAGCCTTGTAACAAAATTCATAGTTATTCTTTTCCATTTCTATTTAGGTATCATTATCTACTAATGTAACCCTACAGGCCTTTGGTGCTCTATCTTTACTTGTTGACATGTTAAGTAATAAGAAACATAATAAGCTATTTCTTTTTTTATACCGTCCCACCAATAATTTTTTTTTAAATCATGATATATTTTAGTTGACCCTAAATGAATAGTATATGTAGATCGATGAATTTTTCTAAAATCTTCTTTTTGAGTTCTTTTATATTAGGCATACATAATCACTTACCAAATCTCATGACTCTTTCAGAGTCCACAATAAACTTAGCATCACTGTCATTTTTCATCTCTTCGATTCTTTTACACAAATGGGCATTTTCTTCTTGTGCCATTTTAATTTGTTCCACCAAGAATGAATGAAACTAAATAAGGGCTAATAGCATTCCAAGTTTCTTTAATTCTAGCACTACCCTATGGTCTTCCAATTTATGCATTTATTTAACCAACGACTTTATTAATTCCATTATATAGACTAAACTACTCATAGACTTCATGCTTAATACATCAGCTACTACATTAACCTTATCCAAATGATATAATATAGTATAATCGTAGTCTTTAAGTAACTCCATCCATATCTTTTGTCTCAAGTTAAGATCTTTTTGTTGAAAAATATATTTGAGACTTATGATCTGTATAAACTTAACATGAATCAGTATACAAATAATGACTCCAAATTTTAAGAGCCAAAATAAATCCTTCTATCTCCAAATCACGGGTTGGATAATTTTGCTTATGTTGCTTAAGCTGTCTGGATGCATATGCAATAACTCGATCAAGTTGTATCAACACACACCCTAATCCAACTCTAGATGCATCACAATATATCATATATCCTGCGGTACTAGAAGGAATAGATAGAATCGATGTCATAGTCAAACATTCCTTTAATTTATGAAAACTTCTTTCATTATCATTTGACCACTCAAACTTTACTCCCTTCCTGGTTAACCTTGTCAAGAAAGTAACAATTTTTGAAAAATATTTAACAAATATATGGTAATAGCCTGCTAGCCCAAGAAAATTATAGATCTTTATAACTGTAGTAGGACGTGACCACTAATGTACCTCTTCAACCTTCTTAAAACCAATTTGAATACCATCCTTGGTAACTATATGCCCAAGGACAGTAACACTACTAAGCGAAAATTTGCATTTTGAAAACTTAACATATAGCTAATGTTCTCTTAGAGTTTGTAGAACTATCCAAAAATGTTGCTCATGTTCCTCTAAATTCTTTGAATATACCAGAATGTCATCTATAAATACAATAAAAAAACTGACCCAAAAATGGTTCAAATACTCTATTCATCAAGTCCATAAATACTGTTAGGGTATTTATCAAACCAAATGATATTACTAAGAACTCATAGTGTCTATATCAAGTCCTAAAAGCATTTTTTAAAATATCTTCCTCCCTTATCCTCAAAGATCTCAAATCAATTTTTTGAAAAATATTGAGCACCTTATAGTTGGTCAAAAAAATCATCTATACGAAGTAATATATATTTATTATGTACTGTTACTTTATTCAACGATCTATAATCTATGTATAATTACAATGATCCATCTTTTTTTTTTCAAAATAAGACTGGAGCACCCTAAGAAAAAGTACTAGGGCATATGTATCCCTTGTCTAATAAGTCTTTTAACTGGTTTTTTTAGCTCCTTGAGATCAGTATGTGTAATACCCCTGGAATTTCTTCTCTTTTCATGAAGTAGCATAATAGGTCGTGTCTAGTGCTGCTTTAACTCAAATTTAACTATTTTCTACCCCAAATGAACCACAATAATTGAAAATTAATTGGAGGACCTAAACTAAATATTGAGAACCTAAAAATGAATGTAATATGTAACAACTCCATTTTTTTAAAAAAAATATTTGTAAAGTCCTATAAAGTCATTACTTGTTTACTTCTAATTACTTAACTCATAATAACATTCAATTAATTTAACCAAGCATAATTAAGGATTAAGGTCTACCATTAACACTAATACAATTCTAAGTTCACATACACATCATTAATCAAAACGTTCGTACAAAAATCAAACACATAAATATCTACATCTTATTCATCTATGTTGACCAATTCCAGAGATATGAGTGCGGGTGGTTGTACCTTCACTGGGATCTTAGCCAACTCGACCATAAACACCTTATTAATTTTTTGAGATCTGCCCAAGATAGAGTAACTCGATCCAATGTGCACTAAAAGGTAGAGCCATAGAAAAATCTGCATAACTAGTTTTTAAAATATGATATGGAAATATAGTGAGAATTAAATCTCAGTAGATTCAATAATAAATTATATGCATCATCAATATTGCTCGTCACGTCATGTTCATCTGTATAAACTATAGCAAATATCTTAGGTCACATGAATGCACATGAAAATCGTGCAGTAATGACGTGTATGGCATGAATAACTATTTTTAGAATATCATATTATGGCTATCAACTTCTTTTTATATCAAACTTCCCCAGTCAGAGTGAGTATTTTCTACTCTCCGGTAAGGATTTTTCTCGCTCCGTCCAACATGGCACACTTTCTCTTTCTTTTCTCATTAGCATAATTATAGTCATTAGTAGGGTGTCTCCTATTGGTGCACCACACGGATCGCCATGTGACCGGGCTCGTTTATTTTCTTTTCACATTAATAGACAAAAATATGATTTCAATAACAAGTATGTTCATTATACTCACATGCCATAATTTATCATCAAAGTATAATCATTACCAAAAATCATTGGTAATCATGCCATGAACATAATCATTTTCAAATATCACTTAACCTGCTATAAATTAATCATGTCTTGAATATGTTTTAAGTTTCTTTTTATTTAATTTGAGTAGGAAATAAATAGGATTTAATTGAGTTTTTGTTTTATGTTTTAGTAATAATAAAAAAAAGAAGAAGAGGAAAATAGAGAGAAAATATGAAAAAATGCTGATTTTCGACCCTTTGTCACTAATTGAGGCATATCTCTCTCATTTGAACTCTGATTGAGGTGATTCCAGCAACTATGGAAAGACACGACACAGAGTTACAACTTTTGTGTTAAGCACTTCGGAAAATGCCAAAAAATTTTAGGCATTGCGGTGCTCGCAATAGAGCGCTGCGACATTGTATCATTGCAGATTTGAAAGGCCACGGCACTAGTTGCCCAGAAGCATCGGGGGTCGTAGCGCCTGAGCCCCAGTGCTGTGTGTAACAACTCCATTTTTTTTCATATATACATATATATAATTTTTTTTAAAGTCGCATGAAGTCATTACCTTAATTTAACTCATAATAACATTCAATTAATTTAACCAAGTATAATTAAGGTTTACACATCATTAATTAATAACATCCGTACGCAAATCAAATACATATATGCCTACATCTTATTCATCCCTATTGACAAGTTTCGGAGATACGGTTGTGTGTGGTTGCATCTTCACCGGGATCTTAGCCAACTCGACCACAAACATCTTATTAATTTCTTGGATCTGCCCAATATAGAGTAACTCGATCCAACGTACACTAAGAGCCAGAGCCAAAGAAAAATATGTAAAACTAGTTTTCTGAACATGATGTGGAAATATAGTGAGAATTAAATCCTAGTAGGTTTAACAATAAATCATAATTATCATCAATATAGCTCATCATGTCATGTTCATTTGTATAAACTACAACAACTACCTTAGGTCACATGAATGCACTTTATCTATATACATGAAAATTGTACAGTAATGACATGGATGGCATAAATAACTATTTTCAAAATATCATATGATGGCTATCAACTAATTTTCATGTTAAGCTACCCCCGGTCAGGGTAAGTACTTTCTACTCTCCAGTACGGGCTTTTCTCGCTCCATCCGACATGGCACAATTTCTTTTCTCATTAACCTAATCATAGCTGTTGGTAGGCTATCCCCTACTGGTGCACCACACGGACCGCCATGTGACCGTACTCATTTTTTTTCTTTTCTTTTCACATGAATAGCCAGAAATATGATTTCAATAAGAAGTATGTTCATTATACTTACATGCCATAATTTTCATATAATCATTACCAAAATAATTATTGGTAATCATGCCATGAACATAATCGTTTCAAATATCACTTTAAAATACTTCCATGTCAAAGTTACACACTTAAGATGGTAAGGAGTTCATGCAATGGCAATGGCTATGGTATACACTAGTCATTTATTATTTTCATTTATAAGATTATTTTTGTTTTTTAAATATTAGTATCCTCTCTTCACTAAACAGAGCATAACATCCTCATTTTAAATTCGATTGAGGTGATTTTGGTATCAATTGAAATATAAGACAATCCTTTAAAACCCTTATGTTGAACATTTTAGTGAAATCTTAAGTAATCGTGGTGTTACTACTCCCTCAAATTCAATGTTATTTCTTCTCGGATAGGTTCAGACCTTTACTTACTAATTAGACCATATCTCCTTCATACAAACTTTAATTGAGGTGATTCCAAAGTCTATAAAATGCTAATACATTTATATACAACTTTTGTGTTTATCTTGTCTTTAGATTCCTTACTAATTACTCCCAAAAAACTGAAAACAAAAACACTTACATTTACCACTTTGGATTCTATACTGATTCTAACATTTACTAATTAATCAGCCATATCTCTCTCATATGAACTCTAAATTAAGTGATTTCAGAGCCTATAGATTCATGATGCATATATCTATATTTATTATGTTAATGATGTCCTTTAATTCCCTACATAGTTTGCCCAAAAATTCAAACACATAAGCATACTTAACATATTCTTCCCTGGTTAACTAGTTTCTGACATTTTCTTACTAGTCTAACCCTATTTCCCTCATATTGATTCCAATTTGAATGATTCTAGTGGTTTAACATCCATGAAATATAGATCTAAATTTTTATGTTAAGCATTTCTTTTAATTCTCTACAGATTTATTGCAGAAATTCAAACACGAAAGCATATCTGACAGATTCTTCTCTGGTTAAACATTATCTGACCACTGCTTACATATCAAGCAATATCTCCCTGATCTAGACTCCAAATTAAGTGATTCTAGTGGATAAAAATCCGTGAAACATGGATCTATATTTTTTATGTTAACCATTTCTATTAATTCCTAACCAATTCAAAAATAGAAGCTTCCCTGATTACCCCGAAATCTAGTTTCCTAACCAATCATTTCCTAAGGTTTTAGTTCATCATTATATTACATCCTCTTCCATTTTCTTTACATTTAATCATATTCCATCAATTTTCACCACATTCAAATATACAAAATAGTAGCATAAAAAATCATAAAAATGTTACCAACCATAGCCATACCTATGCAAAACTTTCCACACCAACCATAATGTCCAAAACATCCATCATATGCAAAATAACATGTAACATGATATAGAAACATCCATGACTAATCATCAAAGTAGCAAATATTGTAAATTTCATCAAAGTTCTAAGATCCAAAATCCCACATAAATGTTACAAATTCAAATCTTTCTAAAAAGAAATATTGTTAAACATACCTAAAGATCTCCTTAGCTCACTTAGTGAATTTTTTTTCTTATTTCC
This sequence comes from Gleditsia sinensis, assembly GCA_037074535.1. Lineage (NCBI taxonomy): Eukaryota > Viridiplantae > Streptophyta > Magnoliopsida > Fabales > Fabaceae > Gleditsia > Gleditsia sinensis. The sequence goes on along the minus strand of CM073473.1, from coordinate 31,138,468 downwards.
TCTTGAAGGAAGTAGCAAGATTCCTCCCTTCCTTTAGCTTTTTTAGCAGCTTAAATAAGAGAAGGGGGTGAATTTTTGAACCCCAAGGATGAAGAAGAAAGATGGATTCAAGTGGAGATTAAGCTAATTTATCTTGAGTACTTAGTCCTTTAGACTTCTCTTTCTTCTTCCTTCATTTCTTCTCCTTTCTTTCTCTCCTTTCCTCACTCTACCTTGCTTTTATTTTTCGTCTCCCTCACTTGGATGAAATGATAATGTTATAGGGGTGGGTTTTGTTTAAATAGACTATCAAGTGGTTCACCTTGCATGATCATGGGTCTATCTTATCACAATTAGGATGCACTTGATTGATTTTTGGAAAACAAACAACTCATGTTCTTATCTTCCTCTTCCTTAGTCAAGATATGCATAGCAAAAGGAGATTTGTATTTTGAAAATTATGATAATATGTTCTTAAGACAAGGGACAAGGTCCCTTTGATTTAGGGATTCATTTCCTTTTTCTTTTGTCTTAATCAAGTATGATAGGTTAGCCTTTCAAAGTGGCAAGTTTCTAGCCCTTGAATCTCCCTTACTTGGCTGAAATTATTTGCGTAGGATAGGAATGTTTTGTCCTAATGCCATGTATTATTATACCACTTGCTAAAATTATGAGTGTAGGATATAGATGTTTTGTCCTAATGCCATGTATTATCATACCACTTGCTAAAATTATGAATGTAGGATATAGATATTATCACACCACTTGCTGAATTTTTGTCATTATGCCATGTAACCTAATCTTTATTATTATTACATTATTATTTTATCACATGATTTATTTTATTTTATTTTTCCTCTTGGATTTGGGATCATTCCTACCCATTTCCTTTACTTTGGATAAAATTCTACCTTTTTTGGAGGGCTTGGTCACATTTTCATAATTTTTTGGGCTATCGGTCCAACTTCTATATCCTAGTCTAAGTCTATGTTTTATTTCTTGCTTAGGTTATCCAATGCGCTTGCTAGAAACTTATGTGATTTGGAAAAACTCTATATGAAGTGTCCACAGGTGAAAGCCCAATTTATGGGTGGAGATGTTAAACTTAGAATTTTCTAACTCTTGAATTAGGAAAAATTACCCTAATCCAATCTTCTTAAAATTTTAAGACCTTTACTTCAAAAATTTATCTTCCTTACCAAATAATTTCGCTTCTCTTTAGTATGTTATTTCTAATTTTTCCTATTAACTTTTCTCTCTTTACTTGTTCCCTTAATGTTAGAAACATTTTTTATACATACACAGAAGGTGAAGAATTTCTAAGGATTATATTTTCTTAGATATCTAAAAATTATTTAATAAATTTTATTTCCTTAATTAAATATTTATGTACCTTTAAAAAAAAAATTAAGGATGTTACATTAAATATTTATGTACCTTTATTAATAAAAGAAAAAAAATTAAGAATGTTACATTGCGGCCCCCAAGCATCAGAACTAGAGCAACTTGGCGCTAACTCAGGTGTCGTGGTGCCCCGTCAGTCAGTTTTTGAAGCGCCATGGTGCTTGCTGCCACACCAGAATGTTGAGATCACAATTTTTAGAGTTATTTTACGTTTAAATGAAGTCCTATGGGCCGAGATTTGACCTAGAAACAACCTTACTTCATTAAGGAGCAGCGAATCTATAAAAAGGGGAGAAAACAAGCATAAAACGTGTCACACCCCTAATTTTAGGGCACGTGAAACACGTATACCATAAACATATATTTTCCATAAACATGATAATTCTAATCATTTATAATGGAAACAGATACATATAGATTCTCCCATACATATACTATATACAGATAAAATCCATAAACATCAGTCACAGTAGAAGTAGGGATCCTGCCTGTGGTGTTCAGAGCAACTCTAGAGTATATTTATATTACAAATTAAACACTGAGAGCCCAAAAACAATTTAGGCTCACCACAGAAGTATGACACCTAATCGATCAAGAAGTCGTAGGACTAAACTCTGGGTCTTTATCTGAAAAACATATAAACGACGTATAGTGAGTTTTACAACTCAGTGAGCAGATAATACCTCCTATGACCTTTTAGGTCAACATATGGATGTACTCTTTATTTTTAAACTTATCACATTGAAAATCACAATTCAAATATACATCCATATGGGACTCGCATTTCAAAATCATCTATGTTCAAATTCATATTCATATTCATATTCAATTCATAAGTAATGCTGTAAGTACGATAATAAAATCATGGTATACATCAATATAATTCATGTGAAAACATCTGGAGGATTTCATATCAAAACCACCATATTAGAGTTTGACCCCTTTCGTACTTTGGTGGTATAGGATTTGCCTAAACTCAACATCCCACTAAGGCTTGCCCTACTACCATTCAAGAGGACACACGAAGGGACTCTATATGGGTTTTTCCCAAGCACACAGCAAGGAAATGCAAATTACATCTCATATAATTGACATCTCGCCTATATATAGGAGGCATTCCGCTCTCCTTCACATATCATCTCTCGTGTGTTGGCCCTCACACGAGGCTAGCACCACCCCCTACTAGCTGAGGCAATCAAGGTGTGCACCAGGGATAACATGACCTGCTGTTAGCAGACAGTGTTTCCAATCGGATTCCTTCACAGAAAATATCACATGCACATATGCCATATAATCTAGTATAAAATTCTCAATATAATACAGACTTTCAGTCTCGGTATATTCATCTGTCAAAACTTCCCATTTAGAGGAACCATGTATACATGCCTATATCTGAAGTAAACATATCACTGTATGAATCAATATCATATGCATAACATATATCCTTTGTCATATAATGAGAAATACATTTAAAAATCACATGTTCAATGTGTTTCAAAATTCATTTCAAAAGTCACTCTTCTTGAACTAGATATCATATTTCAATCGTTTCAGATATTTTAAACCATTTCAGGAACATATAAAAGTATAAATAACTTGTAATCATGCTCATTTATCAATGTAAAGTTCAAGAAGAGTAAACGCAAGCCATAGAAAGAATTATCTATTCACAGGGTAAGGGCTCCAGATTGGACAGCCCTAAAATGTACTTTTTCAATCTCTATTTGATCAAATTGACCTCAAAAACGTATCCGGAAGGTCCAAAAATCAAGAAAGTAACTTCGGGAACTTGGTCTCTATTCACTCGCCGGAAAAACACTATTCACGACGAATAAAAATGGTTGTTAGATGGCTGAAAATATACATATCTTAAATTTTATCTAGCTCCTGAATCCATCTACGGTGTCAGAATTTCAATTGGAGGTCTCTAAATAAAAATTTCAGAATTTACCTTTTTTTAAAATTTTATACTTCAGATCTACGGAGATTCAACAGCTGATTTGAAAAATTAATCGGTCAAAACCGTAGTATTCTTCGTCTTGAATCTAGTAGCACCCTCAGTTTTGAGATCGAAAACCAATAGGCACTCCAGATCTAGAGAGAAAGTTGAAGGTCACTATTCACTCACTATTTATCCGTTTCAATTTTTTTTTTTTCCGAAATTCTGGCCTCCGTCTCCTTGTTTCCCGATTCTCCTTTCCCTTTTCATTGTTTTGTTTTATTTTTTTTATAATAATAATAATTATTTAATAATTTAATAATTGAATAATAGGATTTTTTTTAAATAAATTCATATAAATTCTGTTTTTCATCCTAAAATATCCCAAAAATTTCTAAAAATTTCCATTCTCATAAACCTTTAGTTAAACTCTTAAATCATGATTTTTTTTATTAAAATCGTAATAAAACAAATCTCTTATACATAATAAAAGAAAGAATATTTCTAAAAATACAAAAAAAAAATTCATTAGAGGCCAATACAATTATTTTAAGCAAAACAATAATTATTTTAATTAAAAGTCTACTTACTTTTAGCAAAACACAATCATTTTAAATAAATAAAAATATATTTGCTTGTAGCAACATACTATCATTTAAAAATAAAAATTACGCACCAAAACGTAAATTCTCATATTTCTTTGGTAATTCTTTAATACATGTAATAAATAAACTTATTTTCACCGGTTGTTATCTCTATTTTCAAAATTCTCTCTTTTATTTCAAATTTTCTTTAATTGGAATTTTTGTTAAATTTCATGGTTATTACATTCTTACCCCCCTTAAAGAAATCCGGTCCCCGAATTTCATCACCATAATTACAAATAAAAACTAACCTTATTGTTCAAATAAATACGGATATCTGGTGCGTATATCCTCCTCTCTTTTCCAAGTAGCTTCCTTAGAAGAGTGATTTTTTCCATATCACTTTCACTGTAGGTATTTTTTTTACCGCAACTTCTTTACTTGTCTGTCTACTATTGCTACTAGTTGTTCCTTATAGGTTAAATCTTCTTATAACTGAATCTGTAGACATTGTATAACATGTGTTGGATCCGGTAAATATTTTCGTAGCATAAACACATGAAAAAATGGATGAACATTACTCAATTTAGGTGATAAAGCCAAACGATAAGCCACTGAACCGATCCTATCAAGAATTTTAAATGGTCCTATATACTGAGGGTGTAACTTCCCTTTCTTTCCAAATCTCATTACCTCTTGCATTGGTGAGTTATTCAAGAATATGTGGTCACCAACTGATAATTTCTAGTGCTCAACATTCATGGTCCTTATAGACTTTTGGGCTGTATTGAATTATTTGTATTCATTTTCTAATCAATTTCACTTTATACAAAGTACTCAACAAATTATATATATACATATAAGGAACTCTTAAACGATTGAGTATCTCCTTCCTTTATATCCTCAAGCTCGCATACATATATCTATAAGTCGATATTAGAAAACATACACATAAAAGAACATCTTTACACCCATATTGGTTAACTATCTTTTGTTATTCTAGTCTTCTATCAAGTCATCTTTAATTTTCACTTGTCAACATCATCCCATGAATATTATCACCTTAATCTATCATCTTAACATCCTTTAATCAACATGTTAAACATACGTAGCAATAAATCCACCAAACATTTTATAACGTTTATGTACCATTAACACATGTCTAATAATTCCAACTTACTTCACCACAGTAATTCTATACCATCTTATATACAACATTAAACTCATTGTCAAAAATTTCAATCATTTCTTCTATCATATTCAAAAGCACCTCATTCTAGCTTATATCAGTCCTGTTTAATTTATCCAATCATTTCAAGAAGATCTTTCCCAACAATTACTTATACATGAATTCTCAATTTCAACATAATTCATATACTAGATACTAGATTCGATTTAGCATAATATAAACCTTTAACACAAATATCTTGATCACTTACATTATTTTCGGATATGATTCTCAGAATATTCTCCATATTTCCAAATTAAGAGTTCAAAGATTAATTTAAATCATAATTCCCATATTTTATTCCTCAAAACTTCAACACCACTAATTCTCTTGACTACATTCGCCAAAACACCATAAGGCCATCATCCATTTATTCCTTTCAAACTTTTTGTTAACCTACTAACCACTTGGATGCCAAAATAACTGAGTTTCAAAGAAAATAAATTAACCCTCCTTGTAATAAGAAAAAGAACCTTGCATTTAATGGCAATCACTAATCAAGGAGGATACAGTAGAACAGATGAAAAGTATAATAGAGAATGGTGCTAAAATAGAAAGTCAAAAGTTTGGACAAAGCGTTGGAGATAGTTAAAATCGGTGGCCGTAATTCTTGAAAATCTGTAAACAAAACTTAGCTGCTATTTCGAAAAAAATCGGTGGCCGCAAGTTTTGAATATATGTGTCAAAATCTACTTTAAATCTGTTGGTATTCGGTGGAAAGATAGCACATGGAAAAAGAAACATTTCTGAACTTATAAAAGTCTGTGAAAATCAAAGAATACATAGTTAATTGGTAGGATGCAGTTGATTGCTTCAAAATAGATGTAATCAATCAACTATAAAATAACCAGTCCAAATTAAAATTTCTCAGAATAGCTAGTCGATTTAAAAATACCGATAGTTGATTGGCAAGAATATTGAGAAAACAAGAAAAATCATTTAATTGTCCCTTTTTAATAATTATTTGATTTGTATCTTCACTCTTATTTTTACAATGACACCTATCATCTACAACTTCCCTACAAGAATCAAGACATCAATCTTTCATCAAGGACAATAAGAAAAAAAAAATTTATGGTGATATCTTAACCTTATTCTCTTTATATGCCTAATAGGAGCGACTATCACAACTACTGTACATATACATGCTTGTCGTCTTTTTTGAAAATTTCACCTTCAATTTAGCTGATATCCATCCATCACTCACATAGTTGTTTTAATTATGCCCGGCCTATTCACATAGCTATCATATGTATGTCTTTCTCTGAATTCTATAAATACACACGTTAGTATCTTTACTTTCATACTCAAAGTTAACGTGTGTACAGCTACGGAGGGAATTCCATTTCGTCAATTTTGAAACATTTGTGTCTTTTGTGGTTCCAGTCCTGGGAAAGATGGAGAATATGTGAAAGCAGCATAAAACCTGGGTATGGTGCTGGCCAAGAGAAAAATTCATTTAGTCTATGGTGGAGGTAACCGTGGATTAATGGGGTGTGTGTCTACAACTGTACATGTAGGAGGATGTCAAGTTCTAGGTATTATTCCTATAGTTCTAACTGCATCCAATATCATAGGAAAGACAATTAGGGAAGAATTTAGGGTTGCTTCCATGCATGAACGCATGGCTAGAATGATGAGCAATGCTGATGCCTTCATTGCCTTACTTGGGGGTTTTGGTACTTTAGAGGAGATTTTCCAAATAGTCTCTTGGGCACAACTAAATATGCATCACAAACCGATAGGTTTGTTAAATGTTAACCACTTCTTTGATGGTCTGTTGTCTTTTCTTGATCATGCTGTGGAACAAAAGTTTATCCTACACTCAGCACGACGAATTTTCATCTCAGCTTCAAATGTTGAGGAGTTAATTGATGCTTTACAAGCATATATTCATGTACTTGATCCAATTACAACTCAAATAGAATGGACAACAGACAATATCAGAAAGCGCAAATTGGACTTAGATCTTCATCTGTAACTGTAGCAAGATGTGGATATTGCTGTACCACTTTTATTTTTTCAGGGTTATCTTAGATACCATCTTGCTAGCCACATACCTTAAGAAAGTAATATTATTAAGTTAGAATTCGTATTTTGAAAACTTAGCATATAGCTTATACTCCCTTGGAGTCTGTAAAACTTTCTTTAAATATTGCTTATGATCCTCTAAACTCTTGGAATATTCTAGTATATCATCAATAAATATAATAACAACTTGATTCAGGGATGGCTAAATTACTTATTCATTAAATCTATGAATGCAGCTGGGGCATTTGTCAAACCAAATGACATCACTAAAAGCTCATAGTGTCCATGCCGAATCCTGAAAGCAATTTTTTTTTTTTGCAATATCCTCTTCTCTTATCCTTAATTGATGATATCCAGATATCAAATCAAGTCAATTTTTGAAAAATGTTGAGCACTTTATAACTGGTCAAACAGATCATCTATACGAGGTAATGAGTATTTATTCCATATAGTCACTTTATTCAACTGTCTATTATCAATGCATAGTCATAGTGATCTATCTTTCTTTTTTACAGATAGAACTGGAGCACTCCAAGTAAAAGTACTAGGATTTTTAAATTCCTTGTCTACCATGTCTTGTAACTATTTCTTTTTCAGTTCTTTGAGTTCAGTGGGTGCCATTCTATATGAAAATATAGACACTAGTTAGGTTCCAAGAAATAAATCAATACCAAATTCTATTTATCATTTCGGGGTAATCTTGGAAATTCCTCAAGAAATACATTAGAAAATTCTCTAACCATTGAAACTTGATTTATATTGGTATACTTTATATCAACATCTTTTACCACTTGCCAAATATTCTTGGCACCTTTTTGTAATCACTTATAGGATATTAAAGCAGAGATGAGGTTACTAGGTATCTCACTACGATCTCCTTGTATCAGGAAAGAAAATTCTCCAAGAATATTGAATTTAATCACCTTAAAGTGACATTTCACAATGACATGACATAATGTCAACTAATCCATTCTCAATATCACATCAAAGTCTACCATATCTAGACAACCGAGTACAACAGATATCACATTTAGAAACCATCATATTTGGTATTTGTGTTAATTCTTTAAATTCTTTAGGACGCATATCCCTTTCACTTCCAAACTGTAATGTATCCATAGATATTTTTTAAAATGTCACAATATTCAATCTATCTTATACTAGAAATTTTAGCAACTTGGAATAGAACGGAATTTGAAATCCTATAGAATCCCTCAGCAGCACTGGAAGTATAAATATGTCCGGCTCATATCGATACTAAATGTCCTACTAAAGAATCCTTTACTCTGATAGCCACAGGAAAACCTAATGCTTTGATACCAACTTGTCATGCCCCTAATATTAAGGCACGTGAAACACGTATACCCTAATTTTAGGGCACGTGAAACACGTATACCATAAACATATATTTTCCATAAACAAGATAATTCTAATCATTTATCATAGAAACAGATACATATAGATTCTTCCATACATATACCATATACAGACAAAATCCATAAACATTAGAGTCACAGTAGAAGCAGAGATCCTGCCTGTGGCATTCAGAGCAACTCTAGAGTACATTTATATTACAAATTAAACACTGAGAGCCCAAAAACAATTTAGACTCACCACAGAAGTACGACACCTAGTCGATCAAGAAGCGGTAGGACTAAACTCTGGGTTTTATCTGAAAAATATATAAACCACGTGTAGTGAGTTTTACAACTCAGTGAGCAGATAATATCTCCTATGACCTCTTAGGTCAACATATGAATGTACTCTTTATTTTTAAACTTATTACATTGAAAATCACAATTCAAATATACATCCATATAGGACCCGCATTTCAAAATCATCTCTGTTCAAATTCATATTCATATTCAATTAATAAGTAATGCTGTAAGTACAATAATAAAATCATGGTATGCATCAATATAATTCATGTGAAAATATCTGGAGGATCCCATATCAGAGTTTGACCCCTTCCGTACTTTGGTGGTATAAGATTTTCCTAAACTCAGCATCCCACTGAGTTTTGCCCTACTACCATTCAAGAGGACACGCAAAGGGACTCTATATGGGTTTTTTCCAAGCACATAGCAAGGAAAGGCAAATTACATCTCATATAATTGGCATCTCGCCCATATATAGGAGGCATTCCGCTCTCCTTCACATATCATCTCTCGTGTGTTGGCCCTCACACGAGGCTAGCACCACCCCTTACTAGCTGAGGCAATCAAGGTGTGCACTAGAGCTAACATGACCTGTTGTTAGCAGACAGTGTTTCCAATAGGATTCCTCCACAGAAAATATCAAATGCACATATGCCATATAATCCAGTATAAAATTCTCAATATAATACATACTTTCAGTCTCTGTATATTCATCTGTCAAAACTTCCCATTTAGGGGAATCATGTATACATGCCTATATTAGAGGCAAACATATCACTGTATGAATCAATATCATATGCATAACATATATCATTTGTCATATAATGAGAAATACATTTAAAAATCACATGTTCAATGTGTTTCAAAATTCATTTCAAAAGTCACTCTTCTTGAACCAGATATCATATTTCAATCGTTTCAGATATTCTAAACCATTTCAGGAACATATAAAAGTATAAATAACTTGTAATCATGCTCATTTATCAATGTAAAGTTCAAGAAGAGTAAACGCAAGCCATAGAAAGAATTATCTACTCACAGGGTAAGGGCTCCAGATTGGACAGCCCTAAAATGTACTTTTTCAATCTCTATTTGATCAAATTGACCTCAAAAACGTATCTGGAGGGTCCAAAAATCAAGAAAACAAATTCGGGAACTTGATCACTATTCACTGCGGAAAACACTATTCACGACGAACAAAAATGTTAAATGGCCGAAAATATACATATCCTAAAGTTTATTTAGCTCCTGAATCCATCTACGGTGTCAGAATTTCAATTGGAGGTCTCTAAATAAAAGTTTCATAATTTACCTTTTTCTGAGATTTTCTACTTTAGATATATGGCGATTCAACGGCTGATTTGAAAAATTAATCGGTCAAAACCGTAGTATTTTTCGTCATAAATCCAATAGCACCCTCAGTTTTGAGATCAAAAACCAATAGGCACTCCAGATCTAAAGAAAAAGTTGAAGATCACTATTCACTCACTATAAGGTCACTATTCATCCGTTTCAATTTTTTTTCCAAAATTCTGGCCTCTGTCTCCTTGTTTCTCGATTCTCCTTTCCCTTTTCATTGTTTTGTTTTGTTTTTTTATAATAATAATAATAAGTTAATAATTTAATAATTGAAAAATAGGATTTTCTTTTAAATAAATTCATATAAATTCCATTTTTCATCCTAAAATATCCCAAAAATTTCTAAAAATTTCCATTCCCATAAACCCTTAGTTAAACTCTTAAATCATAATTTTTTCTTGATAAAAATCGTAATAAAACAAATCTTTTATACATAATAAAAGAAAGAATATTTCTAAAAATACAACAAAAATTCATTAGAGTCCAATACAATTAATTTAAGCAAAACAATAATTATTTTAATTAAAAGTCTACTTACTTTTAGCAAAACATAATCATTTTAAACAAATAAAAATATATTTGCTTATAGCAACATACTATCATTTAAAAATAAAATTACGCGCCAAAACGTAAATTTTCATATTTCTTTTGTAATTCTTTAATACATGTAATAAATAAACTTATTTTCATCAGTTTTTATCTCTATTTTCAAAATTCTCTCTTTTATTTCAAATTTTCTTTAATTGGAATTTTTGTTAAATTTCACGGTTATTACAAAAGGACATGAATCTATTCATTCAAGTTCTTAATTACCTTTTTAAATTTTTGTTTAGATTTTCTTATGGCCCTGCATGGTTGATTTATTTTTAGTTGGTAGAGGAAGATTGAAACCTCAAGGGATCATTATGTATTGTGAGATTTAAAAAATAGATTTTATTAGTTCAATCCTAATCGGGTATTGATTATTCATCTATTCTTCTCTTTTTAATAATTATTTATATTATTGCTAGGAGGCCTACTAGTATATTGTCTATTTTAATCTACTGCCGAATTAGGTTTTGAACAAAGTTTTCATTACTGTATTCATGAAGCAAATAGGATTAAGAATTTTGAATTATAAATCATTAACCCTATGATGAATGATTAACTAAATTAGATATAGCCGATGTGTTTATATTTGTTTAGCTCTATCAGTTCCTCTTATTCTTCATGCGATTAATAGGTTAGACTTTACTGATATGTTAAAGGATATCTTATTAATTAGGGTTTAATTGGTGCAATTGTTATCAATTTACTAGACTTAAGGAGGAACAGGGATAGAATCCCAATGATTGATATTCGATTTAAGATTGATTATAATGTCAATGATCAATGTAATCCCTTGATAGTGGATATCGACTGAAACCAACGCATCTTTCATTAATTATTCTTTTAATTACTTTCATTATTGTTTGCTTTGTTATTTACAATTATCAAATCCCCCTTCTCTCAATCCCATAAGATAATTCCAGTCTCTGTGGGATCGGCTCTTACTCCCACTACTACAGGTTAGTTTTGAGGTAAGGTATTAATTTGGGTGTACTTACGACAGTACGCACAAAATTTTGGCACTGTTGCTCAGAAACTTCTGGAATTTTCCAAAGTGATGAACACAAAAGTTATAGCTCTATGTCTCTTCTTCTTATAGCCACTGGAATCACCTCAATCGAAATTCAAATGAGAGAGATATGCCTCAATTAGTGACGGAGGGTTGAACATAAGCATTTTTCCATATTTTCTCTCTATTTTCCTCTTCTTTTCTTCTTTATTATTCCTAAAACATAAAACACAAAACTCAATTAAATTTTATTTATTTCCTACTCAAATCAAATAAAAATAAACTTAAAACATGCTAAAGACATGCTTAATTTATAGCATGTCATCACTTTATAAAATATTTCCATGTCAAAATTACACACTTAAGATGGAACGGAGTTTATGCAATGGCAATGGCTAGTACACTAGTTATTTATTATTTTTATTTATAAGATTCTTCTTCTTTCTTAAATATTATTTTCATCTCTCACTAATCAGAGTATAACTCCCTTATTTTAACTCCAATTGAGGTGATCTTGGTGTTCATTTAAAGTTAAGACAAACATCTAAAACTCTTATGTTGAATATTTTAGTGAAATCATAAGGAATCTTGGTGTTATCACTCCCTCAAATTCAATGTTATTTCTTCCTGGGCAGGTTCTGACCTCTACTTACTAATATCATCATATCTCCCTCTTATGGACTCTAAAGTGATTGATTCCAGTGGTTAAAAATGCGTTAATCATATATCAATATTTTTCATGTTAACCATTTTTTGTAATTCCCTACAACTGCTTCCTAAAAATTCAAACATAGAAGCTTACCTAACATATTCTTCCCTGATTAACTAGTTTTTGACTACTGTTTGCTAATTTGACCATATCTGCCTCATATGGATTCAAAATTGAATGATTCAAGTAACTAAATATTCATGAGACATATACATATTTCTTGTTAACCATTTATTTTAGTTCTCTATGGATTTTTTTTAGAAATTCAAACATAGAAGCTTAACTAATAGATTTTTCTTTGGTTAACCATTTTCTTATTTCCTTTTGAAGGAAGTGGCAAGATTCCTCCCTTCCCTTATCTTTTCCAGTAGCTTGCATAAGAGAGGGAGGGTGAGTTTTGAACCCCAAGGATGATGAGAAAAGATGGATTCAAGTGGAGATTAAGGTAACTTACCTTAAGTACTTATTCCTCTAGACTTTTCATTCTTCTTCCTTCCTCTCTTCTCCTCTTTTTCTTTCCTTTCCTTACTCTACCTTGCTTCTATTTTTCCTCTCCCTCACTTGGATGAAATTATAATGTTATAAGGGTGGGTTTTGGTTAAATAAACTATCAAGTGGTTCGCCTCTCATAATCATGGGTCTACCTTATCACAATTAGGATGCACTTGGTTGCTTTTTAGGGGAAGACAACTTATATTCTTGTCTTCATCTCCCTTAGTCAAGATATGCATAGCAAAAGGAGATTTGTATTTGAAAATCATGATAAAATATTCTTAAGACAAGGGACAAGGGCAAGGTCCCTTTGATTTGGGGATTCATTTCCTTTTTCTTTTGTCTTACTCAAGTATGATAGGTTTGCCTTTCTATATGGCAAATTTTTAGCCCTTGAGTCTCTTTTGATTGGCTGAAATTATTTGTGTAGGAAAAATTACTCTAATCAAATCCTTTTGAAATTTTAAGACCTTTACTTACAAAAATTTATCTTCCTTACTTAAGAATTTCTCCCCTCTTTAGGACGTTATTTCTAATTTTTTCTATTAGGTTTTCTCTCTTTATCTATTCCTTTAATGTTAGAAATATTTTATATGCATATACATAAAGTGAATAATTTCTAAGGCTTATATTTTTTTAGCTATCTAAAAATTGTTTACTAAATTTTATTTTCTTAATTAAATATTTATGTACTTTTATTAATAAAAGAAATGAAATTAGGGATGTTACATTTCTCTCCCCCTAAAAGAATTTTTGTCCTCAAAATTTCAAAAATTACCTAATAAGAACAATTGCAGATATTTCTTCCTCATGACTTCTTGCAGCTCCCAAATTGCTTCTTTCGAAGTCAAACCTTCCCATAACACCTTAACCATGGGAATGGTCTTATTCCTCAATTACTTCACGTCGGTGTCTAATATGGATGCTGGTACTAGCTGGTATTTCATGATCTCCATTATTTGAATTCGTTCATCCCGTATTACATGTAAAAAATCTAGAAGATACTTTTAGAGTTGTGATACATGGAAAAAATTATGTAGGTTGGACAAATTAGGTGGGAGGGCAACTTGATATGCTGACATCCTCACTTTCCACAGAATTTGGTAAGGTCCCAGAAATTGCCGACTTAGCTTTCTAGTCTTGAGAGACCTACCAACTCCAATAGTCAGAGAAACCTTTAGAAATACATGGTCTCCTTCCTCAAACTCTAGAGGTCTATGTCTCTTATCATAGTAACTTTTTTTCTGACTCTGAGCTGTAAGGATTTTATCTTGTATCATCTTGATTTGCTTAATTGTTTGTTGAACTAGATCAGGACCAAGCAAGTTCTTTTCTCCTACCTCAAACCAACATAGTAGAGATTGACACTTCCTACTATATAGAACTTCGTAAGGGGCCATCTTAATACTAGAGTAATAGTTATTATTATATGCAAACTCCATTAAAGGTAGGTACTTATCCCATCCTTTATCTTGCTCTATCACACAAGCCCTCCACATATCTTCTAGGGTTTGAATAGTCTGTTCTGTTTACCCGTTAGTATAAGGATGGTAGGTAGTACTGAACCACAACTTGGTTTCAAAATCTTCCTGCACTGCCTTCCAAAACCTCGACATGAACCTCGGATCTCTATCAGAAACGATATTTAAGGGAATTCCATGCAGTCTAACTATTTCCTAGCATACAACAGGACCAATTTATCTAGTGAATAGTTCATCTTTATAGGTAAAAAATGAGCAGATTTGGTTAATCTATCTACTATTACCCAAATAGAGTCATGTCCATCTGAAGTCTTAGGTAAGCCCACCACAAAGTCCATTGAAATACTGTCCCATTTCTATTTAGGGATCTCAGGCGGTTGTAGAAATCTTGCTAGCTTTTGATGCTCCATTTTCACTTGTTGAAAAATTAAACATTTCACCACGAACTCAGCAATGTCCTTTTTCATCCCTGGCCACTAGTACATCTTCTTTTAATCCTGACACATTTTAATAGATCTAGGATGGACTGTTTACTTACTCTGATGTGCCTCTTACAGGATCTTAGTCCTCAACTCTCATTCTTGAGGGACACAAATTATTCCCTGATACATGATTACTCCATATTCCAAGATAGAAAAATTATCTTGATTTTTGTGATCCTGTAAGTATTGGTCGTGAGCTTGAGCTTCTTTAATTTGGGCTCTAAGGTCATACTCTATAATCAACTTATTGATGATTAGCTTCTTTGGAGTAAAAGTAGTGGCCAGCTTTAAATTTTGAAACTCTTCTAGCATCTGCTTCTCATACACCTTCATTTAACCCATATGCAGAGATTTCTGACTCAAAGCATCAACTACAACATTTGCCTTTCCTGGATGATACTTTATCTCAAACTTGTAGTTATTGAGAAATTCTACCCATCTTCGTTGCCTCATATTTAACTCCTTTTGATAAAAAAAAGGTACTTAAGACTCTTGTGATCACAGTATATTTCAAATGTTGCCCTGTACAAATGTGTTGCCAAATCTTTAAGGAAAACACCACCGCTGCCAATTCAAGATCATGGGTTAGATAATTTTCTTCATAGGGTCTTAGTTGCCTAGAGGCGTAAGCAACTACTCTCTTATCTTGCATTAGCACACATCTCAACCCTTTCTTTGAAGCATCACTATACACTTTAAAATGTCCTGTGGGGTCTGGAATAATTAAAATAGAAGGAGTGGTCAATCTTGTCTTAAACTTCTAGAAACTAACTTCACATTGATCAGTATATTTGAAAGGACTTCCTTTCCTGGTCAATTTAGTCAATGGCAAGGCTATACAAGAGAAGTTTTGTATAAATCTCTTGTAGTATCATGCCAAACCCAAGACACTTTATACTTCTGTAGCCATCTTTGGTCTTTCCCACAAAATCACTTTTTTCGTCTTGTTAGGGTCTTCGGCTACCCCTCTATTGGAAATGACATATTCGAGAAACGTTACCTCTGACAGCCAAAATTTACACTTCTTTAATTTGGCATGCAACTTTTTCTCTTTTAGCACTTGCAACATGATTTGGAGATGTTGTTAATGTTCTTTCTCAATCTTAGAGTATATCAAGATATCATCAATGAACATTACTACAAATTGATTTAAGTAGGGTCGAAAAATGCGATTCATGTAATACATGAAAATTACAAGTGCATTTGTCAACCCGAAGGGCATTATGTGAAACTCATAGTGCCCATACCTAGTCCTGATGGTTATTTTTGGTACATCCTCCTCCTTGTTCCTAATATGATGGTATCCTGACCTCAAGTCAATCTTAGAAAAGATGGAGGCTCTCTTAAGTTGATCCAATAAGTAATCTATCCTAAGAATAGGGTACTTGTTTTTTATAGTCACCTTATTAAGCTGTCTGTAGTCTATGCATAGTCTTAAACTCCCGTCTTTGTTCTTAACAAACAATATAGGAGCTCCCCAAGGTGATACACTTGGTCTAATGAATTTTTTGTCTAATAATTTCTCTAATTGTTTCTTAAGTTCCTATAGTTCTTTTAAGGCCATTCTATAAGGTGCAATAGAGATAGGCTCTGTCCCAAGTAGGAGATCAATAGAGAACTCTATCTCTTTCTTGGAAGATAAGCCTGAAATATCTGATGGAAATACTTTAGGAAACTTATTAGCTATTAGAATTTTATTAAGCTTCGTTTTGACTTCTAGGTTTGATAAACACAGGAGAATGTAACCAAGTACTCCACTCTTCAACTCTCGATTGACTTGATTGGCATTTAACATCAATAATTGCATCTCCTTTTATGGAGTAAGAGGTAGAAATTCAATGGTCTTGGTGCAACAATTTAGCAAGACCCGATTTTTAGATATCCAATCTAACCCTAGAATCACATCAATAACTCTTAAAGGTAGACAGACGAGGTCTACAGAAAAATTTTCTCTTGGATAGTGACCTATGAATCTTTACATACAGAGGAAGTTAAGACCCTTTCCCCTGTAGGGGTTACTACAGATAGCTTATAGGGGGTTTCAAAAATAGGATACTAAAGCTTCCAAATATATTATTATGATATAAATTAATGACTAGCATCAGAGTCAAACAACACCATAAGAACAAATCCATAGATGTAGCATGTACCTTGAATTATTTTAAAGGATTAAGCTACTTCTTGGCCGCTCAGGGTGAAAACCCTTCCTTTCACCTGAGGCTTCTATTCTAGCTGTTTTCCCACATTTTGTGGGTAGTTCTTCACAAAATGACCTTTCTGTCTATATTTGAAGCAGACATCTGTCCCCATGTAGCATGGCCGGTTACCATGCATACGTATGCATTTAATGTACTTGACTGTCATGATGTCTTGTTGGAAATGTCGGGGACCCACAGTCCATGGCCTCTTACTAGCTCTATATCCTCTTCCCCTCACATTTTTGCCAGGGTTAGGGAAACTTTTCTTCTTCTTCCATAGGTTTCTCCTCTATTTCTCGTCCTCCACTACCCTTAAACTCTTCTCCAAAAGTCTAGATTTATTTATTAAGGGCACAACTCCCTTATTTCCAAGGCTATCACTGCATTCTTGATTTCTGGATTCAGTCCTGCTTCAAACTTAACAGCCTTCCATGCTTCATCAGGATTAAACCTCAGGTAAAAGGAGAACTTAGACAACTGCTCGAACTTAGCTATGTATTGGTCGACAGACATGTTACCCTGTCTGAGTTGGAGAAATTTGATCTCCTTCTCATCCTGTACAGTACTTGAAAAGTACTTCTAAGAAAATGTCCTTAAACACTTGCCAGATGATCTGCCTCCTCTGGTGAGTTAGCAGTTCTCTGGCCCCTCACCACTAACACTCAGCTTCTTCCTTCAATATATATGTAGAAAATATAACCTACTGCTTATTAGTACAACCCATCACCTCAAAGATATTCTCTAATTCCCTTATCCAACTTTTGGCTACCGTTGGGTCATAGCCACCTTGAAAAGAAGGTGGTCTGGTTCTTAGGAACTCAGATAGGCCATTATCATTTCCAGCCACCCGGTTGTTTGTATTATTTTCTCCATTCAGGTTGTTACTATTCTGGAGATGTTGTAGAATTTGATTAGTGGTTGTGACTTGGTCTCAAATTGCTATAGCCAAGTTGTACAAGGTTTCTTCTGCATTGTTTGCTGTGTTCCTCCTCGATGGTGCCATATCCTATTGTAATATCCCTAAAATTTAGTAATTCTCATTTATGTATGCATTAATGAAAGAAATAAAGGAGTATGGATGTAATTGAAATGTTTTAAAGATGAAAATGAAAACTTGTTAATATTTTTGGGATCAAAATGTAATTTTCTATAAGTTTGGGGGTTAAAGTGTAAATAATAAAATTTTCAAGGACATCCTCTAACAATTAGCAAATTGTTATTTGGTCCCTCTATTTTTTTTAAATCTTTCGTAGATTTATTGGGAGATTACTATTCACTCTCTCTCCTTCATTTTCTCTCTCTAGATCAGGAGTACTTTCGAGCATCTCATCACAAAACTAAGGGTACCACTGAATTTAGGACGAAGAGTACTACAATATTGACCGAACAATTTTTTTAATCGGCCAAAGAATTGTCGTAGATCGAAAGTAAAAAATCTTAAAAAAAAGTAAACTCTGAAACTCCTATTTAGAAACTTCAAATTGGAAATCTAACACCGTATATGGATTCAGTAGATAGATAAACTATAAGATATGAAGTTTCACAGTCATTTGACAACATTTGGTATCATGAACAATAACTCCGACTGGCATGAATAGTGATTCCTACTGATGTGAATAGTAAATTTGGCCATGAACAGTTACCTCGGTTGATCAGTTTTGATCGAGGTCTCAGAGTTATTTCCTAGGTTTTTGGACCCTCCGGACTCATTTTTGAAGTCTATTTGGTCAAATTTGAAATGAAAAAGTGTATTTTGGGGTTGTCTAACCTAGAGCCATGACCCTGTGAGTAAATAATTCTTTTTATGACTTACCCCATGCTCTTCTTGAACTTTAAATGTATAATTGATTCTGTTTATAAATTATTTATGCTATCATAAGTTTCTGAAATGTGTTAAAATATCTGTTTTGCTTACGAACTGACTCATAGTTTAAGAAGAGTATGGTTTTGTAAATAAATTTTAAAATTCATTGATGTGGTTCTAAATGTATTTATCATTATTTCGTTAAGTGAATATTATGTGATGTTGTGTGTGTTTTACCAATTACCGCAAGTGTACGGCGTAGCTGTAGCTAGTCCAGCGAGTACGGGTCGTATCCCACAGAGAACAATGCCAATTACTAGAATTTCACAAAAGATGCTATCTAAATTGATGCAATTCGATGAGAAAGTATCGCAATTAAATAGAGGAAAATAACCAATTAAGCAAAGCCTAGGGTTAGGGTTCACCACACTTGTCATACGCAACAACTAATATTTACCTCTAATTGTAATTATCAAGATTATTGGGGATGGTTTAACCTTAATTAATTAGCAATCTCTTTCAAGCATTACCAATCGTACCTAGGTTAATCTAATTGCCTACTTTCGTGGTTCTTAGCCCAACCTAGGTCCATTAAGCTTTATGCCAACCATGGAATACAATTAATTGGCTTTCTCATGCCCACTAATTGATTCAATCATAGAGTATCTTAAACTACTTTTGTGATTAAGATATCGCTAATTAACTTTTAAGTTCCGGTTTTAATCTTCACCTTTCAATTCATCGATTAAAAACCTAAGACGTGAAAGATTGGTGATTAGGCATTCTACCAACTCATTCATGCATATAATAGTCAATCCTAGTAAATCTAGAAGTAATCACAATTAGGGTTTCAACATTCAAGTCATCAGCACAATATCATCATATCAAAAGGGGGTTCCCCGAAAACCTAGATTAAATCTACTTACACATCGTATAAACTGAAACCAAATTCATATTCATTAAGTAAACCATCATAGTTCAGTACAATCTAAATAGAATAAGTAGGAGTAGAAGAGGAGAATTCGAATAGAAAGATAAAACCTGGTCTTCGGAAAAGAAAGATGAAACTACAACATCTGGATGCAGAAAATACTACTCAAGAACATAAATCTCATAATGATTCAAGTAAAAATCAAACCTGTGAGTGTTTTCTAAGCCTAAAAACCCTGTCTAAAGTGTCTCTCTAAGTCTAAATATGTGCCTATGCCTTTTACCATGAACATGTATAAACTTAGAAGAAAAAAACCCTAAAAACCACGTACAGTACGAACCCAAAGCACGGTCATGTTCCAGACACGGCCTAGCCGTGCATCAGGCTAGTTTCTGGAGGTTCTCTGCATCATCTCCCCAGAGCATGGCCTGGCCATGTTGGGGGCTGCCAAACTGCTTTCTTGCCAATTCTTGGTGTGTTGCTTCCTTATTTCCAATAAGTACTCAAAATTGACATTTAACAAACTCCCCCATGCTTAAACCTTTGCTTGTCCTCAAGCAAATAACATATCATGTCAGAAGGAAGGGGGAATATGCAATCAGATTCCAGAAGGTAGAAAAATGCAATACAGGTAATTTTTCACTCAATCAGTGTGCACACAATGGTAAGGTTTAAGCATCTGCCCAGAGCACGGCCTGGCCGTGCTCCACGCCACCAAGCACGACCTGGGCGAGTTGGTGGCTGCTGAATTGCTTCCTTGTTTCCTCCTTAGCATATCCCAAGACCTTTTGGCTCTTCCCATGATTGTTTTCTCTTGCTTCTTTGCCTCTTTTACACTCCTACAAACAAAAAATAAATCACAGCAGTATCCAGAACAAAGTATAATCAAAAGAAGAGAAATAACCACAAGTTACTATGAATTAGGGGATAAAATATAGCGATTAAGTACTCAAAATTCCCCTTTAACAAACTACCCCATGCTTAAACCTTTTCTTGTCCTTAAGCTAATAACATATCATGTTTGAAGGAAGGGGGAATATGCAATCAGATTCGAGAAGGTAGAAAAATGTAATACAGGTAATTTTTCACTCAATCAGTGAGCATATAATGGTAAGGTTTAAGAATCTGCCCAGAGCATGGCCGGGTCGTGTTCCAAACCACCAAGAACGGCTGGGCCGTGTTGGGGGATGCCGAACTGCTTTCTTGCCAATTTTTGGTGTGTTGCTTCCTTGTTTCTTCCTTAGCATATCCCAAGTCCTTTTGGCTCTTCCCATGATTGTTTTCTCTTGGTTCTTTGCCTCTTTTGCTCTCCTACAAACACAAAATAAACCACAGCAGTAACCAGAACAAAGTATAACCAAAAGCAGAGAAATAACCACAAGTTACTATGAATTAGGGGATAAAATATAGCCATTAAGTACTCAAAATTCCCCTTTGTCAAACTCCCCCATGTTTAAACCTTCGCTTGTCCTCAAGAAAATAACATATCATGTATGAAGGAAGGGACAATATGCAAACAGATTCCAGAAGGTATAAAAATGCAATACAGGTAACTTTTCACTAAATCAGTGTGCACACAATGGTAAGGTTTAAGCATCTGCCCAAAGCATGGCCAGGCCGTGTTGGTGGCTGCCGAACTGCTTTCTTGCCAATTTTTGCTGTGTTGCTTCCTTGTTTCCTCCTTAGCATATCCCAAGTCCTTTTGGCTCTTCCTATGATTGTTTTCTCTTGCTTCTTTGCCTCTTTTACTCTCATACAAACACAAAATAAACCACAACAGTATTCAGAACAATGTATAATCAAAAGCAGAGAAATAAACACAAATTACTATGAATTAAGGGATAAAATATAGCTATTAAGTACTCAAAACTGACCTTTAACAAACTCCCCCATGCTTAAACATTTGCTTGTCCTCAAGCAAATAACATATCATGTCAGATGAAAGGAGGAATATGTAATCAAATTCCAGAAGGTAGAAAAATGCAATACAGGTAATTTTTCACTCAATTAGTGTACACACAACGGTAAGGTTTAAGCATTTGCCTAGAGCACGGCTTGGCCGTGCTCCATGCCCCCAAGAACGACCTGGTAGTGTTGGCGGCTGCTGAATTGCTTTCTTGCCAATTTTTGGTGCGTTGCTTCCTTATTTCCTCCTAAGAATATCCCAAGTCCTTTTGGCTCTTCCCAAGATTGTTTTCTCTTGCTTCTTTGCCTCTTTTGCTCTCCTACAAACACAAAATAAATCACAGCAGTATCCAGAACAAAGTATAATCAAAAGCAGAGAAATAACCACAAGTTACTATGAATTAGGGGATAAAATATACCCATTAAGTACTCAAAATTCCCCTTTAACAAACTCCCCCATGCTTAAACCTTTTCTTGTCCTCAAGCAAATAACATATCTTGTATGAAGGAAGGGGGAATATGCAATCAGATTCGAGAAGGTAGAAAAAGTCAATAAGGGTAATTTTTTACTCAATCAGTGTGCACACAATGGTAAGGTTTAAGCATCTGCCCATAGCACAGCCTGGCCGTGCTCCATATCACCAAGCACTGCCTGGCCGTGTTGGCGGCTGCTGAATTACCTTCTTGTAAATTTTTAGTGCATTCCTTCCTTGTTTCCTCCTTAGCTCTTCCCATGATTGTTTTATCTTGCTTCTTTGCCTCTTTTGCTCTTCTACAAACACAAAATAAACCACAGCAATATCTAGAACAATGTATAATCAAAAGCAGAGAAATAACCACAAGTTACTATGAATTAGTTGATAAAATATAGCCATTAAGTACTCAAAATTCCCCTTTAACAAACTACCCCATGCTTAAACATTTTCTTGTCCTCAAGCAAATAACATATCATGTCTGAAGGAAAGGGGAATATTCAATCAGATTCAAGTAGGTAGAAAAATGCAATACAGGTAATTTTTCACTAAATCAGTGTGAACACAATGGTAAGGTTTAAACATCTGCCCAGAGCACGGCCTGGCCATGCTCCATGCCACAAAGCACGGTTTGGCCATGTTGGGGGCTGCCGAATTACATTCTTGGCAATTTTCGGTGTGTTGCTTCCTTGTTTCCTCCTTAGCATATCCCAAGTCCTTTTGTATCTTTCGATGATTGTTTTCTCTTGCTTTTTTGCCTCTTTTGCTCTCCAACGTACACAAAAAAAAACCACAGCAGTATCTAGAATAGAGTATATCCAAAAGCAGGGAAATAACCACAAGTTTTTATCAATTAGGGGATAAAATATAGCGATTAAGTACTCAAAATTCCCCTTTATCAAACTCCCCCATGCTTAAACCTTTGCTTGTCCTCAAGCAAATAACATATCATGTATGAAGGAAGGGGGAATATGCAATCAGATTCCAGAATGTAGAAGAATGCAATACATGTGTTTTTGCACTCAATAAGTGTGCACACAATGGTAAGGTTTTAGCATCCGCCCAGAGCACGGCCACCAAGCACGGCCTGGCCGTGTTAGGGGCTGCCGAACTGCTTTCTTGCCAATTTTTTGTGTGTTGCATCCTTGTATCCTCCTTAACATATCCCAAGTCCTTTTGGATCTTTCCATGATTGTTTTCCCTTGCTTCTTTTCCTCTTTTGCTCTCCTACAAACACAAAATAAACCACAGCAGTATCCAGAACATAGTGTAACAAAAAGCAGAGAAATAACCACAAGTTACTATGAATTAGGGGATAAAATAAAGCCACTAAGTATTCAAAATTCCACTTTATCAAACTCGCCCATGCTTAAACCTTTGCTTGACCTCAAGCAAATAACATATCATGTACGAAGGAAGGGAGAATATACAATCAGATTCCAGAATGTAGAATAATGCAATACAGGTATTTTTGCACTCAATCAGTGAGCACACAATGGTAGGGTTTTAGCATCCGCCCAGAGCATGGCCTGGCGATGCTCCATGCCACCAAGCACGGCCTGGCCATGTTGGGGGCTGCCGAACTGTTTTCTTGCCAATTTATGGTGTGTTGCTTCCTTGTATCCTCCTTAACATATCCAAAGTCCTTTTAGATCTACCCATGATTTTTTTCTCTTGCTTCTTTGCCACTTTTGCTCACCTACAAACACAAAATAAACCACAGCAGCATCCAGAACAAAGTATAACAAAAAGCAGAGAAATAACCACAAGTTACTATGTATTAGGGGATAAAATATAGCTATTAAGTACTCAAAATTCCCCTTTATCAAACTCGCCCACGCTTAAACCTTTGCTTGTCCTCAAGCAAATAACATATCATGTATGAAGGAAGGGGGAATATGCAATCAAATTCGAAAATGAAGAAAATTCCAATACAGGTAATCTTTCAATCAATCAGTGTGCACACAATGGTAAGGTTTAAGCATCTGCCCAGAGTGCGGCCAAGACGTGCTCCATGCCACCAAGAACAGCCTAACCGTGTTGTGCGCTGTCGAACTTCTTTCTTGCTAATGTTTGGTGTGTTGCTTCCTTGTTACCTCCTTAGCATATCCCAAGTCCTTATGGCTCTTCCTATGATTGTTTTCTCTTGCTTCTTTGCCTCTTTTGCTCTCTTACAAATACAAAATAAACCACAACAGTATCCAGAACAAAGTATAATCAAAAGAAGAGAAATAACCACAAGTTATTATGAATTAGGAGATAAAATATTGCCATTAAGTACTCAAATTTCCCCTTTATTAAACTCGACCATGCTTAAACCTTTTCTTGTCCCCAAGCAAATAACATATCATGTATGAAGGAAGGGGGAATATGCAATCAGATTCCAGAAGGTAGAAAAATGCAATACAGGTAATTTTTCATTAAATCAGTGTGCACACAATGGTACGGTTTAAGCATTTGCCCAGAGCATGCCCTGGCTGTACTCCTTAACACCAAGCACATCCTGGCCATCTTGGGGGCTGCCGAACTACTTTCTTGCCAATTTTTGGTGTGTTGCTTCCTTGTTTCCTCCTTAGCATATCCCAAGTCCTTTTGGCTCTTCCCATGATAGTTTTCTCTTAGTTCTTTGCCTCTTTTGCTCTCCTACATACATAAAATAAACCACAGCATTATCCAGAACAAAGTATAAGCAAAAGCAGAGAAATAACCACAAGTTACTATGAATTAGGGGATAAAACATAACCATTAATTATTCAAAATTCCCCTTTATCAAATTGCCCCATGCTTAAACCTTTGCTTGTCCTCAAGCAAATAACATATTATGTCTGAAGGAAGCGGGAATATGCAATTAGATTCCAGAAGGTAAAAAAATGCAATACAGGTAATTTTTCACTCAATCAGTGTGCACACAATGGTAAGGTTTAAGCATCTGCCCAGAGCACGGCCTGGCAGTGTTCGATGCTACCGAACTGCTTTCTTGCTAATTTGTGGCGTGTTGCTCCTTAGCACATCCAAAGTCTTTTTGGCTCTTCGGATGATTCTTTTCTCCTGCTTCTTTGCCTCTTTTGCTCTCCTACAAACACGAAATAAACCACAGCAGTATCCATAACAAAGTATAACCAAAAGCAGAGAAATAACAACAAGTTACTATGAATTAGGGAATAAAATATTGCCATTAAGTACTCAAAATTCCCCTTTATCAAACTCCCCCATGCTTATACCTTTGCTTATCCTCAAGCAAATAACTTATCATGTTTGAAGGAAGGGGGAATATACAATCAAATTACAAAAGGTAGAAAAATGCAATACGTGTAATTTTTCACTCAATCAGTGTGCACACAATTGTATCGTTTAAGAATCTGCCCAGAGCATGTCCTGGCCGTGCTTCATGTTACCAAGCACGTTGGGGGCTGCCGAACTGCTTTCTTGCCAATTTTGGGTGTGTTGCTTCCTTGTTTCCTCCTTAGCATATCCCAAGTCCTTTTGGCTCTTCCCATGATTGTTTTCTCTTGCTTCTTTGCCTCTTTTACTCTCATACAAACACAAAATAAACCACAGCAGTATCCAGAACAAAGTATAATCAAAAGCAGAGAAATAAACCCAAATTACAATGAATTAAGGGATAAAATATAGCTATTAAGTACTCAAAATTGACCTTTAACAAACTCCCCCATGCTTAAACATTTGCTTGTCCTCAAGCAAATAACATATCATGTCAGAAGGAAGGAGGAATATGCAATCAAATTCCAGAACGTAGAAAAATGCAATACAGGTAATTTTTCACTCAATTAGTGTACACACAACGGTAAGGTTTAAGCATTTGCCTAGAGCACGGCTTGGCCGTGCTCCATGCCACCAAGAACAACCTGGCAGTGTTGGCGGCTGCTGAATTGCTTTCTTGCCAATTTTTGGTGCGTTGCTTCCTTGTTTCCTCCTAAGAATATCCCAAGTCCTTTTGGCTTTTCCCAAGATTTTTTTCTCTTGCTTCTTTGCCTCTTTTGCTCTCCTACAAACACAAAATAAATCACAGCAGTATCCAGAACAAAGTATAATCAAAAGCAGAGAAATAACCACAAGTTACTATGAATTAGGGGATAAAATATACTTATTAAGTACTCAAAATTCCCCTTTAACAAACTCCCCCATGCTTAAACCTTTTCTTGTCCTCAAGCAAATAACATTTCTTGTATGAAGTAAGGGGGAATATGCAATAAGATTCGAGAAGGTAGAAAAAGTCAATAAAGGTAATTTTTTACTCAATCAGTGTGCACACAATGGTAAGGTTTAAGCATCTGCCCATAGCACGGCCTAGCCGTGCTCCATATCACCAAGCACTGCTTGGCCGTGTTGGCGGCTGCTGAATTACCTTCTTGTAAATTTTTAGTGCATTCCTTCCTTGTTTCCTCCTTAGCTCTTCCCATGATTGTTTTCTCTTGCTTCTTTGCCTCTTTTGCTCTCCTACAAACACAAATAAACCACAGCAATATCTAGAACAAAGTATAATCAAAAGCAGAGAAATAACCACAAGTTACTATGAATTAGTTGATAAAATATAGCCATTATGTACTCAAAATTCCCCTTTAACAAACTACCCATGCTTAAACATTTTCTTGTCCTCAAGCAAATAACATATCATGTTTGAAGGAAAGGGGAATATTCAATCAGATTCAAGTAGGTAGAAAAATGCAATACAGGTAATTTTTCACTAAATCAGTGTGAACACAATGGTAAGGTTTAAACATCTGCCCAGAGCACGGCCTGGCCATGCTCCATGCCACAAAGTACGGTTTGGCCATGTTGGGGGCTGCCGAACTACTTTCTTGCCAATTTTCGGTGTGTTGCATCCTTGTTTCCTCCTTAGCATATCCCAAGTCCTTTTGTATCTTTCCATGATTGTTTTCTCTTGATTGTTTGCCTCTTTTGCTCTCCTACGTACACAAAAAAAAACCACAGCAGTATCTAGAACAGAGTATATCCAAAAGCAGGGAAATAACCACAAGTTTTTATCAATTAGGGGATAAAATATAGCCATTAAGTACTCAAAATTCCCCTTTATCAAACTCCCCCATGCTTAAACCTTTGCTTATCCTCAAGCAAATAACATATCATGTATGAAGGAAGGGGGAATATGTAATCAGATTCCAGAATGTAGAAGAATGCAATACATGTGTTTTTGCACTCAATCAGTGTGCACACAATGGTAAGGTTTTAGCATCCGCCCAGAGTACGGCATGGTGGTACTCGATGCCACCAAGCACGGCCTGGCCGTGTTAGGGGCTGTCGAACTGCTTTCTTGCCAATTTTTGGTGTGTTGCATCCTTGTATCCTCCTTAACATATCCCAAGTCCTTTTGGATCTTTCCATGATTGTTTTCCCTTGCTTCTTTGCCTCTTTTGCTCTCCTACAAACACAAAATAAACCACGGCAGTATCCAGAACATAGTATAACAAAAAGTAGATAAATAACCAAAAGTTACTATGAATTAGGGGATAAAATAAAGCCACTAATTATTCAAAATTCCACTTTATCAAACTCGCCCACACTTAAACCTTTGCTTGTCCTCAAGAAAATAAGATATCATGTACAAAGGAAGGGAGAATATGCAATCAGATTCCAGAATGTAGAAAAATGCAATACAGGTATTTTTGCACTCAATCAGTGAGCACACAACGGTAAGATTTTAGCATCCGCCCAGAGCACGGCCTGGCGATGCTCCATGCCACCAAGCACGACCTGGCCATGTTGGGGGCTGCCGAACCGCTTTCTTACCAATTTTTGGTGTGTTGCTTCCTTGTATCCTCCTTAACATATCCCAAGTCCTTTTGGATCTTCCCATGATTTTTTTCTCTTGCTTCTTCGCCACTTTTGCTCACCTACAAACACAAAATAAACCACAACAGCATCCAGAACAAAGTATAACAAAAAGCAGAGAAATAACCACAAGTTACTATGTATTAGGGGATAAAATATAGCTATTAAGTACTCAAAATTCCCCTTTACAAACTCGCCCACGCTTAAACCTTTGCTTCTCCTCAGGCAAATAACATATCATGTATGAAGGAAGGGGAAATATGCAATCAAATTCCAAAATGTAGAAAATTCCAATACAGGTAATCTTTCAATCAATCAGTGTGCACACAATGGTAAGGTTTAAGCATCTGCCCAGAGTGCGGCCAAGACGTGCTCCATGCCACCAAGAACAGCATAACCGTGTTGGGGGCTGTCGAACTTCTTTCTTGCTAATGTTTGGTGTGTTGCTTCCTTGTTTCCTCCTTAGCATATCCCAAGTCCTTATGGCTCTTCCTATGACTGTTTTCTCTTGCTTCTTTGCCTCTTTTGCTCTCTTACAAATACAAAATAAACCACAACAGTATCCAGAACAAAGTATAATCAAAAGAAGAGAAATAACCACAAGTTATTATGAATTAGGAGATAAAATATTGCCATTAAGTACTCAAATTTCCCCTTTATTAAACTCGACCATGCTTAAACCTTTGCTTGTCCCCAAGCAAATAACATATCATGTATGAAGGAAGGGGGAATATGCAATCAGATTCCAGAAGGTAGAAAAATGCAACACAGGTAATTTTTCGCTAAATCAGTGTGCACACAATGGTACGGTTTAAGCATTTGCCCAGAGCATGCCCTGGCTGTACTCCTTAACACCAAGCACATCCTGGCCATCTTGGGGGCTGCCGAACTACTTTCTTGCCAATTTTTGGTGTGTTGCTTCCTTGTTTCCTCCTTAGCATATCCCAAGTCCTTTTGGCTCTTCCCATGATAGTTTTCTCTTAGTTCTTTGCCTCTTTTGCTCTCCTACAAACATAAAATAAACCACATCATTATCCAGAACAAAGTATAAGCAAAAGCAGAGAAATAACCACAAGTTACTATGAATTAGGGGATAAAACATAACCATTAATTATTCAAAATTCCCCTTTATCAAATTGCC
Source organism: Gleditsia sinensis (assembly GCA_037074535.1). Lineage (NCBI taxonomy): Eukaryota > Viridiplantae > Streptophyta > Magnoliopsida > Fabales > Fabaceae > Gleditsia > Gleditsia sinensis. Next base: position 31,109,262 of record CM073473.1, on the reverse strand, counting down.
CCATGCTTAAACCTTTGCTTGTCCTCAAGCAAATAACATATTATGTCTGAAGGAAGCGGGAATATGCAATTAGATTCCAGAAGGTAAAAAAATGCAATACAGGTAATTGTTCACTCAATCAGTGTGCACACAATGGTAAGGTTTAAGCATCTGCCCAGAGCACGGCCTGGCAGTGTTCGATGCTACCAAACTGTTTTCTTGCTAGTTTTTGGCGTGTTGCTCCCTTGTTTTGCTCCTTAGCACATCCAAAGTCCTTTTGGCTCTTCGCATGATTCTTTTCTCTTGCTTCTTTGCCTCTTTTGCTCTCCTACAAACACAAAATAAACCACAGCAGTATCCATAAAAAAGTATAACTAAAAGCAGAGAAATAACCACAAGTTACTATGAATTAGGGAATAAAATATTGCCATTAAGTACTCAAAATTCCCCTTTATCAAACTCCCCCATGCTTATACCTTTGCTTATCCTCAAGCAAATAACTAATCATGTCTGAAGGAAGGGGGAATGTACAATCAAATTCCAAAAGGTAGAAAAATGCAATACGTGTAATTTTTCACTCAATCAGTGTGCACACAATTGTAACGTTTAAGAATCTGCCCAGAGCACGTCCTGGCCGTGCTCCATGTTACCAAGCGCGTTGGGGGCTGCCGAGCTGCTTTCTTGCCAATTTTCGGTGTGTTGCTTCCTTGTTTCCTCCTTAGCATATCCTAACTCCTTTGAGCTCTTCCCATGATTGTTTTCTCTTGCTTATTTTCCTCTTTTGCTCTCCTACAAACACAAAATAAACCACAACAGTATCCAGAACAAAGTATAACCAAAAGCTGAGAAATAACCATAAGTTACTATGAATTAGGGGATAAAATATAGCCATTACGTACTCAAAATTCCCCTTTATCAAACTCCCCCATGCTTAAACCTTTGCTTGTCCACAAGCAATTAACATATCATGTTTGAAGGAAAGGGGAATATGCATTCAGATTCCAAAAGGTAGAACAATGCAATACAGGTAATTTTTCCCTCAATCAGTGTGCACACAATGATAATGTTTAAGCATCTACCCAGAGCACGGCCTTGCCGTGTTAGGGGCTGCCGAACTGTTTTCTTGCTAATTTTTGGTGTGTTGCTTCCTTGTTTCCTCCTGAGAATATCCCAAGTCCTTTTGGCTCTTCCCATGTTTGTTTTCTCTTGATTCTTTGCCTCTTTTGCTCTCCTACAAACACAAAATGAACCACAATAGTATCAGAACAAAGTATAAACAAAAGAAGAGAAAAAACCACAAGTTACTATGAATTAGGGGATAAAAGAGAGCCATTAAGTACTCAAAATTCCCTTTTAACAAACTCTCCATTGCTTAAACCTTTGCTTGCCCTTAAGCAAATAACATATCTTGTCTGAAGGAAGGGGGAATATGCAATCCGATTCCAAAAGGTAGAAAAATGCAATACAGGTAATTTTTCACTCAATCTGTGTGCACACAATGGTAAGGTTTAAGCATCTTCCCAGAGCATGGTCTGGCCGTGCTCCATGCCACCAAGCACGACTTGGACCTGTAGGGGGCTGTCGAACTGCTTTCTTGCCAATTTTTGGTGTGTTGCTTCCTTGTTTCCTCCTTAGCTTATCCCAAGTACTTTTGGCTCTTCGCATGATTGTTTTCTCTGTTTTCTTTGCCTTTTTTGCTCTCCTACAAACAGAAAATAAACCTCAGCAGTATCCAGAACAAAGTATAACCAAAAGCAGAGAAATAACCTTAAGTTACTATGAGTTAGTGGATAAAATATTACCTTTAAGTACTCAAAATTCCTAATTATCAACCTCCCCGGTGGTTAAACTTTTGCTTGTCCTCAAGCAAATAACATATCATGTCTGAAGGAAGGGGGAATATGTAATCAGATTCCAGAAGGTAGAAAAATTCAATACAGGTAATTTTTGACTCAATCAGTGTGCACACAATGGTAAGGTTTAAGCATCTGCCCAGAGCACGGCCTGGCCATGTTGGGGGCTATCGAACTGCTTTCATGCCAATTTTTAGTGTGTTTCTTCCTTGTTTCCTCCTTAGCATATCCCAAGTCCTTTTGGCTCTTCCCATGATTGTTTTCTCTTGATTTTTTGCCTCTTTTGCTCTCCTTCAAACACAAAATAAACCACAGCAGTATCCAGAACAAAGTATAACCAAAAGCAGAGAAATAACCACAAGTTACTATGAATTAGGGGATCAAATATAGCCATTAAGTACTCAAAATTCCCCTTTAACAAACTCCCCCTATTTAAACCTTTGCTTGTCCTCAAACAAATAACATATCATGTCTGAAGGAAGGGGGAATATGCAATCAGATTCTAGAAGGTAGAAAAATGCAATACAGGTAATGTTTCACTCATTCAGTGTGCACACAATAGATATTTGAATAGACATTTATCAAATAGTCTCTATTTTTTTAAAACCAAACCAAAAATTCTTCTATCATATAACTACTTCTACTGTTACCATTGGTTTTATGGACCAGTCTGTTTTTCAGACACTCAAGTAGGCCACCTTATCCTTTAGATCTCCCTATTTTTCCTTACCCTTATTTCTATTTTTCTCACTCCATTTCTTTTATTTCTCATCATCATTCATTTTTTTATAGAAATCTGCCGTGAGTGCATTTTATGCTCCATCTCACTAGGATAAAAACATCTAGGTACTCAGACTAAGGCCTTTTTGGTGCCTTAAAGGGGGTACTCAGAGTGAAAACTTTTTGGGTGTCACATACCCTCATTTTTCACCTCTCCCTACCTTCACATTCTCATAGTGGTAAAACCAGCCATAGCATACAATTCACATCACAATAGAGAGATATTTTTCAAAAATTTAGAGGTTTAATGCTAAAAGAGAGAGACTAAAATAATAACAACCTATTTCATATCCTATTGTGTATCACATGTCATGAGCTAAAATCAACCTATATACTACACCAGTTTATCTTGGAAACAGCAACTATGTGATTATGCAACAAGACAAAAGGTATGTGATATGTACAATATATACATGCAAAGAACAACTAAAGGCAGTAAAAATCAAATGCGAAAGTCTACTCACCCATGCTTAAACTAGACAATGTCCTCAATGTCAGGAATAACAGAAAATACAGGCAAAGGGGAGAAGGAACTTACGTACTCACTGGTCGTCCAGTGGTGGTGGAGGGGGTACTGACCCAGGTGCCAGGTATACCAAGCTTGCATCATACCCTACATGCTTTGGACGGAGTCTTCCATGGCTCAAGGGGGACATCTTCCTGCTCAGGAGGAATCTCAACATCCGCTCTATCCTCATCTACTAGATATATCCAGTTCTGCATATTAGTAATCGCAGTCCTAGTAGGGTTAGGGAGGCGGAAGAGTGAATAGCCATGAAGATACAACGGGTATTCAGCATTTTGTTTGACAACTAGTTTCATATGCAAGCAGGATTCTAAATCAATCCTGTTGCTGCCAACCACTGGTTGCATCCCCTGTAGATTAGCCTCAAATCCTAGCCCTTTAGCTATGGTAGTAACCAAGCCCCCTATTACTACTTTCCCATTCATTGCCCCACCTACCCGGGCCATCTGATAAGCCATGAAGGCTCCGGTATCCACTTTGTACCGTTTACCATAGCATATAAAAAGTAAAGTTCTCTTTGATTTGCAACCCTATCACTCTCAGCCCTATTGAAAATAGTATAGGCCATAAGACGCTGTAAATATCGGAAGGTAGGGTTGCAAATGAAAGATGCTTTAGAACTTGACGCACTGTACTGCCCCTTAATAGCAATTGAGTTCCCAAAAATGTTGGCAAGAAAATCTGAGGGTATTGATCTAGTTCCCCCTAGAGGCAGGCTAAACAGTGTATTAAATTCTGCTAAAGTTAAGTTAAAGTTACGGTTAAACAGTCTAAAGTTGACCTGGCCTTGATGGACTTCTGGACCCCTAAAGAGGACTACTTGAATAGAACTGAGAAACTCTAGGGTGGGTCTAGGGTAGGCTGGGTATTGTAGGGTAATAAATGTGTTCCACCCAATCCGATCAATGTGGTATTGGACGTCATTTAAAAGACCAAACCGTTCCAGACATTCCTCATCCATATATCGGGTACTCAGCATTCCCCTTTTAATGAGAGTATCGTATCGGGTTCATTGAATATCATCAATGAACACGATACCATACTCGTTAATCTGATGAGGAAGTTGAGGTGGTTGTTGATTTCGTCCTCTACGGGGTTGATGGGGTTGGGTGGATGATTGACCTGTTCGGGCTCTTTTGGGACCCATTTTGAGATGCAAGACAATTGGTAAATGGGGAGTGGGAACACCACAAACAGCAGAATTCAAGTAAGCTAATCCAATCTATTTAGGTTCAAAACACATGTCCAAATAAACAGAAGGTCCCATGCAAACAAATGAAGAAAAGATTAGCTACCTAACCAGAAATATTTTCCAATGCGGAATTCAGTAATTCAAGCACACATGCATCCAAATTTTTGGGAGAAATTCCAAGAATTAAAAGTCTAATGAAATTCAAGCTACCAATCAACCAGAAAATTCTAGAGTGAAGGAAACCAATGTTGCAAAAATTCTAGAACTAATGTAAATAAAGTCTAATGCAGGAAGGTAATAAAGGCCAAAAAATTGAAGGCAGTAACCAGCAAAGTGAGGCTCACAAATTAGATAGCAAAACAGAGCAATGTATGACAATTACCAATTGTAAAAATCAAAGTACATAAACTAGCTTTGAAACCAAGTTCAGAAAGAAAAATCTCAATGCAGAGTCAGAAACCAGGGAAACAACCAGTAGTATATTGAGAGATAACCAACAATGAGCAGCAACCACACCAACAACTAGCAATAATCAGGGATTGTAAACCAAATAATTAAAAACAAAAGCAAGGATGGAAAATACCTGGATGGAAGCGCAGCAAGATGAAGATTGTTATAAGGAATGTGTTCCTAGTAGTTTGAGGTAGGAAAAGTGAAGGCAGGATGGGTGGGTTTCGGGTAAAGGGGGAAAAGTGGTGGATAGGCTGAGGAAGGAGTTGCATTGAGGGAAGAATGGTTAAGGGCCACGATGGGGTGGGGGGAGGGAAAGGGATTTCGGATGGAATAGGGGATGGGTAAACCGAAAGGTGTAGGTTTCGACTAGGGGAGGTGTAGGAATGGGGAAGACAAAGCGATGGGAGAGCAAGAGAATGTGGGAGGACGATGGTTAGGGCACGGGTGTGGGTATGGAAAAATGAAGAAGGAGGAGAATAGAAGGAAGTTGAATGGCTGAAGAGAGGGAAGAGAGCACGGTTAGGGCACGGGTTGGGTAGGGAAACACAAGAGAAGAAAAAAAGGGAAAAGGGGGAGGAAATTTAGGAACCAGCCCATGCTTTGGACGGGTAATTGCAGCCTTCAGCCCTCTTTTTTTTTCTAATCAGGAGCACGGGCTAGGGTATTGGGCCGTGTTCATTAGCACGGGCAACCCGTGCTATGCGCTGGAAAACCAAAATTTTTTTGGTTTTCAGCTTTTGACCTTGGGCACGACCGTGTCCTATGACATGGCTTGCCCGTGCTTCTCACGAGTTTTGGCAATTCTTGTAAGATTTGGCCCGTGCTTGCAGCACGGGCGTGGTGTAGGACACAGCATGGCCATGTTACCGGCTAGAACCTCCAAATCTTCGAATTTTTCCTTAGCATTTGATTCTCCTTGACTTCCCTTGATTTTAAGCATTTTATATTACTTTGGACACATGGGAATGGACCTAAAAATCATTAAAAAAAAACACTCATTAAACTTCTAACCTAAGAAATTAGCTAAATTAAGGGTGAAAACTAAATCTTAAAGCGAGAAATGAAACTAAAAGAAACTTAAAAACTAAAATGTGAGTTGCCTCCCACAAAGCGCTTGTTTTAAGTCATTAGCTCAACTCTCTTGTACTTCATTGGATCAAGGGGGGCTCTAAGAGAACTTGGGTGACTCTCTTTTCAACCGGTTACCCCGTGACAAAGTGCTTGAGGCGTTGTCCATTAGCCTTAAAGGATCCAGTAGCTTCACTCTAAACTTCCACTGCTCCATATGGAAAAACTTGGGTTACTTGGAATGGACTGGACCATCGGGAACGAAGCTTCCTGGAAAAAAGCTTCAGCCTTGAATTAAATAGTAGGACCCATTCTCCTACTTGAAATTGACACCTCAGAATGTGCTTATCGTGCCACCTTTTTGTTCTTTCTTTGTATAACTTGGCACTATCATAGGCATCAAGCCTTAGCTCGTCTAACTCATTCAATTGTAAGCATCTCCTTTTTCCAGCAACTGTCAAGTCAAAATTAATTGTTTTGACTGCCCAATATGCCTTGTGTTCAAGCTCTACCGAAAAGTGACAAGGTTTTCCATATATTAACCGAAAAGTTGTGGTGCCTATCGGTGTTTTATATGCAGTCCTGTAAGCCCATAATGCATCATCAAGCTTGATAAGATTTTTATTTGTTTAAAAATGATTATGTTTTGCTAAAAGTAAGTCTACCTTTAATTAAAGTAACTGTTGTTTTGCTTAAAATAATTATATTGGCCTTTAATAAAATTTTGTTTTATTTTTAGAAATATTGTTTCTTTTATTATGTATAAATATATTTATTTTTTGATTTGTTTTATTAAGATTTTTATCAAGAAAAATCATGATTTAAGTGTTTAACTAAATGTTTATGATAATGTAAATTTGTAAAAATATTTGGAATATTTTAGAATGAAAAATTGTATTTATATGAATATATATAAAATAAAATATCATTATTTAATTATTAAATAATAATAATAATAATTAATATTATAAAGAATAAAGAAAAGGGGGAGGAGGAGACGGAAACCAAAACGTGAAATGGGGGAAGAGAATTAATTGTAAAAGAGTGTGAATAGTATCTGTAACATCCCATAAATTTTATTTTTAAATAATAATGTTTTGCTATAAGCAAATATATTTTTCATGACTATGTTTTGCTAAAAGTAATTAGACTTTTAAGTAAAATAATTATTGTGTTGCTTCAAATAATTATACTGGCCTTTAATGAATTTTTATCATATTTTTAGAAATATTTTTTCTTTTATTATGTATAAAGATATTTATTTTGTAATTTGTTTTATTGAATTTTTATCAAGAAAAATCATGATTTTAGAGTTCAACTAAAGGTTATTGAGAATGTATATTTTTAAAAAAATTTGGGATATTTTTGGATGAAAAACAGAATTTATATGAATTTATATAAAGAAAATCTTATTATCTAATTATTAAATAATAATAATAATTAAATATAATAAAAAAAATAAAAATAAAAGGGGAGGGGAGGCAATAGACGCACGGAGGTAAATTTGAGAAAAAAAAACGGAGAGGATAAATAGTGAGTGAATAGTAATATTCAACTTTTTCTCTAGATTTGGAGTGTCTGTTGGCTTCCAATCTCAAAACTGAATGTGTTTCTGGATTCAGGACGAAGAATACTACAGTTTTGACCGATCAGTTTTTTAAATTCACCGTTGAATCGCCGTAGATCTGAAGTAGAAAATCTCAAAAAAAGGTAAATTCTAAAACTCTTACTTAGAGACCTCCCATTGAAATTCTGACACCGTAGATGGATTCAGAAGTTAGATAAACATTAGGATATGTATTTCTTTCGGTCATTTGGTAACTTTTTATGTGGCGGTGAATAGTAAATTTTGGCGTGAATAGTGGCGATAAATAGTGTTTTCCGACGGTGAATAGTGCTCAAGCTCCCGGAGTCATTTTCTAAATCCTTGGACCTTCTGGACACGTTTTGAGGTCTAATTGGTCAAATTCAGCTTGGAAAAGTACATTTTAGGGCTGTCCAATCTGGAGCTCTACCCAGGTGAGTAGATATTTCTTTCTATGACTTGCCCCATGTTCTTCTTGAATTATAAATTTATTATTGTTTCTGATTATAAATTATTTACTATTATAAGTTTCTGAAATGTGTTAAAATAACTGTTATACTTAGAACTGGAACATAGTTCAAGAAGAGTATGGTTTTACAAATAGATTTTGGAACTCATTGAATATGTGGTTCTAAATGTATTTATCATTAATTGATAATGTGATATTATGTGCACGATGCATTGTTTTGTAAAGCGATATACTTTTGAAAATTATGCATGTCATATTATAAATGAGATTGAATGGCAAGCGTAAAGCTCATGGCGAGTTGCTTGATATTTTACATGTATATATATGTATTGATGCATATCGGCTGGTTGTATGACTTGTGACGGTACCGAATAGGAGACGCCCTATTAGCCTGAGTGAGCCGGGGGATGGCCGCTCCAACCGGGTGGCAGTGGTAATGTGGGAAGGCAGGAGGGTGATGTACTCACATTCCCTGATCACTTATTGTGACTAGGGTCGAGGTCACTATGCGTATAGCAAATTGCATTGACCAAATCGCCGACTGAGGCAGGTCATTTTCAAATTGCATTGCATTGACCAGATCGCCAACTGAGGCAGGTCATTTTCAAATTGCATTGACCAGATCGCCGACTGAGGCAGGTCATTTTCAAATTGCATTGACCAGATCGCCGACTGAGGCAGGTTATTTTCAAATTGCATTGCATTGACCAGATCGCCGAGTGAGGCAGGTCATTTTCAAAATTAAGTGGATCAGATCGCCGAGTGAGGCAGGTCATTTTAAAAGTGATGATTTTATCTCCAAATCTTAATATTTTACTATAGCTTATACAGCTGAGCATGACAATATTTGTTTAATGATCATATCATCGTGCATATGGTTTTGGATATCTGAATATCCTTTGATTTAAGAATATTTGAAATACGGGTCTCATATGAATGTACTTCTGAACTGTATTTTCTATGTGACACATTTTAAAATATAAGTACATCCATATGCTGACCTAAGAGGTCATAGGAGGAATTATTTGCTCACTGAGTTGTCAAACTCACTACACGATATTTCCACATTTTTCATATAAGAATATCAGAGTCTGATTCGGCAGATAGGTGAAATATTCTCTAGGTGAGTCTACGTTGCTTCCAAGACTCACGGTCTTTGAATTATACTGTATTTGTATTCTATAGTGCTCTGAACGCTACAGGCAGGATCCCTGTTTCTGCTGTACTCTGATATTTATAGACTTGGTCTGTATATTGTATATACATGAGAGATCCTATATGTATTTGTTCCCATGATAAAGAATTGAATTATGTATATTTATGGAAAATGGAAAAAAAATGTTTATTTTACGTAACGTAAATTAGGGGCGTTACAAGTTGGTATCAGAGCATTAGGTTTCCCTGTGGCTAACAGAGCAAAGAATTTTGTAGTAGGACTTTGAGTATGGGTATGTAACTGCAGGCATATTTATACTCACGGTGCTGTTGTGGAATTCTATAGGGTGTCATCATTTTTCTTTTTATTTCCTTCCTTCTGATTATTTTCCTTAGATATGCGATGTTTAAACATCTATGCATATGTCCTAGATGGTGCCTCTTGAGTGTGAACTACGAGTTCAGCTTTGAAACTCGTTTTGTTGAATAGTGAAAAAGAGAACCCTTTTAGGTAATTAACTAAATATAAGAAGATTCTATCCGTACACAAAGGTAATGGCTTGTTTGGATGTCAAGAAGGTTTGAATTGATTGTTTGATATGCTTATGTGAAGCAATATGACGAATGGTTAATATGTTTGATAGTGGGTTATGATGTGATCGAGATTATTAACTCCAAGATAACGGTTTGTAATAAAGTGAGTATTTTGGAAATAGATGTAAATATATTTTTTTAGATGGATGAGTTGAAACCTATGTATATAAATAAATTTGGCAAGCAGTGGGGTGAATTGAATTTGAGAGCAAGGAATCTATGAAGATAATTCAATGATAGATTTTGTTGATATAAAGGATTCGAAGACAGTTTAATTTTCAATAATATTTTGTACAAACATTATGAGAAATGAAGGTTTGCTTATAGAAATTTAAAATTTGAGATATACAAGATGGGTAATTCATGTGAAGGACTCTTGGATAGATGTAAGATTTTCATGGTTGATTGTTCATACATGTCATAAGCATGTTAAAGAATAAAGTCAAAATGGGTTGACCTTATTTAATTGTTTTGAAGTATGTTCTAACTGATACAGTATGAAGATAGCATCAATAGCAGAAAATGTTAGTAAAAGGGTTGCAAGTAGTGAACAAGTAAGGAATCAAGTACCCAATAATTTAATTTTACCTTTAGCAGCCATAAGTTATTGCTTAAAGGGTGCCAAGGATATTTGGCAGTGGTGAAAAATGTTGACATAAAGTTTACCAATGTAGATCAAGTTCCAGTGGTTAGAGAATTTTCTGATGTAGTTCCTAAGGAATTGTCAAGATTATCCTGAAACGTAAAATAGAATTTAGTATTGATGTACTTCTTAAAAGCCAAGTAGTGTTTATACCCCCATATAGAATGGCACCGGTTGAACTCAAGGAATTGAAGAATCAATTGTAAGACCTGTTAGACAAGGGATTTATATACTTTAGTACCCTCCTTGAGGTACTCTAGTCCTATTTGTGAAAAGAAGGAGGAATCATTACGATTATGGATAGATTACAGACAGCTGAATAAGGTGACAGTGAGTAATAAATATCCATTACTTCGTATAGATGATTTGTTTGACCAGCTATAGAGTGCTCAATGTTTTTTTCAAAAAAAAAATGATTTAAAACCTGAGTATCATCAATTGAGGATAAGGGAAGATAATAGTTCAAAAAAAAAAATTGCTTTCAGGATACGGTATGGGTACTATGAGTTCTTAGTAATGACATTTGGTTTGACAAATACCTCAACTGCATTCATGGATTTGATGAATAGAGTACTTAAACTGTTCTTGGATTGATTTATTATTATATTTATTCAAGATATAATAGTATATTCCAAAAGTTTAAAGGATCATAAGCAATATTTGAGGATAGTTTTACAAACTCTGAGAAAGTATCACTTATATGCTAAGTTCTTAAAATGTAAATTCTGACTTAGTAGTGTTACTTTTCTAGGGCATGTGGTTACTAAGGATAGTATTTAAGTTGATTCTAAAAATAGTAGAAGCGGTGCAGTAATGGCCACGCCCTACCACAATTACAGAGATCTGTAGTTTTCTTGATTTAACAGGTTATTACTGTATTAAAAAAAAATTGTTGCTCCTTTGATGAGATTGTCAAAGAAAAGAATAAAGTTTGACTAGTCAGATGAATGTAAGAGAAGTTTTCAGAAATTAAAAGAATGTTTGATTACGACGCTAGTAATGTCTATTCCTTCAAGTACTGAAGGATACATGGTATATTATGATGCATCAAGAATTGGATTAGGGTGTGCGTTGATGCAATATGGTCGAGTCATTGCATATGTATGTAGACTCTGAGGGAATTCAGAGATCGGGTAAGTGATTATGTGTATCTAATAAAGAAGAGTTTAAGAAAGATTTTAGAGAAAATCTATAGATCCATATATACCATTCATCCAGAGGTAATAAAAATGTATAAAGATTTAAAAGAAATTTATTGTTAGGACGGTATGAAAAAAAAAGATATAGTTGATTACGCCTCTCGATATTTAACTTGTCAGCAGGTAAAAGCAGAATATCAAAAGTCTGCTGGATTACATCAGCAGATAGAGATACCTGAATGAAAATGAGAGAGAATAACTTTAGATTTTGTTACTGGGCTACCGTGGACATCAAAGAGGGTTTGACTCAATGTGAGTGATCATTGATAGATTAACTAAATCAACATATTTTCTACCAGTAAAAACCACATGTAACGTAGCTCAATATACAAATCTATAGTCGAATGAGATAGTGAGATTTCATGAAATACCGATATAGATTATTTTTGATCGAGGACCACAGTTCACAACTCGTTTTTGGAGAGCCTTCCAAGAAGCTTTGGGCACGAAAATAAATCTTAGTACTGCTCTCTATCCTCAAACAAATGGATAGTCTGAATGAACCAACCAAATATTGGAATACATGCTTTAGGCATATGTCCTTGATTTTCAAGGTAGTTGGAAAAACAATCTTGCCCTAAGCTGAATTTGCTTATAACAATAGCTACCAAGTCAGTATACAAAGAATACCATTTGAGGTTTTACATAAAACATCGTAGATTTTCTAATAGGTGAGTAAAAAAAAATGACATAAATTATGGTATGAATAAAAAACTATAATTTGTCTATAAATTTATAGATTGTATAATATAGTTATACAATGTAAATTTATGACTATTTTCATATGTCGAGATTGTGACTTTGGTGATATTTGATATTTGGATAGTATGTCAATAAAATATATGAATGTGTGAAAAGTGAATTGAGATAGATAGGTAGTAGACATATTAGGAATTGTGAAAGTAAGATATGTTAAGATTGCTTAAGGATTGGCTAGAAATGAAGAAGTGTTATAAGAGGAGGATGTGAGCGTATTGGGTTTACTTGAGGATAGGTAAGACAAAATTAGGAAATTTACAATTTCAATTTGTTGAAAGTGATTAATGGAGGAAATCTTAGAGAAAAATTGGACATTTAACTTTAAGGTGGTGAATTTGGGTATCGAAATAAAAAAAAGTTCACGTGAGAATAAATAATTAATGAATGCATTATGGTGCTTTGAGGAATGTAATAAAATAATTTAGTGGTGTTGAAGTTCTTGAGGAATGTAATAAAGTGAATTGTGGTATTGAAGTTTTTGAGGAATAAAATATGGGAAGTAGGTTTCAAATTAATCTTTGAACTCTTAAATTGAAAATATGGAGAATATTTTGAGAATCATGTTCGGAATAATGTTAAGTGATTTAAATATTTGTGTTAAGGGTTTATATCATGTTAAATTGAGTTTAGTATCTAAGATGTAAATTATGTTGAGATTGAAAATTTATGTGTGAATGATTGTTGAGAAAAGTTTTCTTAGAACGAACGGGCTAGTTAAATAGATGTGATAGGAATTATAATGATAGATTAAGATGAAGAGATTCATGTGAGAATAAAAAATGACTTGATAAAAGTATGAAATAAGAAAATTTGGTTACCCTATATGGATGTGTATGTATTCTTTTATGTATATGATTCCTAATTATATCGACTTATGGATATAAATATGCGAAATTGATAATAGTGAAGATGATAAACAAAAGAGATGTCCCCAATAGGTTGAATAGTGAGGTTAATAACCGTATTTTATGCCTTGACCTCATTCCCTACATATGATAGGATGGTTTGAAATTCGGGGACCGAATTTCCTAAGGGGGGAAGAATGTAACATCCCATAAATTTTATTTTTAAATAATAATGTTTTGCTATAAGCAAATATATTTTTCATGACTATGTTTTGCTAAAAGTAATTAGACTTTTAAGTAAAATAATTATTGTGTTGCTTCAAATAATTATACTGGCCTTTAATGAATTTTTATCATATTTTTAGAAATATTTTTTCTTTTATTATGTATAAAGATATTTATTTTGTAATTTGTTTTATTAAATTTTTATCGAGAAAAATCATGATTTTAGAGTTCAACTAAAGGTTATTGAGAATGTATATTTTTAAAAAATTTTGGGATATTTTTGGATGAAAAACAGAATTTATATGAATTTATATAAAGAAAATCTTATTATCTAATTATTAAATAATAATAATAATTAAATATAATAAAAAAAATAAAAATAAAAGGGGAGGGGAGGCAATAGACGCACGGAGGCAAATTTGAGAAAAAAAAACGGAGGATGATGAATAGTGAGTGAATAGTGAGTGAATAGTAACATTCAACTTTTTCTCTAGATTTGGAGTGTCTGTTGGCTTCCAATCTCAAAACTGAAGGTGTTTCTGGATTCAGGACGAAGAATACTACAGTTTTGACCGATCAGTTTTTCAAATTCACCGTTGAATCGCCGTAGATCTGAAGTAGAAAATCTTAAAAAAATGTAAATTCTAAAACTCTTACTTAGAGACCTCCCATTGAAATTCTGACACCGTAGATGGATTCAGAAGTTAGATAAACATTAGGATATGTATTTCTTTCGGTCATTTGGTAACTTTTTATGTGGCGGTGAATAGTAAATTTCGGCGTGAATAGTGGCGATGAATAGTGTTTTTCGACGGTGAATAGTGCTCAAGCTCCCGGAGTCATTTTCTAAATCCTTGGACCCTCTGGACACGTTTTGAGATCTAATTGGTCAAATTCAGCTTGGAAAAGTACATTTTAGGGCTGTCCAATCTGGAGCTCTACCCAGGTGAGTAGATATTTCTTTCTATGACTTGCCCCATGTTCTTCTTGAATTATAAATTTATTATTGTTTCTGATTATAAATTATTTACTATTATAAGTTTCTGAAATGTGTTAAAATAACTGTTATACTTAGAACTGGAACATAGTTCAAGAAGAGTATGGTTTTAGAAATGGATTTTGGAACTCATTGAATATGTGGTTCTAAATGTATTTATCATTAATTGATAATGTGATATTATGTGCACGATGCATTGTTTTGTAAAGCAATATACTTTTGAAAATTATGCATGTCATATTATAAATGAGATTGAATGGCAAACGTAAAGCTCATGGCGAGTTGCTTGATATTTTACATGTATATATATGTATTGATGCATATCGGCTGGTTGTATGGCTTGTGACGGTACCGAATAGGAGACGCCCTATTAGCCTGAGTGAGCCGGGGGAGGGCCGCTCCAACCGGGTGGCAGTGGTAATGTGGGAAGGCAGGAGGGTGATGTACTCACATTCCCTGATCACTTATTGTGACTAGGGTCGAGGTCACTATGCGTATAGCAAATTGCATTGACCAGATCGCCGACTAAGGCAGGTCATTTTCAAATTGCATTGCATTGACCAAATCGCCAACTGAGGCAGGTCATTTTCAAATTGCATTGACCAGATCGCCGACTGAGGCAGGTCATTTTCAAATTGCATTGCATTGACCAGATCACCGACTGAGGCAGGTCATTTTCAAATTGCATTGACCAGATCGCCGACTGAGGCAGGTTATTTTCAAATTGCATTGCATTGACCAGATCGCCGAGTGAGGCAGGTCATTTTCAAAATTAAGTGGATCAGATCGCCGAGTGAGGCAAGTCATTTTAAAAGTGATGATTTTATCTCCAAATCTTAATATTTTACTATAGCTTATACAGCTGAGCATGACAATATTTGTTTAATGATCATATCATCATGCATATGGTTTTGGATATCTGAATATCCTTTGATTTAAGAATATTTGAAATACGGGTCTCATATGAATGTACTTCTGAACTGTATTTTCTATGTGACACATTTTAAAATATAAGTACATCCATATGCTGACCTAAGAGGTCATAGGAGGAATTATTTGCTCACTGAGTTGTCAAACTCACTACACCATATTTCCACATTTTTCAGATAAGAATATCAGAGTCTGATTCGGCAGATAGGTGAAATATTCTCTAGGTGAGTCTACGTTACTTCCAAGACTCACGGTCTTTGAATTATACTGTATTTGTATTCTATAGTGCTCTGAACGCTACAAGCAGGATCCCTGTTTTTGCTGTACTCTGATATTTATAGACTTGGTCTGTATATTGTATATACATGAGAGATCCTATATGTATTTGTTCCCATGATAAAGAATTGAATTATGTATATTTATGGAAAATGGAAAAAAATGTTTATTTTACGTAACGTAAATTAGGGGCATTACAGTATCTCCATATTTTCTCTCTAGATCTAGAGTATCTACAGGTCTTCGATCTCTAAACTAAGGGTACCACTCGATTGAGGATTGAGAATACTACTATTTTGACCGAACAATTTCTCAGATCGACCGTAGAATAGCCGTAGATCAGAAGTAGAAAATCTCAGAAAAAGGTAAACTCTGAAACTCTTACTTAGAGACCTCAAATTAGAAATCTAACATCGTAAATGGATTCAGGAGCTAGATAAACATTAGGATATGAAATTTTTTGGTTATCTGACAACTTTTTATTTTTGGTGAATGGTATTTTTCAGCAGTAAATAGTGTTTTCTGACAATGAATAATGACCAAGTTCCCAGAGCCATTTTTTTTTATTTTTGGACCCTCTAGACAGGTTTTTGAAGTCTGTTTAGTCAAATGTAGATTGGAAAAGTACATTTTGGGCTGTCCAATCTGGAATCCTTACCTTGTGAGTGAATAATTCTTTTTATGATTTGCCCTATACTCTTCTTGATCTTTAAGCAAGTATTTGATTATCTTTATAAGATATTTACACTTTTAAATGTTTCTGAAATGCATTAAAATTATCTGAATTGCTTACAATTTAAAATATAGTTCGAGAATAGTATAGTTTTGAAAATGGATTTCTGAACTCATAGTATATCTGATTTTACATGTATTTCTCATTAACTGATAAAGTGAATATTTATGCATGTGGCATTGATTTGTAAAACTATAAAGTTACTGATTATGATTGAATGGCAAGCCTAAAACTCATGGCGAGTTGCTTGATAATTTTACATTGCATTTGATGAATATACATTTATATATATGTATTTATATATATGATGAATATCGACGGGTTGTATGGCTTGTGACGGTACCGAATAGGGGACACCCTATTAGCCTGAGTGAGTCGAGGGAGGGCCGCTCCAACTGGGTGACAGTGGTAATGTGAGGAGGCAGATAGGTGATGGAATCACATTTCCTTATCACTATTGTGACTATAGTCGATCGGTCACTATGTGTATAGCAAATGTGTGTGTGGGTTGACCAGATCACCGAATGAGGCAGGTCATTTTAAAAGTTTATAACTTTATCTCATAAGCTTAAAATTTTACTATAGTTTATGCAGCTGAGCATAACAACATTTGTTTTGATGATCACATCGTGCTGAATATGGTTTGGATATCTGAATATCCTTTTATTTAAAAATTTTTGAAATACGGGTCCCATATGGATGTACTTCTGAACTGTATTTTCTAAGTGACAAATTTTAAAACATGAGTACATCCATATACTGACCTAAGAGGTAATAGGAGGTAATATTTGCTCACTGAGTTGTCAAACTCACTACATGATATTTCCACATTTTTTAGATAAGAATACAGAGTCTAATTCTGCAAATAGGTGATTAGTTAGGTGGTATATTCTCTAGGTGAGTCTACATTGTTTTCAAGGCTCACAGTTTTGAATTATATTGTGTTTGTATTCTAGAGCGTGCTCTGAATGTTACAAGCAGGATCCTTGCTTCTGTTGTTACTTTGACATTTATATCTTGGTCTGTATAATTTATATACACGAGAGAACCTATATGTATCTATTTTATGACAAAGAATAGTGTTATGCATGTTATGAAAATTATCTGATTGCGGAAAATTAAAAAATAATGTTTGTTTCACCTGCTGTAAATTGGGGGCGTTACAAGTTGGTATCAGAGTATTAGGTTTCCCTGTGGCTATCAGAGCAAAGGATTCTTTAGTAGAACTTTTAGTATCGATATGAGCCGAACATATTTATACTTCAGGTGCTGCTAAAAGATTCTATTGGGTTTCAAATTCCTTTCTATTCCAAATTATTAAATTTCCTAATATAAAGTTGATTGAATATTGTGACATTTTAAGAGGTATCTATGGGTCAATTACTACTTGAAAGTGAAAGGGATAGGTATCCTAGAGAATTTAAAGAATTGAGACAAATGTCAATTATGATCATTTCTGAATATAATATCCGTTTTACCTTAATGTCTAAATATGGTAGACTTTGAAGTGATATTAGAAATGGATTGGTTGGCCACATGTCAGGTCATTTTAGAATGTCATCCAAAGATGATTAAATTCAATATTCCTAGAGAATCTTCTTTCTTGATACAAGGAGACCATAGTGAGGTACCTAAAAATCTAATTTCTGTTTTAGCAACCTATAAGTTATTACAAAAAAGTGTCAAGGATATTTGACAATAGTGGGAGATGCTAATATGAAATATACCAGTGTAAATCAAGTTCTATTGGTTAAAGAATTTTCTGATGTAATTCTTGAGGAATTGCCAGGATTACCTCAAAACGTAAAATAGAATTTGGTATTGATTTATTTTCTAGAACCCAACCAATGTTTATACCCCTATATAGAATGGTAACAACTAAACTCAAGGAATTGAAGACTTAGTTGTAAGACTTGTTGGACAAGAGATTTATATACTCTAGTACCCATTCTCGGAAAGTTCCAATACTATTTATGAAAAACAAAAGATGGATTGTTGCGATTCTGCATAGATTATAGATAGTTGAATAACGTGATAGTGTAGAATAAATACTCATGACCTTATATAGATGATCTGTTTGACCAGTTACAAGGTGCTCAATATTTTTTTCAAAAATTTACTTGAGATATGAGTATCATTAATTGAGGATAAGGGAAGAGGATATTTGAAAATTTTCTTTTAGGACCCATTATGGGCATTATGAGTTTTTGGTGATGTCATTTAGTTTGACAAATTCCTTAGCTGTATTCATAGATAGAGTATTTAAACTATTATTGAATAAATTTATTATTATCTTTATTAACAAAATACTAATATGTTTCGAGAGTACAAAGGATCATAAACAACATTTAAAGATAGTTTTACCAACTCGAAGGGAGTGGTAAAGATGGTATCTAAGTAGATCCTAAGAAAGTAAAAGTGGTACAACAATGGCTACGTTTTACTACATTTAAAGATGAAGATCCAAATCCAATTTGTGTTTTCTGCGGTTGTCTGTTATCCATTCTATTTGAGTTGTAATTGGATCAGAGACATGAACATATGCTTGTAAAGCATTAATCAAGTCCTCAGCATTTGAAGCTGAGATGAGAATTCGTCGTGCTGAATGTGAAATGAACTTTTGTTCCATAGCTTGATCTAGAAAAGACAACAGACCATCAAAGAAATGGTTAATATTTAACAAACCTATCGGTTTGTGATGCATATTCAGTTGTGCCCAAAAAACTATTCAAAAAATCTCTTCTAAAGTACCAAAACCACCTGGTAAGGCAATGAAGGCATCAGGATTGCTCATCATTCTAGCCATGCGCTCATGCATGGAAGCTACCCTAAAATCTTCCCCAATTGTCTTTCCTATGATATTGGGTAGCTAGAGCTGTAGGAATAATATCTAGAACTTAATATCCTCCTACATGTACAGCTATAGACACACTCCCCATTAACCCATGGTTACCTCCACTATAGACTAAATGAATTTTTCTTCTGACCAGCACCATACCTAAGTTTTGTGCAGCTTTCACATACTCTCCATCTTTTCTAGGACTGGAACCACAAAAGACACAAATATTTTGAAACTGATGGAATGCGATTCCCTCCCTAGCTGCATACACTTTAAATTTGAGTATGAAAGTAAAGATATTAACGTGTGCATTTATAGAACAACTATGTGAGTGATTGGGGGATATAAGCTAAATTGAAGGTGAAATTTTTAAAAATGACGGTAAGCATGTATATGTACAGTAGTTGTGATCATGGTTCATATTAAACATATAAAGAGAATAAGGTTAAGATATCACCAGAAATTTGTCTTTTCCTTTTTGTCCTTGATGAAACATTGATGTCTTCATTCTTGTAGGAAAGTTGTAAGTGATAGGCGTGATTGTAGAAAAAAAAGAGGGAGTGAAAATGAAAACAAGTTAAATGTTGAAGAGGGACAATTAAATGATTTTTTTTTCCAATGTTCTTGCTAGTCGACTATTGGTATTATTAAGTTGACTAGCTATTTTAAGAATTTTTAATTTGGACTGATTTATTTTATAGTTGATTAATTACATCTATTTTGAAATAGTCAACTGCATCCTACCAGTTAACTACGTATTCTTTGATTTTCACATACTTTTATAAGTTCAGAAATATTTCTTTTTCACCGAATATCAACAACTTTAAAGTAGATTTTGGCACATATATTCAAAATTTATGGCCTCCAATTTTTGCTGAAATAATAGCTAGATTTTGTTTACGGATTTTCAAGAATTACGGCCACCAATATTAATTTTCTTTCAATACTTTATTCAAATTTTTGACTTTCTATTTTGACACTGTTTTCTATTATGCTTTTTGTCTGTTCTACTGCATTCTCCCTTATTAATGTTTGACATTAAATGGAAAGTTCTTTTCTCTCATTACAAGAAAAGTTAATTTATTTTCTTTGAAACTCAATTATTATGGTGTCCAAGTTGTTAGTAGGTTAAAGTAATGAAAAGTTTGAAAGGAATGGACGGATGATGGCCTTATTTTGACAAATGTAATCAAAAAAATTAGTGGTGTTGAAGTTTTGAGGAATAAAATATGGGAATTAGGATTTAAATTAATCTTTGAACTCTTAATTGGAAAATACGGAGAATACTATAAGAATCATGTCCGAAAATAATGTAAGTGATTAAGATATTTGTGTTAAAAGTTTATATTATGCTAAATTGAGTCTAGTATCTAGGATGTGAATTATGTTGAAATTGAGAATTTATGTATGAGTAATTGTTGAAAAAAATCTTCTTGAAATGATTAGGTGAATTTAACAGGATTGATATAAGTTAGAATGAGGTGCTTTTAGATATGATAGAAGAAAGGCTTGATATTTTTGATAATAAATTTATTGGTGTTAATAAGAGGGCATAGAGTTACTGTGATGAGGTAAGTCGGAATTATTAGACATGTGCTAATGGTACATAAACGTTAAAAATGATTGATGGATTTATTGCTACATATATTTAACATAGTGATTAATGGATTTTAGGATAAAAATAGATGATAGATTAAGATGATGATATTTATGGGATGATGTTGACATGTGAGAATCAAAGATGACTTGATAGAAGTCTGGAATAAAAAAATATAGTTACCCAATATGGATGTGAATATGATCTTTTATGTGTGTGTTTCCTAATATTAACCTATAGATATATGCACGCGAGCTTGAGGATATAAAGGAATGAGATACACAATGGTTTAAGAGTTCCTTAAATGTATATATATAATCTATTGATTATTTCGCATAAAGTGGAATTGATTAGAAAAGAAATACAAGCAATTCAATACTTGTCAAAAGTCTATAAGGATCATGAATGTTGAGTACTAGAAATTATCAGTTGGTGACTACATATTCTTGAAGGACTCACCAATGAAAGAGGTAATGAGGTTTGGAAAGAATGAAAAAGTTAAGTTCTAGTATATAGAATCTTTTGAAAACTTGAATAAAGTAAGCATTGTAATACATTGCCTAACCTTGTTATCAAGATTGAGTAATGTGGATACAGACTTTCTTGCATTAATGCTAAGGAAGTACTTATTAGATTTTTCTTATGTTACCTAATTTCAAAAAGTTCAATTGGACAAAAATTTGGCTTAACTATGGGTACAATCAATGTTTATTGTTGATTGACAAGTAAAGAACTTATGGATGAAAGAAATCTCTATAGTTAAGTTATATAACAAAATCACTCAAGTGAAGAGACATATTAAAAAGTAAAGATGATATACATAAAAGATATCCCCAATCATTTGAGTAATAAGGTTGGTAATTCCAAATTATGCCTTGATTTCATTCCCTACATGTGGTAGGATGGGCTGAAATTCGGGGACCGAATTTCTTAAGAGGGGAAGAATGTAACATCTCGTAAATTTTATTTTTAAATAATAATTTTTTTGCTATAAATAAATATATTTTTATTTGTTTAAAAATGATTATGTTTTGCTAAAAGCAAGTCTACTTTTAATTAAAGTAATTATTGTTTTGCTTAAAATAATTATATTGGCCTTTAATAAATTTTTGTTTTATTTTTAAAAATATTCTTTCTTTTATTATGTGTAAAGATATTTATTTTTTGATTTTTTTTAATTTATATTTTTATTAAGAAAAATCATGATTTAAGAATTTAACTAAATGTTTATGAGAATGTAAATTTTTAGAAATTTTTGGGATATTTTAGGATGAAAAACTGTATTTATATGAATATATATAAATTAAAATTTCATTATTTTATTATTAAATAATAATAATAATTAATATTATAAAGAATAAAGAAAAGGGGGAGGGGAAGACGAAAATCGAAACGTGAAATGAGGGAAGATAATGAATTGTAAAATAGTGTGAATAGTATCTCTATATTTTCTCTCTAAATCTAGAGTGTCTACAGGCCTCTGATCTCTAAACTAAGGGTACCACTGGATTTAGGATGGAGAATACTACTATTTTGACCGAACAATTTCTCAAATCAGTTGTAGAATAGCCAAAGATCAGAAGTAGAAAATCTCAGAAAAAGGTAAGCTCTGAAACTTTTACTTAGAGACCTCAAATTGGAAATTTGATACCGTAGATAGACTCAAGAGTTAGATAAACGTTAAGATATGAAATTTTTTAGCTATCTGACTCCTTTTTATTTTTGGTGAATAGTATTTTTCGGCAGTGAATAATATTTTTCGGCCATGAATAGTGACTAAGTTCACGAAGTCATTTTCTTGATTTTTAGACCCTCCAGACACGCTTTTGAGGTCAATTTAGTCAAATGTAGATTGGAAAAGTATATTTTGGACTGTCCAATCTGAAGCACTTACTTTGTGAGTGAATAATTCTTTCTATGACTTGCCTTATACTCTTTTTGATCTTTAAGCATGTATTTGATTATGTTTATGAGATATTTACGCTTTTAAATGTTTCTGAAATGCATTAAAATTATCTGAATTGCTTACAATTTAGAATATAGTTCGAGAAGAGTATAGTTTTGAAAATAGATTTCTGAACTCATGGTATATCTGATTTCACATGTATTTCTCATTAACTGATAAAGTGAATATTTATGCATGTAGCATTGATTTGTAAAACTATAAAGTTACTAATTATGATTGAATGGTAAGTGTAATGCTCATGGTGAGTTGCTTGATAATTTTACATTGCATTTGATGAATATGCATTTATATAAATGTATTTATATATATGGATGAATATTGACGGGTTGTATGGCTTGTGACGATACCGAATAAGGGATGCCCTATTAGCCTGAATGAGCCGAGGGAGGGCCGCTCCAACTGGGTGACAGCGGTAATGTGAGGAGGTAGATGGGTGATGGACTCACATTCCCGGATCACTATTGTGACTATAGTCGATCGATCACTATGCGTATTGTAAATGTGTGCGTGGGTTGATCAGATCGCCAAATGAGGCAAGTCATTTTAAATTGGGTTGACCAAATCGCCGAATGATGCAGGTCATTTTAAAAATTTATAACTTTATCTCATAAGCTTAACATTTTACTATAATTTATATAGCTGAGCATAACAACTTTGTTTAATGATCATACCGTGCTGAATATGGTTTGGATATCTAAATATCCTTTTATTTGAAAATATTTGAAATACAAGTCCCATATGGATGTACTTCTAAACTGTATTTTTTAAGTAACAAAATTTAAAACATGAGTACATCCATATGCTAACCTAAGAGGTCATAGGAGGTATTATCTGCTCACTGAGTTGTCAAACTCACTACACGATATTTCCACATTTTTCATATAAGAATACAGAGTCTAATTCTTCAAATTGGTGATCAGTTAGGTGGCATATTCTCTAGGCGAGTCTACGTTGTTTTCAAGGCTCACTGTTTTGAATTATACTGTGCTTGTATTCTAAAGCGTGCTCTGAATGCTATAAGCAGGATCCTTACTTCTATTGTTACTTTAACATTTATAACTTGGTCTGTTTAATGTATATACATTAGAGAACCTATATGTATCTATTTCTATGACAAAGAGTAGTGTTATGCATGTTATAAAAAATATCTGATTGCAAAAAATAAAAAAATGTTTATTTCACCTATTGTAAATTGGGGGCGTTAAATTTTCAATATCGACAGGTTGTATGGCTTGTGATGGTACCGAGTAGGGAACGCCCTATTAGCCTGAGTGAGCCAAGGGAGGGCCATTCTAACCGGGTGACAGTGGTAATGTGAGGGGGAAGGAGGGCGATGTACTTACATTCCTTTATAACTTATTATGACTGTAGTCAATCGGTCACTATACGTATAGAAAATAAGTGAATTGTGTATATTGAGAAATGTGACATGCCTGAGCATTATGTAAAAAGAGTGAATTTTCAGTGCATATATAGTATGTTACTGATGCATCAACAAAAGTTATGATTTTATCTCAAAAACTAAATATTTTACTATAGCTTATACAGCTGAACATAACACCATCCCTTACTGTGTATTTGGGATTATTTGATGGTTTTGATATGGGATCTGTAACACTCGAAATTCTGTTAATAATATTCAAAAAATGAAATAGTAAGAAAGGATTAAAAAGGGTTAAATGAGGGAGTTATGAGAAAATAATTGTGAATATTTAACAAGGGTTTTTTCATTTTTGGAGGAATTGTTTAAGGAAGAGATAGTAATTTCCTTGTCTACAAGACCACAAATAGACAATAATAATAGAAATGTGGAGCCATAAAAAAATTGCACAAAAATCCATTGAAGTAAGGCTCAAGAAGGAATTAAACACTTGGTAAGCTTTTCTTTCACATAAACAAGGCCTTAGCCAACCCCTTAGTCATAATGTAATGGAGTGGCATTTTGGAAATACTTAGATAAAGGAAGGGTGAAGGTTAAAGGGCTAGATGCTTTTTGGGGAAGTTTGTATCATTTTAATATTTTTTTCCTCTTGACTTGGTGGCTAAGTCGCCACTTCTTCAGCCAAAACCAAAGGGAAACCCACAACAAGAGAAAAGAGAGAAGGAGAAGAAAGAAAAGGGAAGAAAGAAGAAAAAGGAAGGAGAGAGAAAGAAGAAGGGAGCTAGAGAGAAAAGGTGGAAATCTAAGGAGAGGAAAGATTGAACTCTTGATCCTCTCTAATTTCTTGATTATCCCTAAATTTTCCATGGAAACTAATGAATAAAGGGGGAAATCTGTAGTTTTGGTGATGTTTCTAAAGAGAGGGAGAGTAGCTGAAACTAGTGAGAGAAGAAAGCTTTTGGAAAAGAGAAAGGTAAGATTAACATCCTCCTTTATGTTATTTGGTTAGATGATTTAATGGTTAATATATATGTGTGCATTTAAGGATATGGGAAGGTAGTTAGAGTTGTTATTGATGCATTTATGGTGTTTATAGTTGTAGTTATTTTATATGCATGAGATGGTGTTTTGGAAAATTTTGTGTTGATAGTTTTGGAATTTAATCCATGTTTTGGGTGGCTATATGCTCTGGAAAAATTGTGTTTTTCATGCTTAAAACATTGATATAATTATTGTTGGATTTTCTTGGCTGGTTTGGTAGAAAAAAAGAGTTTTTGGTGAGTTTCGTACCCAGAGCATGACCGTGCTTGGAGACACGACCAGGTTGTGCTTTGGGCTGGAAAGCTTGAAATATGGAAATTTTGAAAAAATGCTAAACACAGCCTGAAGCACGGTCGTGCTTTGTAGGATGGCCAGGCTGTGCTTGGGGCTAGTCTGTGTGTAACACGGCATTGTTAAGAGGGAAGCACGGGGGAGAAACACAGCCATGAAGCACGGCCGTGCTTCATGCTGTCGCACCCTTTTTCAGTGTTTTCTCTTTCCTTTCTGAATCGTAATTAATAAGCAATGGTTGTGGGATGTTAATGAGAGTTTTATGAGTCATGTATGTTAAAAGAAATGTGTAATATTTATTTCATTGCGTATGCCCATTGAACTATGTATGTAAGCATGAAGAATGATGCATGAATGCTATGTTTACATGCTATAGACTACTTGTATGTGTAGCTACAAGTGAGTGATTAATGTATGTATATTATGGAAGGCTATCAAGACAAGTATGTTCATCCATGATGAGATTGTTATAACATGCTCAAGGATGAGTATGGTTTATAAAAGACTTAGCCTTTATCAGGAAGACTCTCTTTGAAGCAGGGTGGCCTAGTAACAAGTGTCTCCCTTGCTGTATTGGGGAGACTGACAAGTCCAGGATGACCCTTACCCATTAAGGTAACCCAGGAGTGTGGCACCTTACGAGGTAAGGCAACTGAAGAGTTGTGGTTTGGATACGATACCAGGATAGACGACGTCCTATAGCCTAGAGTGGTCAATACGGAAAGACCGCTCCGACCAATGGCCCTCAAATGGTGGGTGAGTAGCTAGAGGGGTAAGGCTCACGCCACATTGAGGATTGCAATTGAGAGAAATTAACAGATGATGAGCCACTATAAATGATGTATGAGCCATGAACAACAGTACAGGTATTTTATAAATACATGTTTCATTTTATCATGCGTGATATTGATGCATAACCTATAAAAGGCATGTGTGAATTTTACTGTACCTTTATTGTATAAAAAGAGAAAATTTTTTCTGTAGCTTATATAGCTTGACATAACATGTAAGTATTTCTGTATGCTTGTGTTAGGATGTTGACCTTGCTGGGATTTAATATCTCACTATATTTTATTGTTATGTTCATATCAGTAGAGATGACATTTGTAGTGCTGACGATTCTCCTGGAGCTACAGACCGTAGATGTCCCTTACTCGGGACAGTTCACGATCATAGTGAACCTGTTAGTGATAAACATGGTAGAGATCCCTGCTCCAGACCCGTCTTCTCCACCAGCAGTTCCCCAAGGGTGATGGCCAAGGGAGGGAATAGTAAAATAGGGTTATGTAAATAGTTTTAATGATGTAAATGGGCTAAACCCATTGTTTTGATGTAACCCCTTAGTACTTTTCCTTTTTGTAATGTATGCTTAGTACCTTTGGTTACATATGTATATACTCTACTAATCTCTGATGGATGTAACTTTTGTATGTATATGAATACAAGATGCATATCTTTTGGTAAAATGTTGGTGTCTTGCATATATATATATATATATATATATATATATATATATATATATATATATACCAGTCGTTACAAGTTGGTATCAGAGCAGGTCGATCTTAAATGGCCATGTGGATGGATGGTTACCTGGATCGATCTAAAAGTATCTTGAATAAGATGTGGATAGATGGAGTAGAGTAGCGCATAGAAAATTGTTAAGGAAAAATTGCTAGCATTTTTCCTAATATGTATGCTTGATAGTGTTATCACTACTGTATTATAAAAGTTTTCTTTAATTCCTATTGAGCTTGATCACCTTAATAATGACTAACCCTTTTGTTTCATATAGTAGAAAATGGCATCATCAAGGAGAAATTTAGTGCCAAGTGCGGAAGTTACTCTGCAAGATCTAGTCATTGCTATTCGAGATCAAGTTTCTGCCATGAATAAGATCCTGCGGCATATTCAGAGCAATAATAATTCTAATGGCGAGATGGGTGAGAACCCAAGGAACGCATGTAATGGATGCGTAGATTTTATGCGAACTCGACCTCCGTCTTTCATTGAAGGATATGACCCTATAGTGCCAGAAAAATGGCTGACTGAGATAGAGAAAGTTTTTAGGGTTTTGAAGTGTTCAGACGAGCAAAAGATAAATTTTGCAGTATACATGTTGAAGAAGAAGCAGAGTTTGGTGGAGAGGAGCCAACAAATTGTTAGCCCACCAAGGTCAACAAGTTACCTGGTCTATCTTCCGAGAGACCTTCTTGGATAAGTATTTTTGTAGAAGTGTTAGAGCCGAGAAAGAAATAGAATTCCTCTAACTCAGACAAGGGAGCCGATCGATCGACCAGTATATTGCAAGATTCGAGGAGTTAGCCAAGTTCTCATCTTATCTGAGATATAATCCAGATGAATTTTGGAAGGCGGTCAAGTTTGAAGCTGGTCTGAATCCTGAAATCTACAATGCAGTAGTGGCCTTGGAAATTCATGAATTTGTTCCCTTGATTAACAAGTGTCGGCTGCTGAAAGTGTAAGACCTAAAATTCTGTAAATAATATTCACAAAATGAAATAGTAAGAAAGGATTAAAAAGGGTTAAATGGGGGAGTTATAAGGAAATAATTGTGAATATTTAACAAGGGTTTTCTCATTTTTGGAATAATTGTTTAAGGAAGAGATAGTAATTTCCTTGTCTATAAGATAACAAATGGACAATAAGAATAGAGATAGGGAGCCATGAAGAAAGTTGCACAAAAGTCCATTGAAGTAAGGCTCAAGAAGGAATTAAACACTTGGTAAGCTTTTCTTTCACCCAAATAAGGCCTTAGGCAACCCCTTAGTCATAATGTAATGGAGTGGCATTTTGGAAATACTTAGATAAAGCAAGGGTGAAGGTTAAAAGGCTAGATGGCTTCTTAGGTTAGTTCATATTATTTTAATATTTTTTTCCTCTTGACTTGGTGGCCAAGTCGCCACTTCCTCAGCCAAAACCAAAGGGAAACCCATAGCAAGAGAAAAAAGAGAAGGAGAAGAAAGAAAAAGGAAGAAAGAAGAAGGAAGGAGATAGAAAGAAGAAGAGAGCTAGAGAGAAAAGGTGGAAATATAAGAAGGAGAGGTAAGATTGAACTCTTGATCCTCTCTAATCTCTTGCTTATCCCTAAAGTTTTCATGGAAGCTAATGAATAAAGGGGGAAATATGTAGTTTTGGTGAAGTTTCTAGAGAGAGGGAGAGTAGCTGAAACTAGTGAGAGAAGAAAGCTTTTGGAAAAGAGAAAGGTAAGATCAACATCCTCCTATATGTTATTTGGTTGGATGATTCAATGGTTGATTTATATGTGTGCATTTAAGGATATGGGAAGGTAGTTAGAGCTATTATTGATGCATTTATACTATTTATGGCTGTAGTTATTTTATATGCATGAGATGGTGATTTTGGAAAATTTTGTGTTGATAGTTTTGGAATGTAATCCATGTTTTGGGTGGCCATATGCTATGGGAAAATTGTGCTTTTCATGCTTAAAACATTGATATAATTATTATTGGGGTTTCTTGTCTAGTTTGGGAGAAAAAGAGAGTTTTTGGTGAGTTTTGCGCCTAGAGCAAGGCCGTGCTTGGAGACACGGCCAGTCCGTGCTTTAGGCTGGAAAGCTGGAAATTTGGAAATTTGAAAAAAAATGATAAACACGGCCTGAAGCACAACCATGCTTAGGGCTGGTTTGTGTGTAACACAGCCATGTTGAGAAGGAAGCATAGGGGAGAAACACGGCCATGAAGCACAGCCGTGCTTGGTAACACGGCTAGGTCATGCTTCATGCTATCCCACCCTTTTTCAGCATTTTCTATTTCCTTTCTGAATCTTAATTAATCACTAATGGTTGTAGGATGTTAATGAGAGTTTTATGAGCCATGTATGTTAAAAGAAATGTGTAATATCTATTTCATTGCGTATGCTCATTGAACTATGTATGTAAGCATGAAGAATTATGCATGAATGTTATGTTTACATGCTATAGACTACTTGTATATGTAGCTACAAGTGAGTGATTAATGTATATATATTATGGAAGGCTATCAAGACATGTATGTTCATCCATGATGAGATTGTTATAACATGCTTGAGGATGTAAATGGGCTAACTCCATTGTTTTGATGTAACCCCACGATACTTTGCCTTTTTGTAATGTATGCTTAGTACCTTTGGTTACATATGTATATACTTTACTAATCTCTGATGGATGTAACTTTTATATGTATATGAATACAAGATGCATATCTTTTGGTAAAATGCTGGTCTCTTGGATATGTATATATATATATATATATATATATATATATATAAACCAGTCATTACAGGATCCTCCTAATCTTTTCATGTAAAATATTTTGATGCATAATAATATTTGATTAACGATCATACCGTGCTTAATATGGTTTTGGATATCTGAATATCTTTTGATTTGAGAATATTTGAAATGTGGGTCCCATATAGATGTACTTTCGAACTATATTTTCTATGTGAAAATTTCTAAAATATGAGTATATCCATATTTGACCTAAGAGGTCATAGGAGGTATTATCTATTCACTGGGTTGTCAAAATCACTACACGATATTTTCATATTTTTTCAAATAAGAATACAGAGTTTGGTCTTTTCCCGTCAGATAGTTGACCAGCTAGACGACATAATTTCTAGGCGACCCTACTTTGTTTTCAGGGTTCGTAGATTTTGATTATATTGTACTTGTACTCTAGAGTATGCTCTAAACACCACAGAAAGAATCCCTACTTCTACTATTACTTTGATATTTATAAATTTGGTATGTATATTGTGTATCCATGAGAATACCTATATCAAACTATTTTCAATATCGATGGGTTGTATGAGTTAAGACGGTACTAAGTAGGGGATGCCCTATTAGCCTGAGTGAGCCAAGGGAGGACCACTCTAACCGAGTGACAGTGGTAATGTGAGGGGGCAAGAGGGTGATGTACTCACATTTCTTAATCACTTATTGTGACTATAGTCGATCGGTCACTATGCGTATAGCAAATAAGTGAATTGTGTATATTGAGAGATGTGACATGCCTGAGCATTATTTAAAAAGTGTGAATTTTCAGTGCATATATAGTATGTTAATTATGCATCAATAAAAGTTATGATTTTATCTCAAAAGCTAAAAATTTTACTGTAGCTTATACAACTGAACATAACACCATGCCTTGCTGTGTGTTTGGGATTATTTGATGGTTCTAATATGGGATCCTCCTAATATTTTCATGTGAAATATTTTGATGCATAACAATATTTGATTAACGATCATACCATGCTGAATATGGTTTTGGATATCAAAATATCTTTTGATTTAAGAATATTTGAAATGTGGGTCCTATATAAATATACTTCCAAACTATATTTTCTATGTGACAAATTTTAAAATATGAGTATATCCATATCTGACTTAAGAGGTCATAGGAGGTATTATTTGTTCACTGAGTTGTCAAACTCACTACATGATATTTCCATATTTTTTCAAATAAGAATACAAAATTTTCTCCTTTCTTTTCAGATAGTTGACCAACTAAACGACATAATCTCTGGGTGAGCCTACTTTGTTTCCAGGGCTAGTAGATTTTGGTTATATTGTACTTGTATTCTTGAGTATGATCTAAATGTCACAGGCAGGATCTCTACTTCTACTGTTACTTTGATATTTATAAATTTGGTATGTATATTGTGTATACATGAGAATACCTATATGTAACTTTTTTCAATGATAAAAGAGTGTATTATACATGTTATGGTTAAGATATGTTCATGAAGTATGTGTAACATCTCTAATTTTGTTTCTTTTATTAATAAAGTTAAATAAATATTTAATTAAGGAAATAAAATCTATTAAACAATTTTTAGATATCTAAAGAAATATAAGCCTTAGAAATTCTTCACCTTATGTGTATGCATAGGAAATATTTCTAACATTAAGGGAATAAGTAAAGAAAGAAAACCTAATAGGAAAAATTAGAAATAGCATACTAAAGAGAGACGAAATTCATGGGTAAGGAAGATAAATTTTTGGGAAGTAAATGAAGGTTTTAAAATTTCAAAAAGATTAGATTAAGGTAATTTTTCTTAATTCAAGAACTAAAGTTACTAAATTTAACATCTCCATCCATACATTGGGCCTTCACCTATGGACACTTCATATAGAGTTTTTCCACTTCACATGAGTTTCTAGTAAGCCAATTGGATAGCCCAAACAAGAGATATAACATAGACTTGGATTAAGATATAAAAGTTGGACCAATAGGCCAAAAATCATGAAAATGTGACCAACCCCTCCATGAAAGGTAGAATTTCAACTAAAGTAAAAGAAATGGGCAAGAATGAGCCCAAATCTAAGATGGAAAAATAAGAACCATGTCAGGAAATAGTAGTGTAATAATAATAATCAAGATTAGGTCATAAGACATTAAGACAAAATATCTATATCCTACATTCATAATTTCAGCAAGTAGGTAATAATGCATGACATTATGACAAAACATCCCTATCCTACACAAATAATTTTAGCCAAGCAAGGGAGACTCAAAGGCTAAAAATTTGCCACATAAAAAGGCAAACCTATCATACTTGAATGAGACAAAAGAAAAAAGAAATGAATCTCTAGATCAAAGGGACCTTGTCCTTTGTCTTAAGAACATTTTATTATAATTTTCAAAATACAAATCTCCTTTTTCTATGCATATCTTGACTAATGGAGAGAAAGACAAGAACATGAGTTGTTTTTCCCTAAAAAATGACCAAGTGCATCCTAATTGTGATAAGGTAGACCCATGATCATAAAAAGCGAACCACTTAATAGATTATTTAAGAAAAACCCACCCTTATAACGTTATAATTTTGTCCAAGTAAGAGAGAGGAAAAATTAAAGCAAGGTAGAGTAAGGAAAGGAAAGAAAGAGAGAAGAAGAAAGGAAGGAAGAAGAAGGAGAAGTCTAGAGGACTAAGTACTCAAGGTAAGTTAGCTTAATCTTTATTTGAATCCATATTTTCTCTTTATCCTTGGGTTTCAAAACTCACCCTCCTTCTCTTATTTAAGCCGCTAGAAAAGCTAAGGGAATGAAGGAATCTTGCTACTTCTTTCAAGAGGAAACAAGAAAAAGAATTCACTAAGTGAGCTAGGGAGATCTTTAGGTAGGTTTAACAATATCTCTTTTTGAAAAAAAATCTTTAAAATTTGCAACATTTATATGGGATTTTGATCTTAGAACTTTGATGAAATTTACAATATTTGTTACTTTGATAATTGGTCATGAATGTTGCTATATCATGTTACATTTTATCTTGCATATTATGGATGTTTTGAACATCTCGGTTGGTGTGGAAAGTTCTGTATAGGTATGGCTATGGGTGGCAAAATTTTAGGATTTTTATGTTGCTAATTTGTATATTTGAATATGGTGAAAAATTTATGGAATATGATTAGTTGTAAATTAGGAAGAAAATGGAAGAAGTTGTAATAAAATGATAAACTAAAACTTTAGGAAAGGTTTGGTTAGGAAACTGAATTTCGAAGAAACTAGGGAAACTTTTATTTTTGAAATTCTGGGAAGACTTGGTTAGGAATTAAAAGAAGTGGTTAACATGAAAAATGTAGATATATATCTCACAGAATTTTAACCATTAGAATCACTTAATTTGGAGTCCATATGAGGGAGATATTTTCCGATTAGTAAGCAGTGGTTAGAAAATGGTTAACCAGGAAAGAATCTGTTAGGTATGCTTCTGTGTTTGAATTTTTGGAAAACATATGTAGGGAGTTAAAAGAAATTTTTTAAATGAAAAATATTACGAATTTTTAGCCACTGGAATAAATCAAATTGGAATCCATATGAGGGAGATATGGTCAGATTAGTAAGCAGTGGTCAGAAACTAGTTAACCAAGGAAGAATTTATTAGGTAAGCTTTTGTGTTTAAATTTCTGGGATAGATCTGTAAGAAATGTAAAGATATTCTTAACATAAAAAATACAGATATATGTCTCATAAATTTTTAACCAATGGAATCATTCAAATTGGAATCAATATGATGGATATATGGTCAGATTATTAAGCAGAGGTCAGAAACTAGTTAACCAGGGAAGAATTGTTAAGTAAGATTATGTGTTTGAATTTTTGGGAAAAATATGCAAGAAAATAAAAGAAATGGTTAACATAAAAAATATAGATATATGTATCACGAATTTTTAGCCACTTGGATCATTCAATTTAGAATCCATATGAGGGAGATATGGTCAGATTAGTAAGTAGAGGTCAGAACCTACCTGAGAAGAAATAACATTGAATTTGAGGTAGTAGAAACACTATGATTACTTAAGATTTCACTAAAATGTTCAACATAAGGGTTTTAGAAGATTGCCTTATCTTTAAATGAAACTAAGATCACCTCAATCGGATTTAAAATAAGAGTGTTATGCTCTGATTAGTGAGAAAGGAAAATAATATTTAAGAAAGAAGAAGAATCTTATAAATAAAAATAATAAATGACTAGTGTATGCCATAGCCATTGCCGTTGCATGAACTCCTTACCATCTTAAGTGTGTAATTTTGACATGGAAATATTTTATAAAGTGGTAATTGAAAATGATTATGTTCATGGCAAGATTGTATTTTACCAATTATTTTTTAGTAATGATTATTCTTTGATGATAAATTATGGCATGTGAGTATAATGAACGTACTTGTTATTGAAATCATATTTTTGACTATTAATGTGAAAGAAAAAGAAAAGAAAAGAGACGAGCACGATTACATACCGGTCCATGTGGTACACCAGTAGGGGACGCCCTACTCACAGCTATGATTATGTTAATAAGAAAAGAAAGAGAAAGTATGCAATGTCAGACGGAGCGAGAAAAACCCGTATCGGAGAATACAAAGTACTCACTGTGACCGAGGTAGCTTGATATGAAAATAAGTTGATAGCCATCATATGATATTCTAGAAATAGTTATCCACGTCATACATGTGATTACTGCATGATTTTTATATGTATAGATAAATTACATTCATGTGACCTAAAATATTTGTTGTAGCTTATACAGATGAACATGACGTGATGAGCATTATTGATAATGATTATGATTTATTGTTGAACCTACTAGGATTTAATTCTCACTATATTTCTATATCATGTTTAGAAACCTAGTTATGCAGATTTTTCTTTGACTTTGCCTTTTAGTGTACGTTGGACCAAGTTACTCTATGTTGGGCAGATCTCAAAAATTAATAAGGTATTTGTGGTCGAGTTGGCTAAGATTTCAGTGAAGGTGCAACCACCTGCACTCGTATCTCTAGAATTGGTCAACATGGATGAATAAGATGTAGATATTTATGTGTTTGATTTTTGTACGGACGTTTTGATTAATGATGTGTATGTGAACTCAGAATTGTATCAGTGTTAATGGTAGACCTTAAAGCTTGATTATGTTTGGTTAAATTAATTCAATGTTATTATGAGTTAAACAATTAAAAGTAAAGATGTAATGACTTTATGGGACTTTACAAATATATAGATATATAAAAAAAAACAAAAATGGAGTTGTTATAATATGTGTTTCACGTGCCCTTAAATTAGGGGCGTGACACCTACTGTGGCAAAAATAGAATTATGCTATTATTAAGTTGATCAAGCCAACTAGTTAATTCAAAAATATTAACAACAGTCATAACACCAGCTCGGCATATAGATAGGAAACACTAGTAATTTCTTACCTATATGAATTCACTGATCCCCCACACAACATAACCACAAACATATTTAAGACACTAAAAGATCGATTCAGATAACCATCCACCCACTGACCATCTAGGATCGACCTTCTCTTATACCAATTATGTAACAACTCTATTTTTTTAAATATATATTTGTAAAGTTCCATAAAGTCATTAATTTTTTACTTTTAATTACTTAACTCAAAATAATATTCAATTAATTTAACCAAGCATAATCAAAGAGTAAGGTCTACCATTAACACTGATACAATTATGAGTTCACATACACATCATTAATCAAAACGTCCATACAAAAATCAAATACATAAATATCTACATCTTATTCATCCATGTTGACTAACTCCGAAGATACGGGTGTGGGTGGTTGCATCTTCACCAGGATCTTAGCCAACTCGACTACAAACACCTTATTAATTTTTTAGGATCTACCCAACATAGAGTAACTCGATCCAACATGCACTAAAATTCAGAACCAAAGAAAAATCTGCATAACTAGTTTTCTGAACATGATATAGAAATATAGTGAGAATTAAATCTCAGTAGGTTCAATAATAAATCATAATCACCATCAATATTGCTCGTCATGTCATGTTCATTTATTTAAACTACAGCAAATATCTTAGGTCACGTAAATGCACTTTATCTATGCACATGAAAATCATGCAGTAATGACATGTATGGCATGAATAACTATTTTTAGAATATCATATATATCAAGCTACCCCCATTAGGGTGAGTATTTTCTACTCTCTAGTACGAATTTTTCTCGCTTCTTCCGACATGACATACTTTCTCTTTCTTTTTTCATTAGCATAATCATAGTCGTTAGTAGGGTGTCCCCTACTGGTGCACCACACGGACCGCCATATGATCGTGCTCATTTCTTTTCTTTAATTTTCACATTAATAGCCAAAAATATGATTTCAATAACAAGTATATTCATTTTACTCACATGCCATAATTTATCATCAAAGTATAATCATTATAAAAAATATTAGTAATCATACCATGAACATAATCATTTGCAAATATCACTTTATAAAATATTTCTATCAAAATTACATAGTTAAGATAGAATGGAGTTCATGCAATGGCAATAGTTAGGGCATACACTAGTTATTTATTATTTTCATTTATAAGATTCTCCTTCTTTTTTAAATATTATTTTCATAACTCACTAATTAGAGCATAACTCCCTTATTTTAACTCGGATTGAGGTGATCTCGGTGTCTATTTAAACCTATAAAACTCTTATGTTGAACATTTTAGTGAAATCGTAAGGAATCTTGGTATTATTACTTCTTCAAATTCAATGTTATTTCTTCCCAGGTAGGTTCTAACCTCTACTTACTAATCTAATAATATCTCCCTCCTATGGACTCTAAATTAAGTGATTCCAATAGCTAAAAATCTATTAGTCATATATCTATATTTTTCATGTTAACCATTTCTTGTGATTCCCTACAAATTCTTTCCAGAAATTCAAATACAGAAACTTACCTAACATATTCTTCCTTTGTTAACTAGTTTCTGACCACTGCTTACTAATCTAACTATATCTCTCTTATATGGATTCCAAATTGAATGATTCCAGTGGCTAAATATTCATGAGACATATATATATATATATATATATATTCATGTTAACTATCACGCCCCTAATTTTAGAGCACGTGAAACACATACTTTACGAACACATATTTTCCATAACATTTACAATAGACTCCATTACGGATAGGTATTCCCATCTAT
The DNA here is from genome assembly GCA_037074535.1 of Gleditsia sinensis. NCBI lineage: Eukaryota > Viridiplantae > Streptophyta > Magnoliopsida > Fabales > Fabaceae > Gleditsia > Gleditsia sinensis. The sequence goes on along the minus strand of CM073473.1, from coordinate 31,072,392 downwards.
ACACAATATACATACCAAGTCTATAAACATCAAAGTACAGTAGAAGCAGGGATCCTTCCTGTGATGTTCAGAGCATACTCTAGAGTACAAGTACAATATAACCAAAAATCTACGAGCCTTGAAAACAAAATAGGCTCACCAGAGAATAAGTTGCCTAGCTGATCACCTATCCAAAGGAAAAATACCAAACTCTATACTTTTATTTGAAAAAAATGTAAGTATCGTGTAGTGATTTTGACAATTTAGTGAGCAGATAATACCTCCTATGATCTCTTAGATCAACATATGGATGTACTGATATTTTAAAATTTGTCACATAGAAAATACAGTTCGGAAGTATATCTATATGGGACCCGAATTTTAAATATTCTCAAAAAAAAGGATATTCAGATATCCAAAACCATATATTGTACTGTATAATCAATAAACAAATGTTGTTATGCATCAAAATATTTCACATGAAAACATTAAGAGGATCCCATATCAGAACCACCATATCAGAGTTCAAGCTCTTCTGTACTTTGGTGATGTAAGATTTGCCTATACTTAGCATCTCAACCAAGGTTTGTCCTACCACCATTCAAGAGGACACGTAAAGGGACTAATATAGGCAATTTTCCAAGCAAATAGCAAGGGAAGGCAAATCACATATCATATAGTCGGCATCTCGCCCATATAGGAAGCATTTCACTCTCTTTCACATATCATATCCCGTGTGTTGGGCCATCACACGAAGCTAGCACCACCCCTACTAGTTGAGGTATCAAGGTGCATCAAGGCAAACATCGCCTGCTGTTAGCAAATAGTGTTTCCAAAATGATTCCTCCATAAAAATTATCATTTACACATATACTATATCATTCAAAACAGAGGTTTTCGTATAATAAATAATTTTCAATCTCAGTACAATTCCTTTGTTAGAAATTTCCCAATCAGGATAATCACATATAAATACCAATTTTCAAGGCAATCTTATAGCTTTATATATCAATGTCATATGCACAATATATTTTCTTTACCATATAATGAGAAATACATTTAAAATCACATATTCAATGAGTTCAAAATTTTTTTTTCAAAACCAAACTCTTTTTGAACTATACCAGATTGTAAACAATTCAGATAATTTAATCCATTTTATAGATATATAAAAGTATAAATAACTTATAAACTTAATCAATTATACAGTTAAAGTTCAAGAAGAGCATATGGTAAGTCATAGAAAGAATTATCTACTCACAAGGTAAGGCTCTAAGTTAGACAGCTCCAAAATACAATTTTCAAATTCAAATTTGATTAAATAGACCTCAACAATGAGTTCGGAGGGTCCAAACCCTTAGGAAATGACTCCAAAATCATGAAATTTAGCCTTCGGGAGCCTGGTCAACTGATGGGTACTATTTACGGTCGAAAAATACTATTTACTGTCGGGAATCACTATTCATACCAGCCATATTTACTGTTCACGACGTACAAAAAGTTGTCAGATAGCTGAAAAATTTTATATCCTAAGGTTTATCTATCTCTTAAATCTATCTACGATATTAGATTTTCAATTTGAAGTCCCTAAATAGGAGTTTCAGAATTTACCTTTTTCTAAAAAAATTTACTTCCGATCTACGGCAATTCTGCGGCTGATTTGAAAAATTGTTCAGTCAAAATTGTAGTACTCTCCGTCCTGAATCTAGTGGTACCTTTAGTTTTGAGATCAGAGGCCTGTAAACACTCGAGATCTAGAGAAAAAACATGAAGGAGAGAAAAATACTATTCACCCTATTCATAAAAGTTCTGATTTTTCTTTACGCTACGTCTCTCCCTCCCTCTTTTTCTTTCTTCTTTTCCTCTCTTTTCTTTTCTTTTTTTTACTTATTATTATTTAATAATTAAATATTTAAAATTTATTACTATTTTTTTAATTATATACATATAATTACCATTTTTCATCCTAAAATATCCTAAAAATATCTAAAAATTTATATTCTTGCAAAAATTTAGTTAAACTCTTAAATCATGAATTTTCTTGATAAAATTTTAATAAAAAAAATCACAATATAAAATATCTTCATGCATATTAAAAGAAATAAATTTATAAAAACAAAACAAATTTATTTAGAACCAAATATAATTATTTTAAGTAAAACAAAAAATCATTTTAATTAAAAGCTTATTTGCTTTTAGCAAAAAATAATCATTTAAAAATAAAAATATTTTTTTTATAGCAAAACATTATTATTTAAAAATTACGGGATATTACATTAACCATTTCTTTTAGTTTCTTACAGATTTTTTCTAGAAATTCAAACACAAAAACTTACCTAATAGATTCTTCTCTGATTAACCATTTTCTTGTTTTCTCTTAAAGCAAGTGGCAAGTTTCCTCTCTTCTCTTATCTTTTCAAATAACTTGAGTAAGAGAAGGAGGGTGAGTTTTGAACCCTAAGGATGAAGAAAAAAGATAGATTCAAGCAGATATTAACCATTTCTTTTAGTTCCTTACAAATTTTTCCCAAAAATTCAAACATAGAAGCTTACCTAACAAATTCTTCTCTAGTTAACCATTTTTTTGTTTACTCTTGAAGAAAGTGACATGATTCCTCCCTTCTCTTACCTTTAGAACTTAGTCTTCTAGACTTCTCCTTCTTCTTCCTTCTTCTCTTCTCCACTCTTTCTCTCCTTTCCTCACTCTACCTTGCTTTTGTTTTTCCTCTCCCTCACTTGGACAAAATTATAATGTTATAAGGGTCGGTTTTGCTTAAATAAACTATCAAATGGTTCAACTCTCATAATCATGGGTCTACCTTATTACAATTAGGATGCACTTGGTTGCTTTTTGGGGGAAGACAACTCATGTTCTTTTCTTTCTCTCCCTTAGTCAAGATATGTATAGCAAAAGGAGATTCGTATTTGAAAAGCATGATAAAACATTCTTAAGACAAGGGACAAGGTCCCTTCGATTTAAGGAATCATTTCTTTTTTCTTTTGTCTCACTCAAGTATGATAGGTTTATCTTTCTATGTGGCAACTTTTCAACCCTTAAGTTTCGCTTGCTTGGCTAAAATTATTTGTGTAGGATAGGGATATTTTGTTATAATGCCATGTAGTATTACCTATTAAATCATCACATGGCTTGCTGAAATTATGAATATAGGATATAGATATTTTGTCCTAATACCATGTAACATAATCTTGATTATTATTATACTATTATTTCATCATATGATTTTTATTTTTCTCTTTTTAATTTGGGCTTATTCTTGCCCATTTCCTTTACTTTGGCTTAAATTCCTACTTCTCATGGAGGGCTTGACTACACTTTCATGATTTTTGGGCTATTGTTCTAACCTCTATATTCTAGTCTAAGTCTATGTTATATCTCTTTCTTAGGCTATACATTGGGCTTACTAATAACTCATGTGAAGTGGAAAAACTCTATATGAAGTGTCCCTAGGTGAAAGCCCAATGTATGGGTAGAGATGTTAAACTTGGGAACTCTAGCTCTTGAATTAGGAAAAATTACTCAAATCTAATCTTCTTGAAATTTTAAGACTTTACTTACTTCCAAAAAAATTTCTTCCTTACCCAAATATTTCATCTCTCTTTAGGACATTATTTCTAATTTTTTTTCTATTAGATTTTCTCTCTTTACGTATTCTCTTAATGTTAGAAACATTTTCTATGCGTACACATAAGGTGAAGAATTTCTAAGACTTATATTTTCTTAGCTATCTAAAAATTGTTTAATAAATTTTATTTCCTTAATTAAATATTTATGTACCTTTATTAATAAAAGAAACAAAATTAGGGATGTTACATAATACAACCTTGTTTACTTTACCTTTACTATGTTAATCATGATTTATATTATGAATCACTTCACAATGATGAATTAAGTGGTGATTGACTTGATGAAATACTCAATGTATACATATGTTCTATGATGCTATACATGCTTGGGAAGTAAAATGCATACAAAATTTTAGAATGGTGATGCATATGATGTTGGATATTATTGATGTGATGATGTGATTGTGACTGATAAATAAAAGATGTATAAGACATGGGATGACCCTTACATTAGTAAAGTGACTTGATGAGATTGTTTGACTTGTGACGGTAATGAATAGGGGATGCTCTATTAGCCTTGAGTGTGCCAAGGGAGAGTATGGCTACTTCGACCCAGTAATAGTGGTGTGTGAGTAGCGAGAGGGAGATGGTTCACATTATCTTGTTGCTGAACAAAGATAAAATCACAAACGATTAGCCACTAAGTATAACATTTTTGCATAACATAATTATAGTTGTTGAACATGTAAGCATACTATTTTATCCATGCTTTATTCATGTCATATTTGCAATAAAAATAGGGAAAATTGTTTTCTGTAGTTTATACTGCTAGAAGTAACTCGTAAGATTTTCTTATCTTGTTTATTTATGTTAATGTTAAGCTTACTGGGATGTTGTTTTCACTATTGCTCTTTTTACGTGTTATGTTCAGATAGAGACACATAGAATGCTGATGGTGTTTTTATGGTTGCTACTAAAGTTGCAGATGGTCGAGGTCCCTTCCTTGGGACAGTTGACCATCATATCAAATATTATTATGGTAAACGTCACTGAGATACCAACACTAGTGCCATCTCCTCCACCCTTCGCACCCTAGGGGTGATGGCCCATGTTATGATGTTGTACAATTAGAGTATAAATATGTATCTCATGGACTAATCCATTTTTTGTGTGTAACCATAAAGTACTTTGCCTTTTGGATGTAATGCTTAGTACCTGGGGTTACATGTGTAAATTGTAATATCCCTAAAATTTAGTAATTCTCATTTATGTATAGATTAATAAAAGAAATAAAGGAGTAGGGATGAAGTTGAAATGTTTTATCGAGGAAAATGAAAACTTATTAATATTTTTGGGGTCAAAATGTAATTTCCTAAAATTTTAGGAGTCAAAGTGTAAATAATAAAATTTGCATTTGCAAGGACTTTCTCCAACAATTAGCAAATTTCTATTTGGTCCCTCCATCATTTTAAAAAAAAAACTTCTGCAAATTTATCGGGAGTTACTATTCACTCATCTCCTCCATTTTTTCTCTATAGATCTGGAGTGCTTTCGAGCATCTAATTTCAAAACTAAGGGTACTATTGGATTTAGGAGAAAGGGTACTACAATATTGGCCGAACAATTTTTCAAATCGGCCGAAGAATCGCTGCAGATCGGAAGTAAAATATCTCTGTGTTTTGTGTTCTATCTCTTGTGTTGTGTTGTTGTTTTAATTAAACTCGCAAGCGCACAAATTTGTTGGAGTACAGATTTAATGATATGCAATGTTGATCTCACAAGGATTGCAAATAGAAAGGAAACTCTAATTTGGACCTAATATAGATAACTCTAACCTAGTTGTCAAAATATTTATTTTGTGAGAAAAACATTACGTTAAGTATGTAAGAAATTGATGTACTCAAATTAAATTGAAATATATTTAAAGTAAAAATAAATGCTAAGGTTAGGGGATCTACTCCTGGTATGAATAAAATTAAATTTAACTCTTTTATTACTCAATTGAAATCCTCACATAAATAAGGTTCCAACTGAAAAATGTGTTAATTTAACCTCACTTTTGTTTATACATTAATTACATTTACCTTATTTTAACATAATTAATACATTCTTGTAAAATAGATTCAAGCATACATTGTACCAATCATCAAGATTGGTTCAAGCATTTATTGTGCCAAAGATTTCTACAATATATCAAGATTCACACTTTACAAGACTAAAGTATGCAAAAAAAAATGTAGAAAACTAATTAACTTAACTTAACAAAATAAAATAGGTAGCAAAGCCAACCATAATAATAACATAAAGTAGGTGGCAAAGCCATCCCCTAAAAAAGAAAATAACAAGAAATTAATAAAAGAGAGAGGCGGCAAAACTATCCCTTAAGAAAGAAAATAACAAAAGAGAGAGGTGGCAAAGTCATACCCAAAGAAATAAAATAACAAGTGATAGGTGGCAAAGGCTGGCGTTAAGAAATAACATAAAAAAAGAAATAAGAAGGTAAATACAACATCAAATATAAATATTAAAATTAAGAGTTAGATGAATTATTATTCTCGTACTAAGAGTTTCACCTTTTACCTTAGCATAAGGAACTTAGTTCTCCATATTCAAAGTAAGAAAGAAAAATTGAATATGAACAAGCATAATGATATTATGAAAGGATAACAAAGTATCTAAAGAAATAAAAATATTACAATACTGAGAATCCAAAACTATGCTCTCAAAATTTAGCTCTTTCAAGCCTTCCTCCAGCCTCCTCCCTAACTCATAAGATCTCTATATTTATAAATACAACTAGGGAGTATGTGACAAAGCAAGTTGCACTAAAGTTGACATGTTGTATTGCATTATGTGCACTGAAAGTAATCATGATATTCCCCTTTGATAACTACCGAATTTATCATTTGTAGAAAATTGGGTCAAATATCCATCTACCAAATTTCGAGCTTATTGACTACGTATTTTATTAGATACGGCCCAAATATTATAGCTAGGTTCGACTGAATTGCAACAACATACATATTTTCTTCTAATCCAATTTTTATCCTTTTAGTTTCCGAATTTTCTAATCATGTGAACATAAAAGTTGTAGCACATTGTGTCAGCTATTCACTTGCTAAATTTCATACATATTGAATATTTAATTTATGAGTTATGACCAAAACATTAGAGTAAATACGAGCTGAAAAGCAAACAACAAACATATTTTCAATATTAGATGTTCCTTGAATCTTTATGTTTAAATTCTTTTAAAAATATGGTCATAAATTAAGATTGAATTTATGCATATATCCATTAGGATAGGTCTCAGGAGTCAAAAAGATAATACTCTTTACTCATCCATCCTCAATGAATTTATTTTATCTGCTTGATTTATAAACACAATTTTCAAAGAACCACAATTTAACTTTGATTCATCCAATTGAGTCTATTTTCCATTCTTTTCTCCATCTATAAAAGATGCACAGAACTTAAGACAAGTACAAAAAATAAGTGCTTAAATATAAATAAAAGTTAAGATGAAAGTATCTAATTCATGGTTTAAAACTCACTCATCAAATACCCCCAAATTTAATCTTTTATTGTCTTGAAGCAAGACACACAAACTTCAAATTTCAAAAGATAAGTGAGTGATGTATTATATTTGGCTTACTAAGCATTCCTCAAGGATTTAAAATGTGCAACCAAGGAAAATATCAACATCCCAAAGTTATGTAGAACTTCAATTCAAATACAACGTATAGTTTACTCTTGAATCCCAAGTGTATGTGTGTGGTAATCCTTTGACATTGGACCTTTTGCATTCAAATAAATTTACGTAATTAAATATTTAAAATAAATCTCCTGATAGATGCATTTGAGACTCTATAAGTTTATTTTTCATGTCACTATCCATTAATGTAGACTAATCATAACATTTAAAATCATTAGGACTTTCATTAGGCTTGTAATGTATGGCATAGGTTAAAGGTAGATAAAAAGATATTAATGAAAGCTCAATTCACTTTACAATATACATGATCATTTAAGTCCTTCTAAATACTTTTGATATTATCATGTGAATTCTATCTCCAACTTTCTTTTTTCTTCTCATCCTCCTTTATATGGGAGGGACCATTTATTGTTACTGATATTTTTTTCTCATGGTGCAGTTGAAATAAAAAGCATAGATAATCATAATAGCTTCAAAGTCAACGGGCATAGGCTTAAACCATATTATGAAGGATTTCAGCAAGAGAAACCATAATGGACAACTCTTGAAGATCCTCCTTAAATTTATGAATTTATGTCGAGCCAATGACATTAAACAAATGTGCTGGTTGGGAGGCAACCAAACAACAATTGTTCTTCTTCTTCTTCATAATTTTATTTCTTTTATATAATTTTTTTTTGAAAAGATTGACCTACAGATGCACAGCACCGCAACACTCCTAACCCAAAATGGGTGAGTGTCGCGGCGCTTCACGTTGCAACAGAGAACTCCATGGCACTCTCTATATGAGGCCCATGACCTCTTCACTCCTAGCACCTTATTTGCACTCCCCTTCACCCCTAAACACAATTTCCTACATCCAATCGACCCTAACAACCTCTAATTACATTTCCTTACTTGGATTAAGTGATTTTCCATCTTCTTTTGTAAGATTGAGCAGATCTTTCAACAATTGTTTGGGATTCATTGGAATTTTTCTAGGGTTTCTAAGGCAATTTTGATTCTTCATTGTCTAGCCACAAATCAAGCTCATTTGGTACAATTTTGTTCATATTTCCAGCTATAGTTGATTTCTATACTCAATTGTTACTTGGTTGCACTTAATTGGGACTTCAAGTTAGGAATCCACCACCCATTCTTCCCATATTTCAAGAGCGCACACCAGGTGTTCGATAAATTGTCTAAGTGAGTTTCCTAAGTCTAATGGCTCCTAAAACTTCAAAATTGGGCCTCTCAAAAAGGAAGAGTAGAGCAGATGACCCTCCAACATTCGATAACATGGCATTTGTGACTAAAGAGATTTATCAGCACCACATAAAAGTGGTAGTGCATAAACCCATCGTTCCAGAACGAGAATTTATTGTCACTGCTGGGTTAACTCATAAAGACAATATCCTCCATAAGCATTGGGAGATTTTCTATAGGAATCTAGAATCAGGGGTCATTCCTGTGGTATAGGAGTTTTACGCCAATGCTACAATCTATGAACGTCATAAAGCACAGGTTAGAGGAAAGATGGTGAAATTCACTCCACATGCCATCAATCAGTTTTACTCATTGCCTAACATTAAGGATGATGAATACTCGGCACTCTTTTAGTCATACATTGATTTTGAAGACATTATTTGCACTCTGTGCTATAGGAAGCTTCCTAGAAATTGGATAATAATGGCCAACCAGTGTACTTTGCCAGGGCCAACATGAACAAAGTGGCTAAAGCCTAGCACTATTTCGTGTCAGTAAGATTCATGCCTAGCTTAAATATGAGTCAAGTCAGGAAGGACAAGGCTATTCTGCTTTATGCTATACTGAAGGGCTTTTCTATTTATGTAGGGAAAATTATTCACAGACAGATGCTAGGCTGCATTAATTCTTGAGGCAGCTCCCTCGTTGCTCCCAGTCTAATCACTGGTCTATGTAGGAATACAGGAGTAAGCTGGGATTCCACTAAGGCTCTCATCTAACCAATGAGACCTATATCCTATGTAGACATACAAAAATATAAAGGACTTGAGGAAGGAAAAGATGAGGAATTAGGGGTCAGCCACTGACTGTAGAGGAACCTGGTAGGAGTTTGACCCTACCACCATCCCAGCACACTATTAAAGACTTATGGGAGCGAAATGAGTGCTTGAGCCACCAGATGAATGATATAACACTCTATCAGTACTCCATAGCACAACATAATAATGCTTGCTTCAGTCAGCTAGCCCACACTCTAAACCTTCCAATAGCATTCCCGACACCTCCTGAACTACCCTTTAGGCCTACACCTATGCAGGACAAGATGGATGGTGACAACTAATCAGGGAAGTTCCATTGAAACCCTCCTCATTTAATTACTTGTCTCTCCTATCTTTTTTTATATTTTTCATTGGGGACAATATAAGTTCTTAAGTGTGGGGGTCACTTTATGATTCAGCTGGATGCCTGTATAATAAATCATATATTTATGCACTATTTACTTTGCTTCTATGATCTATGCACTTTTATTTCTAGTTATTGAATAGGGCGAGCATGTGAACTTAATCCAATCTTGGAGTTAGTGTTAGTCAAACCAATAACCAATGATCTAAATGTTTAAATTGCTAATAACTCTTGAGAAACATAGGAAAATCATGATTATGTGTAATTTTAATTTGTTTGCAATTTATTATTATTATCCATTTTTTTAGAATCTTGAAACTATTTTGTACAGCAACTTTGGGTATTTAATTTATCTTTTACTTAGAGAAAGTTTATATAAATCAAAATATTTTAGGATCTCATCAATTTTTTAGAACTTATTTAAATGCTACTTGAGTCGAAATTCTAGGCTGATACTATTAATTAAGATGATTCAGGAATTATTTGATGAGGTTGAGCCTTTTAAGCCAAACCCAAGCAATAAAATATCTTTAGCACCTATATTTTGAGCTTAATTAACATATTTCTTTTTTTTTCATACCCACTGTAGAGCCAAGACTAAATTTTATGATTAATACCTTTATTTGTTTTTCTTAATTCACTCACTCCATGATTAATTTTGAAATGCATGTTTTGTGAGCTACATTAGTAAAAGGGTGGAAGGGTGGAGCAAGGACAAAAGTAAAGAAAACAAATCAAAAGGAAAGAAAAAGTCAAAAAATACTAATGAAAGTCTAGGCAGTGTAAGAAAAAGAAAAATAGAAAAAAAGTGAATTCAGTAAAGTAATGGAATAAGTGTGGGGAAAAAATTCCCCAAACTTGAGAAAGCTCAAGAGAAGTATAACTAATCATGTGGTGCTGGGTGATTGAACCTAAATTTATATCTTTTGTCTCACCTCATAACCTAGCCACATTATAAACTGATTAAAGCCCTTTTGATCTTAAAAGGTAGTTTTAACTTACATTAGTGGAGAGTAGCATAAAAAATAAGCATATGGAAATCCTAAAAAGAGATCCATACCTGAATTCTTGAGATATATAAACTCATTTGGGTGAAAGATTGTTGAATCGCTCAAAGACACACACACTCAGGGCTTTAAAAAATAAATCATGAATTGTATTTGAATTAAATATTGTGCATAATTATTAATTTTTTTGAAATTTCTTTAAGAGCATACAAATTTCACTATAAGGCAACTTATTGGTAAGTCTTTAACTCATCTCATATATTGAATATTGTTCACATGAATTAATTTGCTTAAGGACAAGTAAAAGAGTAAGTGTGAGGGTATTTGACATGCTATAAATTAAGCATATCTTTAGCATGTTTTAAGTTTCTTTTTATTTAAATTGTGTAGGAAATAAATAGAATTTAATTGAGTTTTGTGTTTAATGTTTTAGGAATAATAAAGAAAAAAAGAAGAGGAAAATAGAGAGAAAAGATGAAAAAATGCTGATTTTCAACCCTTTGTCGCTAATTGAGGCATATCTCTCTCATTTGAACTCCGATTGAGATGATTCTAGCGGCTATGGAAAGAAGAGAGATAGAGTTACAACTTTCATGTTTGGTAATTTGGCAAAATCCAAAATTTTTTAGGATCTGCGGGCTCCTTAGCACGCCACAATGCTTAAGCCAAGAAGACCAAGCGTCGTGGCGCCCCGATGCCAGAATTCCAAAGCACCATGGCACCTTTTCAGTGTATTTCCCTAGCACTGCGACACCTGTGTAGTGCACCGCAGCGCTCGCTGTTGCACTAGAATGCTAAAGTCGCAATATTTAGGTCTTGTTGACCCCAAATAAAGCTCGATGGGCCAGGTTTTGACCTAGAAATAGTTCTACTTCGATGAGGAAGCCAATATATGAAAAGGGAAGAAATGAAGCATCAAATATCATTAAAGTTCTTAATTACCTTCTTTAATTCTTGTTTAGATTTTCTTATGGTCTTGTGCAGCTGATTTATTTTTCGTTGGTAAAGGAAGATTGAAACCTCAAGGGATCGTTATGCATTGTGAGATTTGGAATAGATTTTATTAGTTCAATCTTAATTGGGTATTGATTATTCATCTACTCTTCTCTTTTCAATGATTATTCATATAATTCCAAGGAAGGCCTACTAATATATTTTTTGTTTTAATTTACCGCTGAATTAGGTTTTGAACAAATTTTTCATTACTGTATTCATGAAACAAATAGGATTAAGGATTTTGGATTATAAATCATTAACCCTATGATGAATGATCAACTAAATTAGATATAACCGATGTATTTATATTTATTTAACTCTATTAGTTTCTCTTGTTCTTCATGCGATTAATAGGTTAAACTTTACCGATGTGTTAATGGATATCTTATTAATTAGGGTTTACTTGGTGCGATTGTTATCAATTTACTAGGCATAAGGAGGAACAAAGATAGAATCCTAATAGTAGATATTCGATTTAAGATTGATTATACTGTCAATGATCAATGCAATCTTTTAATTACTCTCATGATTGTTTTTATTGTTATTTACAATTATCAAATACACCTTCTCTCAATCACATAACGTAATTCCAGTCTCTATGGTATCAACCCTTCCTCCCACGACTACAAGTTAGTTGAGAGATAAGATATCAATTTGGGTGTACATGCTACAGTATGCACCACAAGTACAAAAAATAAGTGCTTAAATATGAAGAAAAGTTAAGATGAAAGTGTCTAATTCATGGTTAAAAACTCACTCATCATGTTGTTATCCATTTATGTGTTTTAGTACCTTATATTAATTTTTAAGAGACAAAAAAACCGATTATTACAAGTTGGTATCAAAGCAGATCGATCCTAAGGGGCCATAGGGGTGGATGGTCATCTGGATCAATCTAAGAGCGTATCAAATAAGATGTGGATAGAAGGCATAGAGTAGCATGTTATGACAGTTAGAAAAATTGCTAGTTTTTCCTATCTGTATACTTATATGATGTTATAACTATTGTATTGTAAATTTTATTTTATCTGCTATTGAGTTTGATAACCTCAATAGTGACTCTTTTATTTGATTGATACAATAGAAAATGGCATCACTTAGGAGAAATTTGACTGCGAGTACAAAGGCTACTCTACAAGATCTAGCCACAACCATTCAAGATCAAGTTTCTACCATGATCTAGATTCTGTACCATATCCAAAATAACAATAATACCATTGAAGAGGCAGGGGAAAATAAGAGGAACCCGGGGAATAGAAATGGATGGACAAATTTCATGAGAACCCGACCTCCATCTTTTGTTGGTGGATATGAAATTATGGTTATGGAAAGGTGGCTGATAGAATTAGAGAAGATTTTTAGAGTCCTAGACTGTTCTGACAAGCAGAAGGTCAATTTGGTCGTTTACATGCTGAAGGAAGAAGTTGAGTATTGGTGGAGAGGAGCTAGTAAACTATTGATTCATCAGAGCAGGTAGATCACATAGCAAGTTTTTCGATATACCTTTTTAGATAAATATTTCCCCAGAAGTGTACAAGCTGAAATTGAGATCGAATTTTTTCAGCTCAAACAAGGCGGTTGGACTATCAATCAGTACATTGTCAAGTTTAAAGAATTATCAAATTTTTTGACTTATTTAAAGTATAACCCGAAAGAATCTTAGAAGGTAATAACATTTGAAGTAAGATTGAATATGTAAATCTGTAATGCTATTGTGACCTTGAAATTTCGAGAATTTGTTCCCCATATTAACAAATGATGTCTGCTGGAGAAGAGTCTGAAGACAGTAGAGAAAGAAAGGGAAAAGCAAACCACCTAGAAAAGGAAAAGAGAATTTCTGGTTCCTGATAGAAATGTGAAGGGAAAGAATGTTATGGTGGGTAAGAAGCCCTTAACCATGGGGTCTAGACCTTTTTTATGGAATACTATATGAGCCAAGTGTGTGAAGTGTATGTGGTCGACCTATGGTGATAAACCATGTTTCTATAACCAAGCTATGCGTTTTTGTTGCAAGCAAAAATAGCATTTAACTCGATGATGCCCACTAGGAAGTGAGAAAAGAACAAAACCAACATAACCAACAAGGGGAAGAGTTTTTACCTTAAGTGGAGTAGAGGCAAAGCAAGCTCTCGACTTGATACAAGGTACATGTTATCTCAACAGTTCTCCTCTGGTTGTACTTTGTTATTCAGGTGCTAGTCATTCTTTTATAGCATCAGAATGTGTGAAAAAATTACAATATCCTATTTCTAATTTATCTTATAAGCTGGTGGAGACAACACCTCTATAATTTGTATGAACTGTCCCATTGTGGTGTATGGTATATCTTTTATAGTTGATTTGATTTGTCTACCCTTGGAAGACATGGATGTTATCTTGGGTATGGATTAGCAGAGTCAAAACCAAGTTCTTTTGAATTGCTATAGTAAAACTCTTGAATTCTTCTTTAACTCTCCCAAGAAACAAGGGTGGAGAGTTATTAATCCTAATGAACTCCGTAAGGAGTTAGCTGACACAAGCTCAGACTGCTTTCATCTGTATGCTCTTAATCCAAAAATAAATAAAGAACTGTCGAAGATTCCTATAGTTTGTGATTTTTTAGAAGTGTTTCCCTCTAAAATTTTAGAACCACCTTTTATGAGAGAAGTAGAGTTCTCTATTGACTTGGTGTCGGGGGCAACACTTATTTCTATTACACCTTATAGGATGTCCCTTGTGGAGCTAAAGAAACTTAAGAAGTAGATCGAAGAGTTATTAGAAAATAACTTTATTCGGCCCAATGTATCACCTTGGGGAGCACTTGTATTATTCGTGAAGAAGAAGGATGGTAGTCTACGATTATGTATTGATTACAAACAACTTAATAAAGCAACCATCAAGAATAAGTACCCGCTACCTAGGATAAATGACTTGTTAGATCAACTAAAGGTAGCCACTATATTCTCTAAGACAGATCTAAGATTAGGATATCATCAAATAAGAGTGAAAGAAGAAGATACTTTAAAGACAGCATTCAGATCTAGATATAGGCACTACAAATTCCTAGTAATGCCATTTAAGGTTACAAATGCACTTGCAATTTTCATAGACTTTATGAACCGTATTTTTCATCCCTATTTAGACCAATTCGTAGTAGTATTTATGGATGATATCCTAATTTACTCAAAGGATGCAGAAGAGCATAGTCAACATTTCCAGATAGTACTCCAGACTCTAAAGGAGAAGAAAATCTTGGTTAAATTTGAGAAATGTGAATTCTAGTTACAAGAGGTGAAATTCTTAGGCCATGTTGTTTCTAAATATAGTGTGTCAGTGGATCTCATAAAAAAAAAAAGCAATGCTTAAGTGGGAAAGGCCTATAACTGTGACTAAAATCTGAACTTCTTTTAGGTTGGCTGGGTACTTTAGAAGATTCATACAAAGATTCTCCTAGATAGCCTTACCTCTTACTAGATTAACCAGGAAGAGAATTCTTATTAAATAGACTCAATAATGTGAAGATAGCTTTCAATAACTCAAGACTCAACTAACTACACCTCTATTTTTAACCATTCCTAACCCTGCAGGGTATTTTTAGGTGTACACAGACGCTTCTAAAAAGGGATTAGGATGTGTTTTGATGCAAGAAAATAGAATGGTTGCCTATGCGCCCAGGCAGTTAAGACCGTATGAAGAAAACTACCCCATTCACGACCTAGAGTTGGCTACAATAGTCTTTGTTTTGAAGATTTGGAGACATTATTTATACGGTGCTGTGTTTGAAGTATACAGTGACCATAAGAGTTTAAAATATCTTTTTGATCAAAAGAAATTATATATGAGGCAGAGAAGGTGGATGGAAATTATTAATAACTATAAGTTTGAACTGAAATATCGTCTAGCAAAAGCAAATGTAGTAGTAGATGCGTTAATCCAGAAATCCATGCATTTGAATCAGATGTTGGTAAAGGAGATGAAGTTGATTGCAGAGTTCAAAAATTTAAGATTGTCAGTCTTAACTACTCCCAGGAGTTTACTTATCAATGAGTTATTAATTGAATGTGATTTGAAAACACATATTAAGAAAGCGCAATTGCAAGATACATTTTTACAGAGCTGGAAGGATTCACCTGACTTTACAAGGTTAGATGATGGAATCATTTTATATCAAGGAAGGATTTATGTACTATGAAGGGAGAATGTGAAGTTGAAGATCTTGGAGAAAGCTCATCAGAGTAAGTATACTATTCATCCAAGAACTGCTAAGATGTATAAGGACTTGAAGAAATCTTTTTGTTGGCCAAAAATGAAGAGGGACATTGCCGAATTTGTCACCAAATGTTTGACTTGTCAAAAAGTCAATATAGAACATCAAAGACCGTCTAGAATGTTGCAACTGCTAGAAATCCCTAAGGGAAAATGGGGTAGCATCTCTATGGATTTTGTTGTGGGATTATCGAAGACACAGGCAGGCCATGGTGCAATATGAGTAATAGTGGACAAGTTGACAAAATTTGCACACTTTTTACCCGTAAGAATTAGCTATTCGCTTGATAAACTAGCTCAACTATATGTGAGGGAAATTATTTGACTTCATGGGGTCCCAAACAACATCATTTTAGATCGAGACCCCAACTTCACTTCCAAGTTTTGGAGAGCTTTGCAAGAAGCTTTTGGCACCAAGTTACGCTTTAGAATTGCGTATCATCTATGGACGGTCAGTCAAACCAAAAGAACCATGCAAACCTTGGAAAATATGTTGAGAGCATGCACCCTAGAACAAAGGAAAGAATGGGATAAGTATCTGTCATTGGCAGAGTTTCCATACAATAATAGCTATCATTCCAGTATCGAGATGGCACCCTATGAAGCTCTGTATGGTAGGAATTGCAAATCACGTCTATGTTGGTATAAACTGGGAGAGAGAAAGTTATTAGGTTCCAAATTGGTGCAACATACTACAGAGCATATACAAATGATTCCAGATAAGATGAGAACTACACAAAGTCAACAGAAAAGTTATTACGAAAAAAGGAGAAATTCGTTACAGTTTCAAGAAAAGGAGTATGTGTTCCTAAAAATCTCTTCTATTACTAGAATCAGCCGAGTAATGAAAGTTAAGAAACTAAGCCTATGATACATAGGCCCTTATCATGTTCTTAGGAAAATGGGGCCACTAGCTTATCAGATATCTTTGCCCCGAAGTTGTCAAATCTTCATGATGTGTTTTTTGTTTCCTAACTTTACAAGTATTTACTGGATCCGTCACACACAATTAAAAAAGAATCAGTAACTGTGAAGGAAAACTTAACTTGCCAACCAGAGCCCATTGCGGTCTTAGATAAAGATATAAAACAATTAAGGAGTAAAACCATTCTGTTAGTAAAGATAGCTTGGAAAGGTTTAACTGAAGAAGAAGCCACATGGGAAAAGGGAAGATGACATGAAACACAAATATCCATAACTCTTCGAAGATAAGTAACCTCTAAATTTTGGGGATAAAATTCCCTTTTAAAGGGAGAGAATTGTAACACTACTGGACTTTCTACTCTTCTCACAAAGTAGCATAATAGGAAGAGTAAAAATGAATTATTTTATTGGTTCTTATATTCATACTTGTAAGAGATGCAAGGGAGAATTCTCATTTTGAGAGAATATTCCTAAAAGGCAAAGTGATAATTTCTCATTGGACTTGGGGAAAGTGCAACTCAAAAGTCCATTGGACTTGTCTCAAAAGAGGATTAATGCATTTTAGAAATTCATTCAAGCCAAACATGGCCTTAATAAAGTAAGTAGTCCTAATGTAATGGAGTGGCATTTTGGTAATTCTTACGGGAATGGGGGCAAAGTTGAAGGGAGGAAAGGTTTCTTATGCAAGATTTATTTTTTTCAATATTTTTCCCCTCGACTCTTAAGGAAGTTGACACGATAAAAGGAGGAGAAAGGAGACTCCACAGCACTAAGCAAAGGGAGAGAGGAGAGAGACAGCTTGAGAAGGAAAAAATAAGGCAAGTTCTTGGAATTTTTGCCTCTCTAATCTTGCTTTTGCTCTTGATGGAACTCTATGAAGGTTGTTTGATCGTGGAATTTGTAAGAATTTTGAGTAGAAAGGAGGAAGAAGACAAGAGCACAAGTAGGGAAAAATCAAAGGGTGTTGGTAAAGAGTAAGTTTAACATCTAACCCATATTGAATCTTACATAGATTGTTGATGTCTATGTATGTATATTTATGTGAGTGTGTACATATTGTTGTGGGAATGCATTGATGATGGTGGAAGTAGTTGAAAATTCATATCTCTTATAAATGTGAGAAGGGGAAAAGAGGGAAGCCATTTATGATGGGTGGGGTTTTGGATGATTTTGACTCTTTGGGTTTGATGAATATGCAATATATAATATGAATAATCATGTATATTCTTTTTTTGGCTAGTTGAACTTTGCATTGGTTGTTTGGAAGTGTGGAAACAAAGGGAATTTTGGACACGCCCAAAAAAAGGCTGTGTTCCAGGACATGAAGAGAATGTGTTCGGCGTAGGTTTTGATTCTAGGTGCAGCTAAGCCACGGCCATGTTCTGTGACATGGCCAGGCCTTGTCCGATGCTGTCTAAACTCAAATTTAACTGGTTTCTACCTAAATGAACCACAATAATGGGATAGTAATTAGAGGACCTAAACTAAAGACTAACAACCAGAAAATGAATGTAATACAACCTTGATTGCTTTACCTTTACTATGTTAATCATGATTTACATTATGAATCACTTCACAATGATGAATTCAGTGGTGACTAACTTGATGAAATACTCAATGTATATATATGTTCTATAATGCTATACATGGTTGGGAAGTATAATGCATACAAAATTTTATAATGGTCATGTATATGATGTTGGATATTATTGATGTAATGATGTGATTATGGCTAGATAAATAAAATTCGTATAAGACATGGGATGACCCTTAGATTAGTAAGGTGACCTGACGAGGTTGTTTGGCTTATGACAATACCAAATAGGGAACAACCTATTAGCCTTGGGTATGCCAAGGGAGAGTATGGCCACTTCGACTAAGTAACAGTGGTGTGTGAATAGTGGGAAGGAGATGGTTCACATTACCCTGTTGCTTAACAAAGATAAAATCACAAACGATTAGCCACTAAGTATGACATTTCTACATAACATAATCATAGTTGTTGAACATGCAAGCATATTATTTTATTCATGCTTTATTCATGTCATATTTGTAATACAAAAAGGGAAAACTATTTTCTATAGTTTATACATCTGGACATGACCCGTAAGATTTTCTTATCCTATTTATTTATGTTAATGTTAAGCTTATTAGGACATTATTCTCACTATTGTTTTTTTAGGTGTTATGTTTAGATAGGGACAAATAGAATGTCGACATTGTTTCTGTTATTGTTGCTAGAGTTGTAGATGGTCGAGGTCTCTTACTTAGGACAATTTACCATTATATCAAATATTATTGTGGTAAACATCATAGATATACCAACACCAGTGCCACCTCCTCCATCATTCGCACCCTAGGGGTGATGGCCCGTGTTATGATGCTGTACAGTTAGAGTAGGAATATGTATCTAATGGACTGATCCATTTTTGGTGAGTAATTGGTCCTTACAGTATGTGCTATTTTATATAGGAGTATAGACACCAATTAAGTTATGGGAAGTAAATCAATATTGAACTCAATATCTCATTTTAGGGGTAATCTTAACAATTCTTTTCGAAACACATCAAGGAATTCTTTAACCATTGGAACTTGATCTATACTCGTGTACTTCATATTAACATCTTTGACCATTGTAAAATACCATTAACATCCTTTTAATAATAATTTATAAGCTGTCCAAAGTTGCATATCATGATGCCATCCAATCTATTCCTAATATCACCTTAAATTCTACCATATCTAGAACTATCATATCCCCAAAAGTTTATTTATTTACTATTGAAATCTCACAAGATTTATACACATCATTCACCAATAAGAATTCTCCCAATAGAGTAGGAACCATAAAAGAATAATTTAACCTAGTAGAGTCCGTATCCAATTGCTTTGCAAAACATAAAGACACGTAAGAATGAATAAAACCAAGATCTAACAATACATATGCTTTATAAGAACATACTAGTAATGTACTTATCATTATTGCATTTGAGGCCTAAACATATTGTCATATTAGAGTAAAGAGCGGGTTTATTCTCAGCCTTGACTTCTTGTTTCTCTACCAGAATCACTACTACTAGCTTAGCTTGGAGCTACTCTAACTATTCATGCTAGCACAAATGCAGGGGGTGAAACTGGTTGTACTGATGCTTGACTTGAACCTTATAATTGTGGATAATTTTTCACCATATGCCCTACTTGTCACATAAAAAATATTCAACTATTTCTTTACGACATTGTCCAATATAGGGCTTACCATAAGTAGGGCATAATGGAATCGAACTCAAGTCATGTTGACTGGTAGGTTTGATATCTCTCTGAATCATCTTTTGTTTGCTAACACTAATTAATGTTTAATAAGAGCTACCCGATTTTGCTCGAATGGTACGTTGTGGATTCTAAAATCTTAGTCCTTTCACATTAGGATTATACCCAGTATAGATATTATTATCTCGATCTCTCTTACTCTTCTTCTAACTCTCTATTTTTGCCAATTCATGTGTTTCAATCATTTTGCCACAATCCATAGCTATTGCATAGGTTAGAAATTGGTTAATTTGAGGACCTACTAACTTAAATAATGAACGTACCAATCTTGTTACAAATCTTTTAATCAAGTCCTATTCAATATAAACTAAATGCGGTGCATATAAAGATAATCAAGTAAAAAAATTTCATACTCAGACACTATCATATTTAATGTCTGTTTTAATTCTTAAATTCTCTCATGTGCATCCATAAATATTTGTGGGTTCTCATGACTATTTGATCCAGTAAAAGTAGGCGGCTTTAACTTCAGGAATTACGAAAGCATCACCTCAATCTCTACACACATATCTTCCTGCTCATTTGGTCATACATGTTCTTGAGCTACATGAGCACTCTTTGGCTATAGGCAATCTCTCTTGCCTTGCTCTATTATAAACTTGGTCAATGTCTCTAAGCTCCTATATGTACAGGAAATTATCTCAATTGTTCTATTATATGGCTCTTGGGGATATACTACAATTTCCTCATAAACTCTATCAAAAACATGTCCCTATTTGCAATAGCCCTAAAATAAAGAAAAACCTTAAATAAATGAAAACCCCTGAATTAAAGAAAAATTATGAATGTAAATGAGGATTATGATAAATGGAGATAAGCACCATTGAAAATGTGTTTATTTATCATATTTTTTGAAGAATTAGGAAAGTAATATGAGGACTTAAGTTTTGGGGACAAAATGTAATTTTCTAAAAAATTTGGGGGTTCAAAATGTAAATAATAAAAATTGCAAGGACATCTCTAAACAATTGAAATTTTGCTAATAGGTCCCTCATATATTTTTTTTGTTGGGAAATCTGAAGCAGAAATGCGTGAAACTTATGTACTCTCTCTCACTCTCTATTTGTCTATCTAAAAGCCCTAAAATTTCTCGCTAGATTTCCAGCACTTCTGGACCTCAGATTTCAACACCACCACCGCCTACAAATTCATAACAATGAGAACTACAAATCTATCTAATCAATTTTTAGAGTTTTGACCAGAGATTTGCCAAAAAATGGAGGAAAAAACCCTAGAAAGGTGAGTTCTAAATCTCCTACATAGTGTTCTCAAATTAAAAATCTAACACCATAGATAAATTTAGGAGGTAGAAAAATCATAGAATATGAAATTTCTCAGCCATCTGACAAATTTTGTACGTCATGAACAATAAATCCAGTCGACATGTATAGTGATTCCTGTGGTGTGAATAGTATCCATCAATTAACCAAGCTCCTAGAGGCCAAATTTCGCAATTTTAAAGTCATTTCCTAGGTTTTCGAACCCTCCGAACTTTTTTTTGAGGTCTATTTGATCATATTTGGCTTGAAAAAGTACATTTTTTTGGATATCCAACTTGAAACCTTGGTTTTGTGAATAGATAATTCTTTTTATTACTTACCCTATGCTCTTTTTGAACTTTAAATGTATAATTGATTTTGTTTACAAGTTATTTATGCTATCATAAGTCTCTAAAATTTGTTAAAATATCTGCTTTACTTACTAACTGCATATAGTTCAAGAAGAGTATGGCTTTGCAAATAGATTTTGAAACTCATTGAATATGTGGTTCTAAATGTATTTCTCATCATTTGATAAAGTGAATATTTTGTGCACATGGCATTGATCTATAAAGCTATAAAGTTTCCTTGGAAAAAGGCATGAATATATGATAACCCTAATTGAGAAGTTTCTGACAAAAGAATTGTACTGAGACTGAAATTTTTGAATTATTAAAAATTCTATTTTGAACGATATGGAATATGTACAAATAATGATTTATGTGGAGGAATTGTATTTGAAACATTGTTTGCTAACAATAGATGATGTTAGCCTTTGTGCACCTCAACTAGCAGGGGTATTAATAGCCTTGTGTGATGGCCAACACACGGGATATGATATGTGAAAAAGAGTGGGATGCCTTCTATCTGGGCAAGATGCTCACTATATGATATGTGATTTGCCCTCCCTTGTTGTGTGCTTGAGAAATACCCATATTAGAGTCCCTTTACGTGTCCTCTTGAACAATGGTAGAGCAAACCTCAACTGGGATGCTGAGTTTAAGCAAATCCTACACTGCCAAAGTATGGAAGGTCTTAAACTCTAATATAGCAATTCTGGTATCGGACCCTCTTAATGTTTTCATGAAAAATATTTTGATGCATATCAATATTTGATTAACGATCCTACTATATCGCATATGGTTTCGGATATCTGAATGTGGTTTGAACTAAGAATATTTGAAATGTGGCTCCCATATGGATGTATCTCTGAACTGTAATTTTCTATATGATAAATTTTAATATATGAGTATCCATATGTTGACCTAAGAGGTCATAAGAGGTATTATCTGTTCACTGAGTTGTCAAACTCACTACACGATATTTATATTTTTTTTTCAGATAATGATACAGAGTTTGGTCTCGCTGCTACATTATCTACTAGGTGTCACATTCTTTAGGTGAGCCTATGTTGCTTTCAAGGCTCATAGTGTTTAAATCATTTTGTACTTATAATTTAGAGTATGCTATGAACGCCACAGGCAGGATCCCTACTTTTGCTATAAGACATGTATAAAAACTTGGCATGTATATTTGGTTATATTAGAAAACTTGTGAACATATGATATTATTCTTGATGTGGTATACTTTGAGCATTTATGCAATAAAATAAGCGTAAAGCTATCGGCTACTCGTGACAATCGCATTCCTTTAAATTAGGGGTGTGACACTGTTTATCATGTCTTAAGGTTCTCGTACCCCTAGCACATCCCTTAACTCTTCTTCTAGGCTAACCTCTTCCACAGCCTCTCTGTTATGGAATTATATATTGTACAGATGCCTCAGCAAAAGTTGTATGATCTGCAGCTCCTTTAGCAATTACCCTAGTTCTTGGCAGCATGATATACAATTCAAAATAAAACAAATTTTAGAATACCACAATATTTAACTTATCTCACATTAGGAAATAAAAAACTTAGAATTGGAAGAAAATTAACACCCTATAGAATCCCTAAGCAACATTTAGAGTATAAATATGTCCAGCTCATACCCATATTTAAGATCCTACTAAAGAATCATTTGCTCCAATAATCACAGGAAAACCTAAGGCTCTGATACTAACTTGTCATGCCCCTAATTTAAGGGAATGTGATCAGCATGATTAGCAACCAATCCTTAACCAAAACATATACCTTACAATATTTTAAAATATAATACAACAAATTTAACAAAAACAAAAGCATGTATAGATAACTTTCCCATGTACAGCCAAATATACAAGCCTGATTCATATGTCATCATGATAGCAGAGGCAAGGATCCTGCTTGTGGGACATGGAGCACACTCTAGAGTATAATATATAGTACCAACCAGAAGCTGTGAGCCCTTAAAGCAAAGTGAACTCAACTAGAGGATTTGTAGCATAACTATTTACTTAACCATAGAGGAAGGACCAAACTCTGTATCTTTACCTAAATCATATTTAAATATTGTGTAGTGATTTTGACAACCTAGTGAGTAGATAAAGCTTACTATAATTATACAAGGTCAGCATATACATGTACTTTTATGTAAAAAATTTGTTTTCTTCAAAGACGATGGAAAAATCATAAGTACATCCATAAGTGACTGTTCTTATTAATATTCTCAATTTAAAAAGTAACATGAAGTTCAAAAAGAGGAGCAATGCAACATATCAATAAAACAATTGTTCAATACAATAAAATATTTCATATGTACCTCAATATACATATATACTTTAGCATTTAAGAGGATTCCTATTCAGAACCATTATTTAGTCCCAAGCACACAGCAAGGGAGGCAATCACAAGTTATATAGTTAGTTGGCATTTCACCTAACAATAATAGGAGGCATTCCGCCACTCCTTCACAATAACACATATTGTGTGTGGGCTATCACACGAGCCTAGCAACACCCCTGCTAGGTAAGGTTTCAAGATGCACCAAGGTTAACATCTCCTAGTGTTAGCAAATAATGTTTTCAAATAAGATTCCTCTCAAAAAAAATAATTGTATGAAAATAGTGTGTCATCCAAAATAAGAAATACTTTCTAAGTTCAATTTCTTTGTCAAACAATTTTCAATCAAATCTTAACACATATCCACACCTTGTGACATCCAAATTATCTAATAATGTTAGATAAATTTAAGAATAAGTAGAAGACACATATGAACAAGAATTAAAATTCTTAGTTGTTTGAAATTATAGTCTTTATAAAATATATGGTAACTTTTATGGTTAGAAGTAATATAAATAAAAAAATGTAGAGCATAATTGAGAGGAAAGATGATACAAATATATTCCTATATTCCTTATGATGCTAATAATCTAGGATTAGTAACATATTAAGGCAAGCAGAGGCATTTACGTGTTGCTATCAGCATATATATATGCACTTAAGTCATGGAACAGTAGAATCATGCCACCTATTGCACCACCACCTTATCATTTGCCCCATTATATTATCATCTGCCTTCTTAAGCTTTTCCCATCGTAGCTGAATAGAAGAGAGAAAATAGAAAACTTGAAGTGGTGGGATGGAGAAAGACTGAAAGAGTGAAGAGATTTCTTCTTCCCTTCTTCTATCCACTTGGTAGCTATGAAAATAGGAGTTTTACTATTGAAAATTAAGGTTTTATCTCCCCATTTCATGCAAGAATAAAGCTAGGGTGCAAAGTAGGTCAAGGGAAGAAGCAAGCTGGAAATTGACAACAATAAGGGTGTGTTTACACAAGGTAAGTTCCCGTATCTTGTAAAATCCGATCTATAGGTTTTTGTGCTCAATTTGGGTTTTGAAGGGGTGATTCTTGAGTATGATATGTAGGGGTTTAAGGTTGAAAACATGAAACTCTAGTTGTAGGGAACAATTTCTATCATCTAAGTAATAAACATGCTGAAGCACTACAAATTCTACACTAGGAAGTTGTTGTTTCTACACCAAAAAATATTATAGTTATGTTTTTATATGGATTAAGGTGTTGAAAACTCAAATAATTGCAAGAAAACGCAGCCTAGAAACAAAATAGATAAAAGCTTTGTGTTCTTAGACTGTTTGATTAAGAAAATGGCCTTTAAATTCTCTAATTTTTGGTGAGCAAAGTCTTGAAAATTTTTTAATAAATTATGGAAAGTTTCATGATCTTTTAGAACCTACAACTAGGCCATTTGTAATCAAACAATATTGAGCAAAAATTTATAGGGCAGTTTAGGGTGTTGATGGAAATTTCCAAAATTGATATGATATGTTATAGGAATTCTTATTAAGATCCCCACCAAATTTGAGTCCATTATGGGTAGTTTAAGTCATATAATAAAATGTAGCAAATCTGTAGTGCAGGATTTTAATCAAAACAAACAAGAACTGGGGCAGCTGTTAAATATTGGATTATTTGAGGGACAAATGAATTAAATTTTTTTAGGGTGATTATATGAAATATTGAGGACACTTCATATCAAATATCATGTATTTTTAAGATGTATTACTCATCCAAACGATTGAAAAACAGAATGTAAATGCAGTAAGAACCCAACTACACTATTTTGGATTATAAAGGTATTTCTAGAGGTAGAGGTAGGAATCGAGTTATGAAATTTTCATGAACAAAAATAAGTATGTATAGGCACCTCCATGTAAAATATTAGAATTTTTAGAGAGCTTTTGTTGTTTTAATAATAACTCCAAAACTGAATAGAATTATAGGTATATTAAGGGAGTATAAACTCTTAAACTAGAGACTTAAAGATTATAAGTGCTTATATACATGCATTAACTAAAATATTTTGTATGTTTTAATTTGAGTAGCTAGTTGTAAACTTGGTAGCTTTGGAAAGGAAGTGATTATGCTGAAATTGAGGTAGCTAACTTTCCTTAAAACACTCTTTATGTTTATGAACTTGAATGTATCAATTCCACTGTTTGATTGACTATTATACTATGATGAATGATGGTCTAAAGCTATGTCATGTATGCATTCTTGGGAAATGTTAGGGGTGTCCAAAGTGTGCCTAGTTAGCCCCATTTCCCACGCGTATTGGTCAATAATAGGATATGCATAACCCTTTGCAGGTATGGGACTACATTGGGTAAGTAGATTAAATATTATAGGTCCCTAGTGTGAATAAAATAATATATGTATGTATGGTCAGTGCTTATGATTCAATGGAAATAATTAAGTTATTTTAAAGACTAAAATGTATGTTTTTTTTATAAATTTTTTGCTAGCTATGGAGATTATCATCTCATCTTTCTATTTCTGCATAATTACGTTCCAAGTACCCCAACAAGAAGTAAACAACAAGGTCCCCAAGGTTGACTCATCACCCATGTATATGAATGAATATTTTTGTGATTGCATACATATGGGGGATGGCTTAGTATAGTGCCAAGTCCCTATCGCGTATATTTTGATGTAAAATGAGTTATGGATTTGTACATATTTCTTTTGTATATGGTAAGAAAGCCTTTTGTTGCAAGTAATGCATCTCATGCCTGTATAGCTTGAATCCCTTTCTTTTTAAGGAAATATATTTTGAAAATGCTTGCAATAGCCTAGAAATTTTATATGCTCATCTAAGAAATATAAGTAACAGTATAAGTAAATATGTAACATTCTAGGCCATATAGAAGTTACTAGAAATATACAGATAAAAAGGTAAATATTATGTTGTTCCATTCGCTAAGATATGGTATATAGGAAGCTAGTTAGTAGGTGTTACACACCTTTTCCCAAAGGCAACAATATATATATATATATATATATATATGTATATATATATATATATATATATATGTATATATGTATATATATATATATATGTATATATGTATATATATATGTATATGTGTATATATATATGTATGTATATATGTATATATATATATATATATATACATATATACATACATATATATATACACATATACATACACATATACATATATATATACATATATACATATATATATATACATATACATATATATATACATATATATGTATATGTATATATATATGTATATATATGTATATATATATATATACATATATATATACATATATATGTATATGTATATATATATGTATATATATGTATATATATATATATACATATATATATACATATATATGTATATATATATGTATATATACATATATATATACATATATATATATATAATTTCCAATCACATGGTTCACAACAAATAAATCATAAATGCCTTACAAAAAACATTTTCCCTTTCACATGCACAAACTATGAGTTGTTTGAATAATATGTTCCAATCCAATTATGCTTGAATCAGTCTTCTAAAAAATGATGAGAAACTTATACACAAACATATGTTCAAGGGATTCTAAATTCAAGGAGGTTTAAACATTGAAATATCATTATGTCCACAACAAAGTTACTCTTGGAAAATATATAAACTAGTAAGAATTATGATAGTTTATCCATTCTCAAGGTCTAAAATTAATAAAAATAAATTATATGCTGGAGTAAGTTCACTCTTAAAGTTCAAGAAGGGTATAAAATAAGTTATAACAATTATTATCTACTCACAAAGTAAGGGTTCCTAAGTTGGACAGTCCCAAAATGCCTGTTTATAAGTAGAATCTGACAAAATAAACCTCAAAATTAAGTCTGAATGGTCTAAAAACTTGTGCAATGACTCTGAATCGTTAAATTTAGCCTATGGGAGCTAGCTCAATGCTAGTCAATGAAACAGGGCACCAAAACACGCACTACATGCACCACTGCATGGTCTATGCTTGGGCTTTACACACCGAAGGGAAAGCAAGCACGTGTTGGTGCATGAGCCTCCTATAGGTGTGATATGAACCCCAAATTTGAGTTTCCTAGGTTTTCCCTCCTCCTGAATCCATATGTAGTGTTAGTTTTTTATTTTGATAATTCTTAATAGGAGTTTTATAACTCAGCTTTTAGAGGATTTTTCTTCTCCACTTTTTGACCAATTTTTGAGAAACCAATTAAACAAATTTGTATATGTCAGCTTTCTGAATCCGTTGGTGGTGGTGTTGTTGAAATCTGAGGTTTATAAGTGCTAAAATTCTAGAGAGAGAAAATAAGGATTTTTAGGAAGAGAAAATTGAGATTTAGAGAGAAGATAAGTCTTAAAAGCCTTTTTTGCAACTGTTAGCATAAAAATCATATGGGTGACTAAACAACAAAATTTTAATTATTGAGGGATGCCCTTGAAATTTTTGATATTTACATTTTGACTCCTAAACTTTTAAGAAATTACATTTTGACCCCAAAACCATAAACCCTCACATTTCCATATAAAACTTTATAACCAAGTGATAAATAAGAAACATTATCTAATCCAATAGTACTCTTCTCTAACTTATAGTAGTTCTTTCTTTAGTTTAGGGATTTTCTTTAATTTAGGGTCATTACACATAAATCTCCTCTCTATTTCATTATGATTAACAAATTATCTAATTAGTGATCAAGTAATCAGAAGCATTTAGAGTTGTGTAGAAAACGTAATTAAGAAAAGTAACTCATTGATTAAATTGGATTGACAATACAAAGGTTCATAATTAGGTTATATTGTAGCCTAAAAATAAACTGATTCATAAAAGAAAACATAAAAATAAAGATGAAAATAGATGAAAACTCATATTGGAGATGGAATCGAGGCTACAGCCAAGAGAAAGCCTGAGCTCTTATCATCTTCCCTAAATTCGTAGCTCAAGAACCTTTTTAAAGCTATAATAGGTCTTTTAATTTTATTCAAACTCTAAATTTAAAAATTGATTTATCGTTATGGCAATGTGACACTAGGAAGCCAATGTTGATGCTGAGGTCTTGGGTCACAAGAGCTAATTTTCGAAGCGATGCTGGAGCTTTTGGATTCCAAATATGACTTTGCTACTCTAGCATCACGAAGTTGAAGGTTCTATCCAATATTCGTTGTTCTTGCTTCTTTTCTTCAATTTTCTCCAAATTCAATTTAATTCTTCTTCTTCTATCTACCTACAAAATAAAAACACAGTCACACATAAATCGAACATAAATTTCTTGAAGACCAATAAAAACTAAGCCAAAGGTACCTAAATTATGAGTATAAAATCCACTTATCAAGGGGTGATAAGAATACCATTTATTTTCATGTTCAAGCAAAAAGAATAAACACCAGGAGAAAGCTTCTCAACTTAAGAAATAGTGATAGGGATTGCAAGGAAGGTAGATCAAAGATTACTTTGATGTCCATTGATTATGCAAAGTTTGTTTCAATTCCTCCATTTGTGGAGATATTTCTAATGGCCTTTAAATCTTACTAAGAAGGTGACAAGTCATACGAACAAATAGCTTCTAATTCCCTAGAGGTGGTTGTGTATGTTTGTTTTTTGCCTCAAACTAAGGCATAGTGGGCAATGATATTTTTCTTGCCATTATAAAGTTTTTTTTATTGCTAAAGGTTATTTAAAGCACAAATCATACCATAATTGTGCTTATCCCCAAATGCTCTTAGCCTTACGAAACAACTTTGCTACATCTTATCAATTTTTGCATTGTTTAGTACAAAATCCTCCCTGAATTTCTATTGTTTAGAATGTAGGGCAATAGGGGAAGATTATCAGCCCAAAACAGTGTGCCTTTCTAAAAGGGATGTCTCTCTCAAATAACATTTTGCTTGGAAACAATATTATGCACCATTTGAAAACAAAGTAGCATGAAAACAAATTTAGATGGTGCTAAATTTTAGACATAAGCAAGGTTTATGACAAAGTGGAATAGTCTTCTCTTCAAGAAATCATGTCAAGATTGGATTTTATTTCGATTGGATTGAGCTAATTATACAATGCATCAATGCAATTTTCCTATTTAGTATAAGAAAAAGGTAAATCCTTTGGCTTTTTTAACCCATCTAGAGGTATCTATTAAGGAGATACTTTATCTCCAAATCTATTTATTTTCTATGCTCAAGGTTATTCTTTTCTACTACAGTCAATGGATTTATTAATGAAATTCAAGGAATTAAGGTGACAAAATAAGGCCTTGCAATTTAAAAAAAAAATTATTTGTAGATGACTCTATCCTCTTCTCAAGGGCCAGTACTGATGTTTGTACTTCTATACATTTATTATGTAAAAATATGAAGCTATAAGTGGTCAAAAGGTTATCATGTCAAAATAATATATGTTATTCTCTTGCAATACTACATAGGTACATCTAATGTGGAGAAAATTGCTTCTCAAGACAAACTTTCGACTTTATCAAATTGTGAATTCAACTCATATTAGCTTCTTGGAAGGGCAAACTTCTCTTTTTGGCATCAAATTAACTTTGTTAAAGTCAATTTTAAATTCCCTTTCCTCTTATGCAATGAGCTTCTTTAAATTGCTTGCTACTCTTTATTTTGATATTAATTGTTTAACTAGAGATTTTTGGTTGAGTTACAAAGATTTCATAAATGGAATTCACTAGGTTCATTAGCATAGGCTTTGCTTGAGTAAAAACAAAGGTGGATTAGGCATTCGTGATATGTAAGTGTTTAATCTTTCCCTGCTTAGTAAATAGGCTTGGATATTTGTCATGAACCATTCGACCTTCATCGTTGGCCATTTCTACCATCTTAGTTCACCTCTATCACCCAATGATAATCTAAACATTATTCTTAAACCAAAACCAACATGTTAAGATTAAAAACAGAATTAAAATGATCAACACTAACCTTTAGCCATTGTTGTCCTTGTTGTGGGTTCTGGAACTATAAAGGAATTCTTCTGAACTAAATAGAGTTTATGTGATGATGTACTGATATTTTTCGTAACCCTTCTAGCCGAGGGACCCCTTTATATTTATAGCAAAAAATTTTAACTTCTCTTCACATAAAAGAGACATTGGACGTGTAACAACTCCATTTTTTTTACATACAAACAGATATATAAATTTTTTTAAAAAATCCTATGAAGTCATTACCTCTTTATTTCTAACTATTTAACTCATAATAAATTTGATTAAATTACCCAAGCATAATTAAGGTATATTTTATAGTAATAATACTAATACAAATCTGAGTTCACATACACATCATTAATTAAAAACATCCGTACAAAAATAAAACACATATATGTACACATCTTATTCATCCCTATTGATCAGTTCCAGGGATACGAGTGCGAGTAGTTGCACCTTCACCGGGATCTTAGCCAACTCGACCCAACGTACGCTAAAAAGTCGGCCATAGAAAATATCTTCATATTTAGTCTTCTGAACATGATATGGAAATATAGTGAGAATTAAATCCCAGTAGGTTTAATAATAATTCATAATTATCATCAATATAGCTCATTATGTCATGTTCATCTGTATAAGCTATAGTAATTACCTTAGGTCACATGAATGCACTTTATCTATACACATGAAAATCGTACAATAATGACATGGATGGCATGAATAACTATTTTTAAAATATTATATGATGGCTATCAACTTATTTTCATATCAAGCTACCCAGGTCAGGGTGAGTACTTTTTACTCTCTGGAACGGGCTTTTCTCGCTCCGTCCAACATGGCACACTTTCTCTTTCTTTTCTCATTAATATAATCATAACCATTGGTAGGGTGTCCCCTATTGGTGCACCACACAAACCGCCATGTGATCGTGCTCGTCTCTTTTCTTTTCTTTTCTTTTTACATTAATAGCCAAAAATATGATTTCAATAACAAGTATGTTCGTTATGCTCATATGCCATAATTTAACATCAAAGCATAATCATTATCAAAAAATATTGAAAAAATACAATCATGCCAAGAACATAATCATGTTCAAATATCACTTAAAAATATTTACATGTCAAAATTATACACTTAAGATGGTAAGGAGTTCATACAATGGCAATGGTTATGGTATACATTAGATATTTATTATTTTTATTTATAAGATTCTTCTTCTTTTTAAAATATTACTTTTATGTTTTCATTTTCTTTAAACTTGGCCTCTAGTCACTTTCCTTATATAATTTCCATCACACGTTCTTACAAATTTAATACGACATTCTTCTACAATTTGATTTCTATTATTATCCTATAGTTAATGAGGTTCATTTAGGATAAAAAAAATGTTGAAAATAAGCTTTATCAGCTTCTAACACGGCCTAAACGTATCATGTAACACAACTTGGCCATTTCTTGTAAAACAACCATGCTTTAGGCTTCAAAATTCCATTTCTAGCATCGAACACGGCCATGTTTTATGTTGTGTTATTCCTTGATGCAGGTTTTTATCCTACCTGACCTTCTACCATTAACCAGATCATAAATCCCTCCTTTTAACTCCAAATTAGGTGATCTTGGTGTCCATTTAAAGATAAACAAATTATCTAAAACTATTATGTTGAACATTTTAGAAAAATCTTAAGGAATCATGGTGATATTACTCCATCAAATTAAACGTTATTTCTTCTCAGGTAAGTTCTGACCTCTACTTACTAAAATGACCATATCTCCCTCATATAAACTCCAAATTGCGTGATTCCAATAACTCAATTTTTGTGATACATATATCTATATTTTTTATGTTAACTAGTTATTTTAGTTCCCTATAAAATTTTCTCAGAAATTCAAACACAGAAACTTTCCTAACAGATTCTTCCTTGGTTAATCATTTTTTGACCACTGCTTACCAATCTGACCATATCTACCTCATATGGAGTCCAAATTGAGTGATTCTAGTGTTTAAAACTCTGTGAGACATATATCTATATTTTTAATGTTAATTATTTATTTTAATTCCTAACCAATTCTTCCTAAAATTTGAAAAACAGAAGCTTACCTGATTACTACGAAATCCAATTTCCTAACCAAACATTTTCTAAGGTTTTAGTTCATCATTTTATTATGTCCTCTTCCATTTTCTTCCTAAATTATATCTAATCATATTCCATCAATTTTTTTGCCACATTTATATATACAAAATAGAAGTATAAAAATCTTAAAATTTTGCCACCCATAGCCATACCTATGCAGAACTTTCCATACCAACCTAAGTATCAAACATATATCACATGCAAGATCAACATGTAACATGATAGAGTAACATCCATGGCCAATCATCAAGGTAACAAATATAAAAAATTTCATCAAAGTTCTAGGATCAAAATCCCATATAAATGTTTCTAATTTCAAAGCTTTTCTAAAAAAAATATTGTTAAAACTACCTAAAGATCTCCCTAGCTCACTTAGTGAATTCTTTTTTTTTCCTCTTGAAAGAAGTAGCAAGATTCCTCCCTTCCTTTAGCTTTTCTAGCAGCTTAAATAAGAGAAGGAGGGTGAGTTTTTAAATCCCAAGAATGAAGATAAAATATGGATTCAAGTGGAGATTAAGCTAACTTACCTTGAATACTTAGTCTTCTAGGCTTCTCTTTCTTCTTCCTTCCTCTCTTCTCCTCTCTTTCTCTCCTTTCCTCACTCTACCTTGCTTTTATTTTTTCTTTCCCTCACTTGGACGAAATTCTAATGTTATAGGGGTGGTTCTTGCTTAAATAAACTATCAAGTAGTCCTTCTTTCATAATTATGGGTCTACCTTATCACAATTAGGATGCACTTGGTTGCTTTTTTAGGAAAGACAACTCATGTTCTTGTCTTCCTTTCCCTCAGTCAAGATATGCATAGCAAAAGAAGATTTGTATTTTGGAAATCATGATAAAATGATTTTAAGATAAGAGACAAGGTCCCTTTTGATTCATGGATTCATTTTCTTTTTCTTTTGTCTCACACAAGTATGATAGGTTTTCATTTCTAAGTGGCATGTTTTTAGCTCTTAAATCTCCCTTGCTTGACTAAAATTATTTGTGTAGAATAGGAATGTTTTGTCCTAATGCCATGTATTATTATACCACTTGCTAAAATTATGAGTGTAAGATATAGATGTTTTGTCCTAATGCCATATATTATCATACCACTTGCTTAAATTATGAATGTAGGATATAGATATTATCACACTACTTGCTGAATTTTTGTCTTAATGCCATGTGACATAATCTTTATTATTATTACACTATTATTTCATCACATGACTTATTTTATTTTATTTTTCCTCTTAGATTTGGGCTCATTCTTACCCATTTCCTTTGCTTTGGAGAAAATTCTACCTTTCTTGGAGGGCTTGTCACATTTTCATAATTTTTTGGGCTATCAATCCAACTTCTATATCCTAGTACAAGTCTATGTTTTATTTCTTGCTTGGGCTATCCAATGGGCTTGCTAGAAACTTATGTGAAGTGAAAAAAACTCTATATGAAGTGCCCATAGGTGAAAGCCCAATTTATAGGTGGAGATGTTAAATTTAGAAATTTCTAACTCTTGAATTAGGAAAATTACCCTAATCCAATCTTCTTAAAATTTTAAGACTTTTACTTACTTCACACAAAAAATTTATCTTCCTTACCAAAAAAGTTTGCCTCTCTTTAGTATGTTATTTCTAATTTTTTTCCTATTAAGTTTTCTCTCTTGACTTATTCCCTTAATGTTAGAAACATTTTCTATACATACACATAAGGTGAAGAATTTCTAAGGATTATATTTCCTTAGATATCTAAAAATTGTTTAATAAATTTTATTTCCTTAATTAAATATTTATGTACCTTTATTAATAAAAGAAACAAAATTAGAGATGTTACATTAAATATTTATGTACCTTTATTAATAAAAGAAACGAAACTAGGGATGTTACAAGACGCAGGATATAGGGAGAAAAATTCGACCATGTTCCTCCAGCCATATTCTATTATCAGTAGTGAACATTGGCAACTTCCTATCTCATGTGGTGGGAGTTTCGAGCCACAAATAGCTTACATTCTCCCACTTGGTTAGAATATCCTCATAATTTCTAAAGAAAACCAAATGCATGAATTATGGAGCTAGGTCCTCTATATGTGAGTATTACCTTCCATGTATTACAATGCACTTGTTTTCAACAACCTAATGAATAAGCCTTATGCTTATTTTGGGTCCTCTACTCAATATGGAACCAAATCTCATTCTTATTACATGATCCCTAAAACTTATGGGTGGGCATGCCTTTTGTTAGAGGATCAGCTATCATCAACTCAGTTTTAATGTGTTTAATAGAAACTTTATTTTTCTTGACACGTTCCTTAATGGCTAAGTACTTAATGTTGATATGTTTACTTTGAATTTCACTCTTGTTATTCTTAGCCAGAAAAGTTGAAGCTGAGTTGTCAAAATACATTCTCAATAGTCTAGAAATTGAATCCACAATTCTAAGCTCAGTAATAAAGTTGTTAAGCCATATACCATGTGATGTTGCTTCAAAACAGGATATGAACTCAACCTCTATAATATAAGTAGCAATCAATGTCTACTTTGCACTTCTCCAAGATATAGCTCTGCCAGCAAACATAAAGATATAGCTTGATGTTGATTTTTGAGAATCAACACATCTTGTGAAATTCGCATTTTAGTAGCCGAATACCTCAAGATTTTTAATCTATTTGTACATCAACATGTAATCTTTAGTACCTTTAAGGTACCGCATTACCTTCTTGGCAGCTTTCTAATAGTCTAATCCTAGATTACACTGATATCTGCCTAACATTCCAACTACAAAAGTAATGTCAAGTTTTTTGCAAACCTGAGCATATATAAAGCTTCTGACAGTAGAGGCAAAAGGAATGTTATGCATATGTTCCTTTTTGAAACCATTTTGCAAGCACTGGTTTATATAGAACTTATCACCCTTCACAATGGGTGCTATACTCGGTGAACAATCTTTCACTCAAAATCTCTCCAAAACCTTATTGATATAGGTTTCTTATGATAAACCCAAAATATGTTAAGTTCTATCTCTATGGATCTTAATGCCAATGACATAAAATGCCTCACTCATATCTTTTATGTCAAAATTCTTAGAAAAAAGCTATTTCACCTCATATAACAATTCATTATCATTCATTGCAAGTAGTATATCATCCACATACAGCACAAAGAAACATATTTTGCTCCCACTTTCCTTTTGATATATGCATTGATCCATGACATTCTTTACAAATCCAAATGAAAAGATAATATCATGAAACTTTAAGTACCATTGGTGAGAGGCCTGTTTCAGTGGATTTCTTAAACTTGCACACTAAATACTCACCAGTACTAGAGTATAACCCTTCAGGTTATTTTGTATATACCACCTCCTCTAGGTTGCCATTAAGGAATGTTGTTTTCACATCCATCTGATGCAACTCTAAATCAAAATGTGCTACTAATTCCATTTTAATATGGAGAAAATCTTTCTTAGATACAGGAGAGAATGTCTCCATGTAATCAACTCCTTCCTTTTGAGTAAATCCCTTGGCTACGAGTCTTGCCTTATATCTTTTGATGTTACCTAACAAGTCTTTTTTTGTCTTATAAACCCATTTACATCCAATGGCCTTACAACCATCAGGCAACTCGAGAAGATCCCAGACTCCGTTAGACGACATGGAATCCATTTTTTCTTTCATGGCATTGTACCATAATTTTGATTGACTACAATTAATGGCTTGTGAAAACATCTCAAGATCATTTTCAGCTCTAATATTGTAGTCAGGCTCTTGTAGATACATAGCATAATCACTAAGGATTATTGATGTAACATCCTTAATTTTGTTTCTTTTATTAATGAAGGTACATAAATATTTAATGTAACATCCCTAATTTTGTTTCTTTAAAGATACATAAATATTTAATTAAGAAAATAAATTTTATTATATAATTTTTAGATATCTAAGGAAATATAATCCTTAGAAATTCTTTACCTTATGTGTATGCAAAGAAAATGTTTCTAACATTAAGGGAACAAGTAAAGAGAGAAAACTTAATAGGAAAAATTAGAAATAACATACTAAAGATAGGCGAAATTCTTTGTTAAGGAAGATAAATTTTTGTGAAGTAAGTAAAGATCTTAAAATTTTAAGAAGATTAGATTAAGGTAATTTTTTTTCTAATTCAAGAGTTAGAAATTTCTAAGTTTAACATCTCCACCCATAAATTGGGCTTTCACCCATGGACACTTCATATAGAGTTTTTCTACTTCACATAAGTTTCTAGCAAGCCCATTGGATAACCTAAGCAAGAAATAAAACATAGACTTGGACTAAAATATAGAAGTTAGACCGATAGCCCAAAAATTATGAAAATGTGACCAAGCCCTCCAAGGAAGGTAGAATTTTATCCAAAGCAAAGGAAATGGGTAGGAATGAGGTCAAATCCAAGAGAAAAACAAAATAAAATAAATCATGTGATGAAATAATCGTGTAATAATAATAAAGATTAAGTTACATGACATTAAGACAAAAATTTTAGCAAGTGGTATGATAATACAAGGCATTAGGATAAAACATCTATATCCTTCACTCATAATTTTAGCAAGTGGTATCATAATACATGGCATTGGGACAAAACATTCCTATCCCACACAAATAATTTTAGCCAAGTAAGGGAGATTCAAGGGCTAGAAACTTGCCACTTAGAAAAGCAAACTTATCATACTTGATTAAGACAAAAGAAATAGGAAATGAATCCCTAAATCAAAGGGACCTTGTCCATTGTCTTAAGAACATATTATCATAATTTTCAAAATACAAATCTCCTTTTCCTATGCATATCTTGACTAAGGAAAAGGAAGACAAGAACATGAGTTGTTTGTTTTCCAAAAATCAACTAAGTGCATCCTAATTGTGATAAGGTAGACCCATGCTAATGAAAGGTGAATTATTTGATAGTCTATTTAAGCAAAACCCACCCTTATAACATTATAATTTCGTCCAAGTGAGGGAGACGAAAAACATATGCAAGGTAGAGTGAGGAAAGGAAAGGAAGAGAGGAAGAAAGAGGAAGGAGAAGTCTAGAGGACTAAGTGCTCAAGGTAAGTTAGCTAAATCTCCACTTGAATCCATCTTTTCTCTTCATTCTTAAGGTTCAAAAAATGCACTCTCCTTCTCTTATTTAAGCTGCTAGAAAAGCTAAAGAAAGGGAGGAATCTTGCTACTTCCTTTAAGAGGAAACAAGAAAACGAATTCACTAAGTGAGTTAGGAAGATCCTTAGGTAGGTTTAACAATATTTCTTTTTGAAAAGTTTTGAAATTTGTAACATTTATATGGGATTTTGATCTTAGAACTTTGATGATTGGTCATGGATGTTCCTATATCATGTTACATATTGATCTTACATGTGATGTATGTTTGAATACTTATGCTGGTGAAGATAGTTCTGCATAGGTATGGCTATGGGTGGCAAAATTTTAAGCTTTTATTTTTAAAATTATGGGAAGAATCGGTAAGGAATTAAAATAAATGGTTAACATGAAAAATGTAGATCTATTCTCACGAATTTTTAGCCACTGGAATCACTCAATTTGGAGTCTATATGAGGTAGATATAGTCCGATTAGTAAGCAATGGTCAAAAAATTATTAATCAGGGAAGAATCTGTTAGGATAGCTTTTGTGTTTGAATTTTTGGGAATATTCTGTAGGGAATTAAAATAATTGGTTAACATAAAAATTATAGATATATGTGTCATGGAATTTTAGCCACTAGAATCACTCAATTTGGAATTCTTATTAGAGATATCTAAATAGATTAGTAAGTAGAGGTTAGAACCTACTAGAGAAAGAATAACCTGTCAATTGAGGGAGTAATATCACCAAGAATATTTAATATTTGGCTAAACTATTCAATATAATAGTTTTAGATAATTGTTTTATCTTTAAATTGACACCAAGATCATCTAAATCGGAGTTAAAATGAGGGAGTTATGCTCTAATCAGTAAGAGAAGGTCAGATAGGATGAAATCTACATCAAGAAAATAAAGAGATAAAAATAATATTTAAAAAAGAAGAAGAATCTTATAAATGAAAATAATAAATGACTACTATATGCCATAGTCATTGCTATCCCATGAACTTCTTACCATCTTAAGTGTGTAATTTTGACATGAAAATATTTTATAAAGTGATATTTGAAATGATTATGTTCATGGCATGATTACCAATGATTTTTGGTAATAATTATATTTTGATGTGAGTTTAATGAATATACTTGTTATTGAAATCATATTTTTGGCTATTATTGTGAAAAGAAAAGAAATGAGCACTGTCACATGGCAATCTGTATGGTGCACCAGTAGGGGATGGCCTATCAACGGTTATGATTATGTTAATGAGAAAAGAAAGAGAAAGTGTGTCATGTCAGAAGGAGCGAGAAAAGTCTGTACCGGAGAGTAGAAAATACTCACCCTGTCCGGGGTAGCTTGATATAAGAATAAATTGATAGCCATCATATGATATTTTAAAAATAGTTAATCCTACTATACATGTCATTACTGTATAATTTTTATGGGTATAGATAAAGTGCATTCATGTGACCAAATGCTTTTGCTGTAGCTTATACAAATAAACATGATGTGATGAGCTATATTGATGATGATTATGATTTATTATTGAACCTACTAGGATTTAATTCTCACTACTTTTCCATATCATGTTCAGAAGATTAACTATGCAGCTATTCTCCATGACACTTATTATTACTGTACATTGGATCAAGCTGTCCTACCTTGGGTAACTACCGATTATTTTGGATATATCTGTAATAGACGTGACTAAGATTCCGATGGAGATGCTGCCACCTGCACCAGTGTCCCTGAAAGTAGTCTACATGGATGATTAGGGCTAATATGTATATGTTAGACTTTTGTACAGATTTTTGTAAATTAATGATGTGTATGTAAACTCAGTATTGTATAAATTAAATAAATGTTATTTTGAGTTAAGTTGTAATGAGGTAATAACTTTATGGAAATTTACAAATATAGAAAAAAATTTGTTACATAAATGGAATTGTTACAGCTGACCTCCTTATCCTAGTTGACCTTCTTAATGTTGGTTCAACATTCTCTTGTGGATCATGTTGCTCAACAAGTTCTGGTAATTATTCTGGAACCTAATCAACTTGTTCATATTTAACATTTTGTGGATATTCAATAATTGGTTGTTCAATACTTATTGGAACTTAAGGGGTATGTATAACAACAAATCTTACACTTGATATAGAAGCCTTGTTACTAAGATGATCATTTTCAAAATGTGAGTTCTGAATTTGATCACTCATACTAATCTAGTCATTCTCAATAAATTTTGCATTTCTTGACTCCATAATCCAAGTGCTATGAGATGGACAATAAAACTTGTATCCCTTGGACCTTTCAACATACCCAATGAAGTAACTATTAATATTCCTTGGGTCCAATTTTTTTTCTTGTAGATTATAAATCCTTACTTCTAACGAACATCCCCAAACATGTACATATCTTAAACTCAATTTTCAACATTTTCATAACTCAAATGATGCTTTTTCAACAGCCTTAGTTGGAACTCGGTTAAGAATATACACAACTATCTCAAGTGCTTCAGTCCATAAGAATTTAGGAAGTTTGGTGCTACTCAACGTGCTCTGCACCATGTCCAATAATATTTGATTTCTTCTTTCTATTACACCATTTTGGTCCAAAGAACCAAGCATGGTGTATTGGGCAATAATCCTATGCTCTTGAAGAAAATTAGCAAATAGACCAGGTGCTTGTCCGTGTTCAGTGTATCTACCATAATATTTAACACCTCTATTTGATCTCACTATCTTAATTTATTTTCCACACTGATTCTCTACTTCTGCCTTGAAAATTTTAAAGGCATTAAGTGCTTCATGCTTATTATTCAGCAAGTAGATATACATGTATCATGAGTAATCATCAATAAAGGTGATGATGTATTTTTGACTACTAGAGTCCAAATTTGGACAACAAATGTCAATATGTATGATTTCTAGTAAAGTAGAACTCCTCTTGGCACCTTTCTTAGTCTTATTAGTCTGCTTTCCTTTAATGCAGTCTATACAAGTGACAAAGTCAGTAAAGTCAAAAGCATTAAGTACTCTATCATTTATTAACCTTTTCAACCTCTCTATTGAAATATGACCTAATCTACGATACCACATTATAGAGGATTCTTCATTAGTAACACTTCTCTTAATACCTATGTTACTAAAAACATGCAATGAATTATTTAATGAACTATCATTCAATTGAATTTGGAATAGACCATCACAAATCGTATCATTTCCAACAATATTAGATATATAAATCAATTTAACCATATTATTTGAAAATTAAAAGGAATATCCCAATGGTACAAGTTTTGAAATATAAATTAAGTTTCTAGAAAAACTTGGTACATAAAAGGTCCTACCCAAAATCAAAACAAAGGCAGTATCTAACACTAATTTGCATGTTTCTACAGCTTCTACCGTGAGCCCATCTTATTTCCTGAATAGATGTTTTGCTTACTGCCTATCGACTTCCTTTGGTTTATAAAACCCTACAAAGTATTAGAGAATGAATTATTGAATCAGAATCAATCCACCAAGTGTTACTACTAACATCTACAATATTAGATTCATAACAAAAGCAAGAGATTGAGTTACCTTTCTTTTCTAGCCAAGCCTTAAACTTGATGCAATTTTTCTTCATGTGTCC
Organism: Gleditsia sinensis; assembly: GCA_037074535.1. Taxonomy (NCBI): domain Eukaryota; kingdom Viridiplantae; phylum Streptophyta; class Magnoliopsida; order Fabales; family Fabaceae; genus Gleditsia; species Gleditsia sinensis. The sequence goes on along the minus strand of CM073473.1, from coordinate 31,030,465 downwards.
CTTCTTCTTACAGAAAAAACACCTTGACTCCTTCTTAATGTTGGCTTAAATGGGAATTTTCCCCTTCCCTTTTGATTTAGGCTTGTCTTGAATATTTCCTTGTATTACCATGTGCACATTCTCATCTATTTAAGCTAAAAGCCTACTTTCCTCTTGAACACACATGGTTAGAAGTTCATTTATTGACCATTTTTTATGTGTGTTATATGATATTTTGAATAGCCTATACTGACTTGGTAAAGAGTTCAAAATGTAATGAACAAGAAAAGAATCTAACATCTCAACCTCAAGTGTTTTTAATTGAGCTACAATATCCCTCATCTGCATGATGTGCTTTCGCACACCCTTTATACCAGTGAGCTTTATTGATGATAACCTTATAATTACAATGCTTGTTAAAGCCTTGTTTGAAGATTCAAATTGCTCATCAATGGCTTTAAGCTAGTCTCAAATATTTGTATGCTCTCCCAATAATCCCTGAATACTAGCAGATATTTTAGTTTTAATGTACATAATACTAAGGCAATTAGATCGATCCCAGCATTCATAAAGAGAAACATTTGTTTGACTGCTAATATTCGTGATTGTTGGCGGTTCATCTTTTCTAATTGCATAATCAAAGTCCATACACCTTAATTGGAGGAGAATTTTCTCCTTCCAAACCTTATAGTTATCACCATTTAGTTCAGGAACTTGGAAATCAGATAAGTTAACTGTTGGAAAAGCTGCGTAAATGTATGTACATGATCAATAATTGAAGCCATTTTAAATCAAAAATCATGTTTTATCAATGCAAAACATGTTCAATTTATGAATCTAGTGACATAAAACTTTCCTGTGAGCTAAAGTTCTAATTCAATAAGATTCACCTAAAACTTTATGATAAAACTATCAAATTACATACTAATTCATAATTCCTGTGGGTAAATTATGAAAATAATTTAACATTTTATCATAATTAATTATATAAATATAACAAAAGTTCATGTGGAAAAAAATTATTATATTAAGTATAATTAATCATAATGAATGTCTAAGTCCTTATGTGATCTTATCATAATCTTAATACATACTTTTAATTAACTAAAGATGTTGTGGCTAATCCTCAATCAATTAAAATTACATAGATCCCTAGACCTTAAACTCCATTTAATGAGAATAATCTTAAATTACATAATCTAACACATATCGAAAATGATTTATATGTTGTCATATGTAAATAATATTCTCAAAAAATTGCGTAATTATAAACACAATATTATGCTCTTAATATAGTTCTATACATGAAATAATCTCATCCAAATAATATGAATTAACATAAAGCAATTGCATGAGTATATAATTTGAATTGCATACATATAAAACAAACATACATATGCTATAATCTGAAATTTGAGCAAATAATCACAGAGATTAAAATAAAAGCTGAGCATTCGAATTTACTGTGAATAATTAGTTTTCTATATATTCAGTGCTAGATTCACTAAGAAGAACACTACTAGTGCAGTGGCTAAGGCCATGGTCTCTTCAGGGGTCTAGGTTCGAATCCATGCAAGGAAAGTTTTAATATATTTTCCAGTACGTGCTTATGTAGTTGATAAATATAAAAACTATGCCCTATATAACTTCAAGTACACCTCTAGTGCAATAGTCAAAAAGCATGCCATTGTAGTAGACGTCTCGTGTTCGAGATTGGGGCTATTGCAGCAAAAGAATAATTTTTTTAAAAATCAAAAAATATTGTAGCAGCATTGTAGCTTCGTCTTCATCCTTCAGCCAGGTCTGTTTGACCCGATTTTGACCAACATTAAAAACTCACATTTTTTAAATCCAAAAATTACGTATTTTATATCAAATTTCCTAAAGCTCTATGATATCCATATATGTCAAAAATGCCAAAATAGTTTATCAAAAATTTTCACATTAACATCCAAAACATGAAATTTAAGAACAGCAAGACAAAGGCTTAAAACAAGCTTTGATACCAACTGTTAGCTCCTCAATGATAATCTAAACATATTTCTTAAACCAAAACCAACATGTTCATATTAAAAAAGGAATTAAAATGATCAACACTAACCTTCAGTCATTGCTGTCCTTGTTGAGGGTTCTAGAACTGTAAAAGAATTCTTCTAAACTAGATAGAGTTTATGTGATGGTGTACTGATATTTTTCGTAACCCTTCTAACCCAGGGACCCTTTTATATTTATAGCCAAATTTTTCAACTTCTCTTCCTATCAAAGAGACATTGGAAATAGGATATAGGGAATTCGACCACGTTCCTTCAGCCACATGCTGTTATCAGTAGTGAACATTGGCAACTTCCCATCACATGTGGCAGGAGTTTTGAGCCATAAACAACTTACATAACCCACATATCACCATAGAAGAAGCACAAGACTCTTTCCCCCATAAATCACCTTTCCATAGGACACTACTAATATTAAATCAAAGACGATGCTTAAGCAATTGGTTCTTTCAAGTTTTTTCATTTTCATCTGCAATTGAAGAAGGTTAAGGGTACTATTCACTCTACTTTTGCAAGAGATGCACCTCTTTCAAACAATCGATTCTTACCAAACCAGCCTACTTTTTGTGTGTCTATGTTTCAATTTAGATTGATTTCTATTCTTGCATCTGGTTGCTTTTAAAAAAAATTTGTATTTCAAGTTAAGCATGAAAATCTCTTGCGGAATTCGTAGTTTCTTAATTAGATTTCTTACAAGAATGTTGATTATGGATAAATAAGTTTAGGTAATAGGGAAGAAGGAAAATATGTAAAATTGAAAAAAATGGTCTTCAGCTTTAATTTTATTTGAAAATTAATTTCAATATCAAAAGAAAAAGAGGATGGAGAAGGTGGTACCTGAACTTTGGGGGGACATATAAGATCATCCTTGGCCATGTCAGCGTATTTCATCACTCATTTAGGGACCTCAAAGTTAACTAGTGTTAACTAGTAAGAAAATATTGCAACTTTTAGGATCATGTAGATTAAAATTAACATTTACCTTACAGTTAAAAGAAGAACAAAAAAAAATTAACCTAAGATCATATTATAAAATTGAGTTGAGTAGAGTTTGAAGATTTAGGTCCTATGCTAGTCAAGCTCTCAAATAGAGTAATATTATTAATATGGTATTTATTTTTATTTATATATTGTTTTATTAATACTTATAAATAAATAATAGTTTGTGAATCATAAAAGTTATAATATATATTCATGAAGATAAATATGATACAAATAGGTACACATATGATTAAAAAAGTACAATTTTTTTAGATAATATAAATCATACACGTATCTGAATATATATATATATATATATATATATATATATATATATATATATATATATATATATATATATATATATATATATATATATATATATATATATATATATATATATATATATATATATATATATAATGTTCATGATACTATTTATGAACTCACTTATATTTGATATGTTTATTATGCACACTTAACTTAGTTGTTATAAATATTAATTTGATTAAATTTTCATCTCAAATGATCCTTTAGGAAAAAAAATCTAAGAAAAACATTGTAATTAATTTTCTTAAACAAATATATATAATTGCCAAAAAAATTCAAAAAATAAATCTTTTAAAGGAAACTTTATATTACACTCAACCATGACTTTAACACCCTGAAAATTTATAGCGCATCAAACATTGCCTTCACAATATATATATATATATATATATATATATATATATATATATATATATATATATATATCCATGTGTATTTAGAACAAGCATCTAAAAAGAGAATGTAATAACCATGACCATCGATCAACAAAGGGAACATGAGCATGGCCCCAAACATTAGAATAAATGAGGTCCAAATGCTTATGATATTGAGTAGTATAACAGTAAAAGGGCAATTTTTGTACTTTACCCGAGCAAGCTAACAAAACATACAAAGGAAGCATAGCAAATATCTTTTTAATTAAAATGATTTTTGTTTTGCTTAAAATAATTTTTTTTTATTTTTATAAATTTTTTTTCTTTTAATATACATGAAGATATTTTATATTGTGATTTGTTTTATAAAAAGTTTTATAAAAAAAGTCATGACTTAAGAGTTCAACTAATTTTTGCAAGAATATAAATTTTAAAAAAAAATTGGGATACTTTAGGATGAAAAATAATATTATTATGTATATAAAAAAAAATTTCAAATATTCAATTATTAAATAATATTAAGTTAAAAAAAGTAGAGATGTAAGCTTGAAGAAGGAGAGGCTCAAGGCAGGAGAATTTCATCTTTCTCCTTCTCTCTCTAAAATCAAACTTCTTTATAAGATATCTCCAATTCTTTGAGACACCGAAAGTACTGTTGGACTCATAGCGACAAAAGTTTCAAAACCCACCGATCAATTTCATTGGAAACTCGCCAGATGTTCGTCAAAAAATCATGAACAATAACACAATAAGTAATGTTTCTAAAATGCTGGATTTTTTTATGGTTTTTTGAGCTTCCAAATTAAGGGTTTTGTTAAAGATATAGAGTATTAGATGTATGATGAATTTCACGATCAAACAGCATGTTTTAGTGCTCTAATTTTGTAAATTATTCTTTGATGAACAGTAACTGCGAACAATATTTTTATCTGCGTGAACAGTGTCCGAACAATGTGTGAACAGTATTTTAGCCTGTGTGAATAGTGATTTCAACCTATGTGAACAATATTTCCTGCCATAAATAGTACCCATCAGTTGACCAGCGTTGACCAAACTCCTAAAAGTTGAATTCTGCGATTCTGGAGTAATTTCCTAGGTTTTTGAACCCTTTGGACTCGTTTTTTAGGTCTATCTGATCAAATTTGAATTGAAAAATGGTATTTTGAGGCTTTCCAACTTGAAGTCTTACCCTGTGAGTAGATAATTCTTTCTACGACTAACCCTATGCTCTACTTAAACTTTAAATGTATAATTGGATCTGTTTACAAATTCTTTATGCTATCATAAGTTTCTAAAATGTATTCAAATATCTGTTTTGCTTACTAACTGGCATATAATTCAAGAAGAACATGGTTTTACAAATAGATTTTTGAAATTCATTCAATATGTGGTTCTAAATGTATTTGTCATCATTTGGTAAAGTGAATATTATGTGGATGAGGCATTGATCTGTAAAGTTATAAAGTTGCCAAATATGATTAAATGGTAAACATAAAGCTCATAGCGAGTTTCTTGATAATTATGCATTGCATTTGATGGATATGCATTTATATATATATAATGAACTTACATTTCTTGATTACCTATTGTGACTATAGTTGATCGGTCACTATGCGTATAGTAAATGAGTGAATTAAGTATATTGAGAGTTGTGACATGCTTGAGCATTATGTAAAAAGAGTAAATTTTCAATGTATATGTAGTATGTTAATTATGCATCAACAAAAGTTATGATTTTATCTCAAAAACTTGATATTTTTCTATAGTTTATACAGTTGAACATAACACCATCCGTTGCTGTGTGCTTGAGATTATTTGATGGTTCTGATATGGGATCCTCCTAATGTTTCATGTGAAATATTTTGATAAACATCATTTTTATTCAAGATGGTTTTTACAATGTTAGTGGCAGGATGACCAAGCCTATAATGCCACTAATGAAATATATTAACTCGCACACTTGCTGGAAGAACTATGATGAACCCTTGTCAAAGACATAGAGTCCATCCTTAACCTTGCCTTGCACAATGTCTGGTTGTTGACGCATGTAATTTTACAACACAATGACTAGGGTGAAACTCAAAGTACACAGAATTATCCTTTGCAAATTGAGAAACAATTATTAAATTTTTAGTAATCATTGGCACAAGAAGAAGTTTATTTAAAGAAAGGACAGAATTGGTTTAAGGAGAAGAAAAATAAGAAGAACCATTATGCTTAATACACAAACCTGAACCATCACAAATGTGAACCTTGCATTGACCATCATTGGGTGCTTTAGAAACAAAATTGCTAATAACTGGTATGATCTGGCTTATGGCACTAGAATATGGATACCAAGCCTGTGCAATCACAGTAGGTGTTTCCATAGCAATATTAGCTAGATTATGCCAAGAAAGATCAGCTAAATCAGTAACAGTATTCTGTGTATTATACGAGTTATCATATCTATGATTAAGAGCTATATCCCTAAACTTCCTAAAATCCTAACACTGGGGATTTTTATTTGAATTCCAATTCTGCTTTGCCTCCTTAAGACCAATATCTTCCTCTACCTCTATTATTACCACCAAAACTTCTATTGCTAAAGCCTACCTCTTACTTGCTAGAAACCACCTCTATTAAAATCATAACCTGACCCTACAATGGTGGATTTTTGAAAAAATTAAGGACAAAAGCCTTTCCTATCACTTGATTGTAAATGGATTCAATGCCTCCTTTTTATTTATCAAAATATTCCTCTTGAGCTATAAGTAGTGACTCAATTTCAACAATAGATAGGCTTCCCTTTTTTATGTAACTAAGATAATGAAACCTTCATAATCCTTAAGCACTTGATAGTCTATTTAAGCAAAACCCACCCATATAACATTATAATTTCTTCCAAGTAAGGGAGAGAAAAATAGAAGCAAGGTAGAGTGAGGAAAAGAGAGAAAGAGAGGAGAAGAAAGGAAGGAAGAATAAAGAGAAGTCTAGAGAACTAAGTACTCAAGGTAAGTTAGTTTAATCTCCACTTAAATCCATCTTTCTTCTTCATCCTTGGGGTTCAAAAACTCACCCTCCTTCTCTTATTTAAGCTGCTAGAAAAGCTAAGGGAAGGGAGAAATTTTGCTACTTCCTTCAAGAGGAAACAAGAAAAAGAATTCACTAAGTGAGTTAGGGAGATTTTTAGGTAGGTTTAACAATATCTCTTTTTGAAGAAAAGCTTTGAAATTTGTAACATTTATATGGGATTTTGATCTTACAACTTTGATGAAATTTACAATATTTGTTACTTTGATGATTGGTCATGGATGTTGCTATGTCATGTTACATGTTATTTTGTATAAGATGGATGTTTTAGATATTACAGTTGGTGTGGAAAGTTCTACATAAGTATGGCTATGGGTGGTAAAAATTTTATGATTTTTATGCTACTATTTTGTATATTTGAATATGGTGAAAAATGGATGGAATATGATTAGATGTAAAGAAAATAGAAGATGATGTAATAAAATGATGAACTAAACCCTTACGAAAGGATTGGTTAGGAAATTGGATTTCGAGATAACCAAGGAAGCTTCTGTTTTTGAAATTTTAGAAAGAATCGGTTAGGAATTAAAAGAAATGGTTAACATGAAAAATGTATATCTATGTCTCACGGATGTTTGTCCACTTGAATCACTTAATTAGGAGTCCAGATGAGGGAGATATTTCCCGATATGTAAGCAATGGTCAGAAAATGGTTAACCAGGGAAGAATCTGTCAGGTATGCTTCTGTGTTTGAATTTTTTGGATAAATCTGTGGGGAATTAAAAAAAATTCTTAACTTTAAAAATTTATATATATGTTTCACGGATATATATCCACTGGAATCATTCAAATTGAAATCAATATTAGGGAAATATTGTTAGATTAGTAATCAAATGTCAGAAACTAGCTAACTAAGGAAGAATCTGTTAAGTATGCTTCTGTGGTTGAATTTCTAAGAAAACTATGTAGAGAAATAAAGTAAATTTTTAATATAATAAATATAGATATATGTATCATGGATCTATAGGCTCTGAAATCACTTAATTTGGGGTCCATATGAGAGAGATATGGCTTATTAATGAGTCAAGGTTAGAATCAGTCTAGATTCTAGGGTGGTAAATGTAAGTGTTTTTATTTTTGATTTTTTGGGAGTAATTAATAAGTAATCTAAAGAAATGATAAACATTAAAGTTTTATATAAATTTCTTAGTATTTTATAGGCTTTAAAATCACCTCAATTGGAGTTTGTATGAGGAAGATATAGTCTGATTAGTATGTAGAGGTCTGAACCTACCCGAGAAGAAATAACATTGAATTTGAAGAAGTAGTAACACCACGATTACTTAGGATTTCACTAAAATATTCAACATAAGTGTTTTAGAGAATAGTCTTATCTTTCAATTAACACCAAGATTACCTCAATTGAATTTAAAATGAGGATGTTATGTTCTGTTTAGTGAAGAGAGGATAATAATATTTTAAAAATAAGAAGAATCTTATAAATAAGAATAATAAATGACTATTGTATACCATAGCCATTGCCATTGCATGAACTCCTTACCATCATAAGTGTGTAATTTTGATATAGAAATATTTTATAAAGTGATATTTGAAACAATTATGTTTATAGCATGATTACCAATTATTTTTGGTAATAATTATATTTTGAGGAGAAATTATGGCATGTGAGTATAATGAACATTCTTGTTATTGAAATCATATTTTTGGCTATTAATGTGAAAAGAAAAGAAAAAAAGAAAGAAAAGAACACGTTCACATAGTGGTTCGTGTGGTGCATCAGTAGGGGACGCCCTACCAACGGCTATAATTATGTTAATGAGAAAAGAAAGAGTGTCATGTCAGATGGAGTGAGAAAAGCCCGTATTGAAGAATAGAAAGTACTCACCCTGACCGGAGTAGCTTGATATAAAAACAAGTTGATATTCATCATATTATATTCTGAAAATAGTTATTCATACCATACATGTCATAACTGTATGATTTTCATGTGCATAAATAAAGTGCATTCATGTGACCTAAAGATATTTATTGTAGTTTATACAGATGAACATAACGTGATAAGCATTATTGATTATGATTTATTGTTGAACCTACTAGGATTTATCTCTCACTATATTTTCATATCATGTTCAAAAAACTAAGTTATATAGATTTTCTCTATGATCGGCTTTTAACGGACGTTAGGTCAAGTTGGCTAAGATCCCAGTGAAGGTGCAACCAACCGCACCCGTATCTCCGGAACTGGTCAATATGGATGAATAAAATGTAGTCTTATATGTGTTTGATTTTTGTACATATGTTTTGATTAATGATGTGTACGTGAACCCAGAATTGTATAAGTGTTAATGGTATTTCTTAAACATTATTTATGTTTGATTAATTTAATTGAATGTTATTATGAGTTAAATAGTTTGAAGAAGAAGGTAATGACTTCATAGAACTTTAGAAATATACATATAAGTATATATGTAAAAAAAATTGGAGTTGTTACAATATGGATGTACTTCTGAACTGTAATTTCTAATATAATAAATTTAAATAAATGAGTACATCCATATGTTGACTTAAGAGGTCATAGGAGGTATTATCTGTTCACTGAGTTGTTAAACTCACTACACGATATTTCCACATTTTTCAGATAAAGATACAGAGGTTGGCCCTGCAGCTACGTGATCCTCTTGGTGTTATATTCTCTGGGTGAGCCTACATTGCTTCCAAGGCTCGAAATGTTTTAAATATTATGTTATTGTAATCTAGAGTATGCTCTGAATGTCACAGACAAGATCCTTGCTTCTGATGTAATATTGTTAAGTGTAACCTTGGCATATATAATTAGCTATACTGGAAACTTGTAAATGTATGATATTTTCCTGATATGTGATATTATGAACCGTATGCAAATAAATAAGTGGTGAAGTTTTTTTGATAGATGTGTTATTCGCGTTCCATTAAATTGTAGCGTGACAAAAACCATGCATATCCACCATCAAAACCATCTTTTAGGAAGCTTAGAATGAAGATGAGAGAATATTTAAGAGCTTAGATGCATAGAAATTACCTTGATCTTCCTTCTTGTTGTGTATTTCTCTCTCTTCTCTTCCTTCTTCTTCTCTCGATTTTTCCTCTCATTTCTCTCTTCTTGGCTGCGTATTTTTTAGCTTTCCTTCCCCTTAGTCAACTTCCTCAAAAAGTCACCAAGAAAAATATTAAAATAAACACTTCTTTTAAAAGCTCAATTTCTCCTTCCAACTATATCCCCCAACCATACCAATATTACAAAAATGCCATTCCATTACATTGTGACCAACCCTTTGACTAAGGCCTTATTTGGCTTGCGCAAAGTCCCAAAATGCTTTAATCTTCTCTAAAGAAAAATACCAAAGGGTTAAGGGGTCACACGCAAAACATATCTCTAGCTCATTTCCTAATGTTCAGTTCCAACACTGAAGAATTAGAAATTACAATTTCTTCCCTTCTAGTTTTCATTTTAACCATTTAGTTATTTTATCACTTTCTAAGGTTTCTTCAATGTTCCATTTCATTCTCTTTCTTTTCTTTCACCACTAAAATTATTTTCTATTTAATTAAAATTAGGGGATGTTACATAAGAAATGACAAACTATAGAAGTTGTGTGCCAACACTTAATCGTTAAACGTTTCCCACAATGATACGATTTCTAGAGTATGTACGGGGAAAGGTCAACAGGAGATCCTGGTGTAGGACATCATATAATACCACATGGCATCGCGAAACCCATTAGTTAGGATGACCCTGTGTAGGGCATAGTCCGTTATGCATTCGGGATTCATCACGAAAATAAAAGTACTGATTATGTGAACATGCCAGTTCCACTGTCAGGTGAACGGGTGAATAAAGGTGATAAGAATTTTTATGAGTTACTTAAGGATGCTTAACAACAACTATACGAAGGGTACAAGAAATACTCTAAATTATCTTTTCTGATGAATCTATATCACATCAAGTGTTTGTACGAGATAAACGCCAAGGCCATGTTGATGATACTAAAGTATTTATATTTAATTAACTGTACTAAAGTATGTATCACATCAAGTGTTTGTATCACATCAACGACAAGGCTCGAGTAGTTGGTGTAAGTATTTATATTGAATTAAACTAAAGTGTTAGTGTTATGATTTTATTTTGATGTCTGTTAATTTTTAACATGATTTATTGTTTGTTCTTTGATTTTGTAGTACAAACATTGCCTCGATCCAATAAAAGGAAAACTCTTCCCAAGAGATCTCAATTGTTGATTCACTAGCGAGAGATCTAGAAACTAAGGAATACTTAGGTCGCATTCAACGACTTGGGTTGGGTGCACCCGAGCCAAGTTTTCGGTCGTGGCTCGGCTAGGTCGAGCTCACACTTTCAGCCCTTTTACAAGTAGTTGCAGTCCGAGGTGGCATACTTTAAAGTGGCCATAGAGGAGCGAGACGTCGAACAACAATGACGAAAGACTAAGCAAGCAGCACATGACGTTGACATAGCAGCACAACAGCGATAGATAGAGGCAGCTATAGCTTTCCTACTTCAGAATTTTGAAGGTCATATGCCACATGAGATTGCACTCCCCCACAGTCTAAGTCCTAAGGTAATTTTACAACATATACCAATTGAATTATGTAAACAATTGTTGATATTATTTTATTTAATCTCAAAATACTTACATAACATAATTATTTTTCAAGTCCTTTGTGATAGTTGTAGTGGACACCAACCTCCTAATCAACACCCTCAAGGCCCGTGAACATAATTTTATTGTCTATTGTATATTTTTATGTAATTCTTCTAGGATGTACATTTTAATTTTAATTTTTCAATGAATAATACTTTTTATTACAAAATTTATTTATTAATATATTTGATTTTAATACATTTGAATATTTTTTTTATATTTAAAATATCAATAAAATTTTAAACAAATTGAATATTACAAAATAATTTACTAAAAGTATCAAAAAATATTTTAAACTAATTAGTCAACTAAGGAAGGAATACAAAATTTTTAAGAATATAAATTAAATGGGATTTAAAAAATTTTTAAAAAAAAATTAAAGGCTTAACAACGGTTTGCAAGACCTTCGTTAAAACACCCTCTTAACGACGGTTATAAAAGCCATCGATAAGAATTGGTTTAACGACAGTCCAAAAACTGTCATTATTCCAAAATTACGATGGTTTTGTAATCATCATTATTCCAAATCATGACGATGGTTTTGGAACCGTCATCGTGTCATACAGTAATAAATGACCATGACTTCATGTCATAACGACGGTCAAATAACCGTCGTTATGACTAGACCTAACGACATCATTCCCATGGTTGGCTAAAATTGTCGTAATACCTATGGTTAGAAGACGATTTTATGAACCGTCAGTGAAAGCTTTAGCGACGGTTAAAATCATCGCTAAAGCAACTAGAAAACCGTATTTATATTTTTTTTCTTGTAGTGATAGTTTGGTAGGTTCTGGAAAAAACCTAAGGAGAGCTATGTTGCCTAGTTTAAAGGGTGTAAAAGTTTTGGTGTCTTGCTTTAGGTTGCAAGTTTTCTAGGAGAGCAAAGTTGTGTGATTTGAGGGTTGTCAAAGTCCTAGTGGCTTGCCTAAGGTTGTAAATTTATTGAGGGAGTAAGGTATCCTAGTTTAAGGGTTGTAAAAGTCTTGGTGACTTACATGAGGTTGTATGTTTACTAAAGGAAGCTTGTAAAATCTCAATGGAGCAAGGTTGCCTTGTAGAGAAGGTGTAAACCTTGGGTGCTTACCTTGTTTGTATGATAATTACCCAACATAATAAAATTTCTTTGCTTAGTGCTTGGAGAGTGGACTTAGGATTGAATTTTTTATTTGAACCATTATAAATTCTAGTGTACTTTGATTTACTTTCTTACAATTTGTTTGATTTGAAAAACTCTCTTTTCAACTAACCTTAGTTTCTATTTTTCAAAACTCGAATTAAAAAGGAGTAAGCTTGCACTAATATATTTTATATATAACCTGTATTGAATCTAAAACACCATAAATAATCTTGAATTATAAAGAATAGCAACTTAGCTCTGATTGTCATTGGTATAGAAAAACTTTAACGTGTCCATGTTTAGACCAAGTTTTCTTCTCCTTATCCTGTAGACCGTAACTCCTCATATGGGAAAGTAAGTTACTCAATAAAAAAGAGAAGGAACTCAGCCTATTTATATATAAGGGTTGACAATTATCCACCCTTTATGGATAATCACCCTTTAGCCCTACATTGACCCATTACATATGTGCAGGGCTAAAGTCCAATAAGGTGGAATCTACCCAATTGATTGCTTATTAATAGGTATCCAATTCATATAATTAGGTTAACATTCAACCTATTTTATTAAATTAAAGTACTTCAATCAATTAAACATAATAATTGTAACATTCTCTCACTTGGGTGACATTGATTAGGTTTTAATCATTTATAAAAAAAAACACAATTTGAAAATGGCTCTTGCATTGAACAACTATTGCCACTCATCTTTAACCCAAAAGAAACCTCAAACATGATCGATCCAATAAAATAACTGACTGAAAACTGGACAAGAATACATTATTAAATCATATATTTCATCGATAATCACATAAGCCAACTACCCTATCGACATGATCACAATGACGTAATAGTATAGATACGTAGTGATATATAGTATGTGATTTTCCTATACATATATATGCAAGAGTCCTCATCATATTTCATCACAAAATATGACATCTTTTCAAAAAGATATTACAAATTTTCCCTCATGAAACAATTCACCTACTCTCTTAAAAGAGATATCGAATGTTTCTCATGAAGAAACACAACACTTTCATTAGGAATGCTACTTTTCCCATAAGGTTGTTCTATCTAATACCACCATAAGGTTATTATTTATTGAGATTTATTTAACATCCATAAAAGGAATATAAATACAATAATTGCCAAAATAATAATAATAATATGTCCATATGAAATAATATTATCCATTATGTGAACATAACTAAACAAAAGTATAGGTTCGAAACTTTAATAAAATAACATTGAGCAAAGATTAATCACTCCCACTAACCAACTACATTAAATGAACCAAGAATACCCATGTTCTCTACATGTTCCTTAAACACATTAAGCCTAAGCCCTTTGGTTAGAGGGTTTACTATCATAGAATTTGTTTCTAACTACTTAATAAAGATGTCACCATCCTTTACCATATCTCTAACTGCAAGATACTTTATAGCTATATGCTTTGAATCAAAAAAGGTTTTATTGTTCTTTGAGAACAACATAGTTTCCTTATTTTCATAGTGAATCTTTATAGGCTTGGAGATGGAATCAATTATCATCAATTCAAAAATAAAATTTTGAGCCACATAGCTTGTGTAGGGCTCTCCATAACAAGCTACAAATTTAACTTGCATAGTGGATGAAGCAGTAAGTGTTTGTTTCATACTTTTCGATGAGATGGCACCACCTACAAGCATGAATATATACTCAAAAGTCAATTTTCTATCATTTGGGTAACCAAAAAAATTTGAATCAAAGTACCTAATATCCTTAAGGTTATCTACTTTTGTAAACAAGCATATAATCCTTTGTTTTATGTAGATATCTCAAAACCTTCTTATCAACAACCTAGTGTTCTCTCCTAAGATTTTATAGATATCTACCAAGAATATTAACAACAAAGGATATATTAGGTATTGAACAAATTTGAGCATACATCAAGCTTCCTACAGCGTTAGAATAAAGAACGTCTTTCATTGCTTCTTTCTCAAGTTCATTCTTCGGACATTGAATCTGACTCAACTTATCTCCTTTAACAATAAAAACATCTCCAACCTTATAATTATGCATGCTAAACCTTTCTAGTATTCGATCAACATAAGCCGTTTGTGATTACCCTAGTAAATTTCTTAACCTATCCCTATGAATTCTAATTCCCAAAACAAAAGATGCTTCTCCAAGGTCTTTCATGTCAAAATGTTAAGATAACAAATCTTTAGTATCATGTAGCATATCCAAATTATTACTCACAAGTAAGATGTTGTCTACATATAGCACATGAAAAATAAACGTACTCCCACTTATCTTAATATATATACAATGATCTACTTTATTTTCAACAAACCCAAGATAAGTAATTACCTCATCAAACTTTAGGTACCATTTCCTTGATGCTTGCTTAAGACCATAAATCGACTTATTTAACTTGCACGCCATATGTTCTTTGTCATTCTCAATAAATCCATATGGATGTTGCATATATACTTCGTCAACAAGATCTCTATTCAAAAAAGCTATCTTTACATCCATTTGATATAAATGTAAATCATAATGTGTGACTAAGGCAATAATAATTCTAAAGGAGTCCTTAGAGGAAATAGGAGAAAATGTTTCTTTGTAATCAATCACTTCCTTTTAAGTAAATCTCTTTGCCACCAATCTAGTTTTGAACCGCTTAACATTACCTTGTGCATCTTTCTTGTTTTTATACACACATTTGCACCCAAGGGGCTTTAAACCATCGGGAATTTCCATAAACTCCCACACATCATTGTGATACATAGATTGAATCTCATCATTCATGCCTTCAAGCCATTCATTGGACTTTACTCCTGTTACTACCTATTCATAAGTAATGGGATCTATATTTTGCGCAATATTATAGTTACAGTCTCTCAAATATACCACATAATCATCTGATATTGTAGATCTCCTTACGCTATTAAAATGTCTAATAGGATGAGATAAAATGGATTGTTCTATCTTTGTGGAATTTTTGTTAATACCTGTAGGGTTACTTACAACATCCATAGGGTACCTTGTAACAACTATGTGGTCATCTACAACATCCATAAGGTGCTTAGTAACAACTGTAAGGTCATCTAGAACAACTATAGGATGCTCTGGAACATCATGACGAATATGTTATACCTTATTATGCAATTGGATTACTATTATGCCTCATGATATAAGTGAAGTTACAACCAACCAATTATCTTCCAAAACTATCTCCCTATTTTGAGAGGAGCTACAATCATGTACGTCATTCTCTAAGAACTTAGCAGATATTGCCTCAACTTTCTTTGCTCCACGGGTAAAGATAGTAAAATCTATAACCTTTGAATCCACTAGGATAACCTATGAAATAATGAGTGGTTTTAGGGCTCAATTTTGATGTCATAAAGTCATAAAGTTTAACCTCGGCAGGACATCCCCAAACCCGAAGATTGTTTAGACTAGACTTTTACCTTTGATCAAATCAAAAGGAGTTTTAGGGACTAATTTGGTAGGAACTCTATTTAGGATATATATTGTTTATAAGAGAGCTTCTCTCCAAAGGGAGTTAGGTAGATTTGTTCTACTCATCATGGATCTAACCATGTCCATTAAAATGTAATCTCTTCTCTTAGCTACATCATTTTGTTTAGGGGTACTAGGCATGGTAAATTGGAAAATAATCTTATTATCTTGTAAATATTTTACAAAAGGTCCCATTAATTGCCTAGTTACACCATGTCTCCCATAAAATTTTCTACCCCTATTAGATTTCACAATCTTAATGGCTTTATCACATTACTTTTCTACCTCATTTTAAAAAAATTTAAATTTTTCTAAAGATTGGGACTTATCTATAATGAGGTAGACATAGCCATACCGGGAGAACTCATCAATAAATGTGATAAAGTGCTTGTTTCTACATAAGGTTGGTTTCAAGGGTCCACAAATATCATTGTGAATTATTTCTAAGAGTTTTGTATTGCGTGTAAGACCTTTCCTATTTGTTTTGGTCATTTAGCCTATAATACAATCAATACATTCTTTTTGTTATGAAAAATTAAGAACATGACGGTATTAATTTTTTTATCAATCTATTAATTCTTTCTTTAGATATATGACCTAATCGTCTATGCCATAGGGAGCATGATTTATCTTCAATTAGAGTTTTCTTGTTGCCAACACTTTGCACATGTATAGTAGTGAATTGGTTAGAGTCAAGATTCAACTTATATAAACCATCACATTTATTGTTTGAACAATGAAATCAAATTATATCTCATGGACTGTACATAAATAGTGTCTTTCAAAGACAAACCAAATCCTGACTCTAACTTTAATTATTTAACTAATCCTATGAATTCAACTTCAACTTGAAAGCCATTCCCTACATAAAGTTTAACTTCATATGTGTTTGGTTTGTGTTTATTTTTGAACACCTACAAAGAATTAGCAACATGAATAGATGCTCCAGAATCAATCTACCATGAATTCAAAAGTATATCCATACTAGACTCAAAGAAAATTAGAGCAAAATTATTACTTGTTTTTCTTTCTTTTTCATGTGTGCTTTGTAAAAAATGCAGCCAAGATTCCTATGGTCAGTTTTCTTGCAAAGCCAACATTCCAAATATGTCATAATCATAGATTTTGGACTGTTACTTTTGTGAGTTTGACTTTCCAAAATCACCTTTCCCCTTCGGCTTGTCATTCTATTTATGAAAAATTTTCTTATGGTGTGGCTGACTAACAAGATTCACACTCCCTGCAATTTCAAATTGTAGCCTCTCCTCTTCTTGAGCACAAATGGATATTAGGGTATTTAGATCCCACTTTTCTTTTTAGGTGTTATATGAGGTTTTGAGTGCATCAAAGCTAGGAGGTAAGGCATTTAAGGCACAATTAACAAGAAAATTATCATCAATAAGACAATCAAGTTCTTCTAGTATATTAGCCACATTCACCATCTTCAATATAAACTCTCTAACACCACGCACCCCATCATATCTCATATTGATGAATATCTCCATCATTTGCCCAGCCTCAGCTTTTCTAGAAATTATATACCTTTCCCCGATGGAGCAAAGAAAGTCTTAGCGTCATTAAATGCCGGTATAGCTCACACTAAGGCTTTAGAGATTGATCTTTTCATCACCATTAGAGCCAACCTATTAGCCCTCTCCCACCTTTCAAAATAGGCTCTCTCCTCATTTGTACTTTGATGAGTCAATGTTGGTGGTCTATCAACTCTTATGGCCATATCAATGTCCATAAAAGTCAATGCTAACTCTACATCCTCTTTTCATCTCTTATGATTATTGCCGATCGAAGTTTCAATGGATGTAGCTTGATTATTCAAAGTAAACGAACAGGGAGTTGAAAATATGATAGTAGAAAATTTGTTAATAACATGGGCAATAATTTATAATAATTCAAAAAATATTAGAGATTCAAAACATATCATTATAATCTCCCATGTGGGTAGAGATTATATCTTTAATCACAAGTCAATTAATTGATAAATAGATTATTTAAAAACAATACAAAATCCAACACCTGTAGGCAAACAATTTCAATCCATAGTACCAACTAATTGCTCCATGATACTCAAAATTAATTCATATAATAATAACCCCTTGGGTAGGCTAAATATAAATTAAATTGAGCATCAAGTTAATTCCAAGTTAATTAATTGATAAATGAATTATTGAAAATGATACAGAGTCCAACGCCTGTGAGTTTAGGGCAGAAAGATTTCAATCCATAATATCATCTAATTGCTCCATAATATTCAAAATTAATTCATATAAAAACCTTATGTGAGTAGACTAAATATAAATTAAATTGAGTTTCAAATTCCTCCTTAAATATTAATAACAAAGAGTTTATCTTAAATATTAATCACAAAGTATTTATCAATTTCATGAGGGAACCATAACAACTACCCACTTCTATTAGTAAATCCTTCAATAAGTATAACGTTGCCCACAATTTAATTCTTCACTCTATACAAATTTTATAAATTTTGTTTTTTCAAAATTAACACAATTTTTTAAATTATGTAAAATTTTAATATGATATACCATTTTATGTTTCTTCCTGATGGTATTACGTCTGCTTAAGCTTGCATCATAATAAATGAAAGTCCCATCATATGCTTCTTCCTCATGGTATTACGTCTGCGGAAACTTGCCATCATACTAAATGAAAGCCCTTTCGTTTTTTATTTTTATTTATTATTATTATTATTTACTTCAACGCCAAGATAGATAAAATAACCCCCAACAAAACCACCGCAGCAATTTTGATTACGTAATATGAAGAATCTAAACCACGGAACAATTCAACAATAAATGACGAATCCTCGTTGAACTAAACAAAAGAATCAATATCCAATCTCACTCTGGAACACAGTGAACTTTTAATACTTAATTAATGCGGAGAAGAACATCAATAAATATCTACCAGTCGACGATGAGATCCCACATTGCTGAGAACGTTCAGACTAATCCTTTATTTAATCATTGATTCATGGATTTGATTTTCAGAAATAGTTGATGCCATCAATTATTCATAACTCTATTTAATAGATATTTAAGACTTTTTCAAAATTAAATATCAAGTTTTAAAATTTAAGATATATGTTCTTTTCTCACAGAGAAACAAAAGTCCTAAATTAATTTAATCAGATTCTAACCATAGAAACATTTGGGATATAGATCCAATATAGTAGACTCTAATATGATTTAATAGATTTTTTATATAGTTTATATTAAATTTAAAATACTATAAATAATTTTAAATTATAAAAAAATAATTTACATTTAATTGTCATTGATTCATAAAATTTTTAATGTATTCACGATATACCAAGTTTTATTTTTTTTATTCTTTAGATTGTAACTCCTCGTACAAAAAAATAATTTACTTAATGAATTAAAAAAGAAGTTGAGTCTACTTATATATAAAGCTTGACAATTGTTTATCTATTATAGATAGTCAGTATTTAAATTTATACTGATTTATTATATTTATATTTTTTAAACATTTATTATATTTATATTGAATTAAAATTCAACAAAATAAAATTTATTTAATTGATCACTTATTAATAAGTATTCAATTTATATTATTAGACTAACATTTAATTAATTTTATTAAATTAAAATATTCTAATCAATTAAAATCAATAATTCTAACGTGAGTAAATTTATTTTTTTAACTTGATGAAAATTTTCTTGAAATAAATAAATTTTTAAACTATTCACAGAAGTTTGAATTATTCAACAAGTCTTTTTACTCTTGGTGTAAAAAGATATAATGATCTTGATTGTACTTTTTATTATATGATATCCAATTCAGATTCTTAAAATTGTTCTTGAACACATTTTTAAGAACAGAACATTAAACAATGCCTTTGAAAAAGTTGTTTTAAAATAATTTGAGCTCAATTTTATAGAAAAATATTTGCCGGTAGAAGAAACTTTATGACAAAAAAAAAATAGTTTTATATTAAAAAATTAGAGAATATAATAAAAAATTACTTCAAAAATTGTGTGAATCAAACTAAATTTATGTATTTATTTACTTCTAATACGTGTATTCTTATATTTTTTGAATATAGAACTATTCATCTTCACAATCTTAAACTTGCTTCTCTCAACCAAAATTTTCTATAAAAATTTTAGCTCAAATTATTTTTAAAACTTAAAACAATGCGAAGGCCTTGTTTAATGTTTTGTTCTTAAAAATGTCTTCAAAAAAAATTTTAAGAAACTAATTTCAAGATCATATAATAAAAAGCACAATCAAACACACTCAAAATTTCTTGTTAGTTATACAATAAAAATATTATTAGTGCAATACATGTTTATCATGGATCACGTGTAAAATAACACTAAGATATTTGAAAATTTTAAGTACTATTATTTTTATAAAAAATAGTGTTTAAATAAAAAAAATATTTTTTATTATGTATTTTTATTATTTTAAATTATTATTATTAAAAATATTATTTAAAATAAATTTATATTATTTTTAAAAAATTTATTTATGTATTTACTGTTTTAAAATTTATATTAAAAATTTTATTTTATTTAAAAATTTATATTAAAATATTATTATTAAAAATATTACTTAAATTTTTTATATATATTTATTGTTTTAAAATTGAAATATAAATTAATTATATTTTAAGTTAAAATATAAATAAATATAAATAAAATATAAAAATATAAAATAATTTATAAGACTCATTTAATAAAATTTTTAAAATTATATTATTAAAGTAAAAAATTATTTAAAATAATATAAAATTTATTTAAATAATTCTAATAAATTAAACTATTAAAAATAGTCTTCGGTCACACTTTGTTTCGTACCTCTTATTTTTATTTATTTATTTATTTTATTTTTCATAACCTTCGTTCATTTGAGTGTACTCGTAGATCAGTTTACAAAATGGTCAACCGCATAATCATGGCAGTTGTCGGTTCGTCCCTGCTCCCAACTTGTTCTATCCCCACTTACCAAATAAGAGGAAAAACAGAAAAAGAACCCCACCATGGCCCGGTTAGTTAACCAAACCCCTCTAATCCTTAACCACCCACTTCTCGTGCAACAACATGCTTTGACCAATATGCCCGTTGATATTTTTCCAATCCTGTCCCCTCGTACAAAGAGAAAAAGGCACATGAAATTGGTATTTCTGTAATATAACATTGCTTTCACTTTACCTCTCGTCGCTAAAGACAAAAAAGACGGTTCCAATTGCAATTCACCATTTCATCTCCATCTTTTTAAGTTAACCAATAGCCTTTGATCTCATAAAGAAGATGCCGCTGCAACTTTCCCCCTTTTACATTTCTACCCTTCAACCACTCCTTCCACCGTGGAAAAGTGTAAAGATTCTACGGCATTTGTGTCATTTAGGTAACAACTGTAAAGAAGGCGAGGAAGAGACAGAGAAGAGGAAGGAAACAGGGATGAACTTCTGAAATTACGCTTCTGCCCTTTTATGCTCTCACGACCATGTGGATAAGGTCAGAGTACAAGGTTTTGAATCGGAACGAAGGATATTTTCGTGATTTCGTTGTTATAAAGAGAGAGATAGACAGAGACGAAGAGAGAAGAAGAGAGAGGAAGAGAAGGAGAAGAGAGATAGAGAGAGAGAGGAGCCGTTTGAGTCCGTTATTTCTGTTATTATATGAAGGTGAGACAATGGTGTCGGACCAAGATATAGCGAAGGGGGTGGAGTCTCTGCTTCGTGAATCCGACCCGAACTCCATAACAACGTTAAATAGTGTCGTTCAGCAGCTCGAGGCCAGACTAGGGTTAGACCTCTCCCACAAGGCCGGTTTTATCAGAGACCAGATCGACCTACTTTTCCGGTCACACTCACAAGCATTCACTCCTCATGCTTCGACGCCGAAAGACCCTTTTGCCCTGCAGCATCACTCACAATTCCCATCCCCCCAACCCCCGCAGTTTCCTTCCCATTTTACCCTCCATCCCCACCCCGATGAGATTAACTTCCGGCAGCCACAGCCACTCCCACCTCCGACTGCTGCACAACCTCCGCAGCCACAGCCGCAGCCACTTCCGGGGCAAGTGCCGATGCAACCACCGGTGGGTAAAGGCGAGGTTTTTGTTCAAAATGCCGCTACGGTCGCCGCTGAAGTACCCAAAGAAAGGTAGGCTTTTTAACCTCCTCATGTCCGTTTTGTTTCCGAAGTTTTCTACTGGGTTTTGGATTTTGTCAGTTATTCAAATTTTCGGTCTGAAGTTTTTGTTGCTTCGATTTAAATAAAAGGTTTGCGCTTTTGTCTGAGGTACTCGTATAATATTCGCTGGTTTTCTCCTATGAAAATGGGGTCTCATTCCAATTCTGGAAGTTGCTTATGAGTGGCTTTTGCATAAATATTGCATTATTTTGTCGGAATCTCTAGTTCTTTTGTTGAAATTTTGTAACTTTAATTTCTTTTGTAAAATTATTGTAAATTGGGTCATGCCATTTTTTGTATAAATTTAATCATATAATTAATAATTTTGTTTCTTGGAAGTTTTCCCCTCCCCTTTTTTATTTTTCTGTTGTTTGTTTGCTAGCCTGCTACTATTGTAGTCATTGTTCTGTTTTTGCTATTTATCACATTGATTGACCTGGAAAATTTGTGTAAATTTTTTCTTAGTGTTCCTTAACATCATATTTTTTTAATGTTTACCGTTATTATAAATTACCCTTATATGCAGGTAGGCAGCTTATTTATGTTTGATAATATCACAATAGTAACATAAGCAGCATCAAACTTATTCATGCTATGTGACTTCTGCAATCTTTAGCCTTAAGCATGAAACCCGCTAGCACTTTTGTAAGCATTCAGTCAACTTATAGGATATTGGTAAATGGCCTGTTAAGTTTGGTCCTTTATAAATAACTTTTCAGTGCTCCAACTGGGGTTAAAAGAAGAGGCGGTGCTGGTGGTTTAAACAAAGTTTGTGGTGTTTCGCCTGAACTTCAGGTCATTGTTGGAGAGCCGGCATTGCCAAGAACTGAGGTAGTTGATATCCAAATTAACCAATATCCTCTATATTTTACATGCAAGAATGAAGTTTAGCTTCTCTCTGAAACAAATTATTAATTCCAGAAATCTTTTGGCACACTTTATATATACAATACAGATTGTGAAGCAGCTGTGGGCATACATAAGGAAAAACAACCTCCAAGATCCCAGTAACAAGAGAAAGATTATTTGTGATGATGCTTTGCGTTTGGTATTTGAGACAGACTGCACTGACATGTTCAAGATGAATAAACTGCTAGCAAAACACATTACCCCACTTGGACCTTCAAGTAAGTAGTACAACAGAAATAGAAAACTAAAAAGTTAATATCGTTTCTATGATATTTTTTGTTTCTTTATTTTTAATTCTTTAACTATTGTAATCGCAGAGGAGTCACAAGCTAAACGATTGAAGGTGGATGTTGAATCTCCAACTGAAAGTGCTGAACCTGGTTCAACTACTGTGATATTATCTGAAGCTCTTGCCAACTTTTTGGGCACTGAAGAAAAGGAGATGCAACAATCTGAACCCGTAAGACTTGTTTGGGAGTACATCAAGGTGAATCATTTGGAGGTGGGTAGTCAGGTCCACAACTTGTTTTTTTCTCTCATGCACAGACATAGACACAGACATGCTTCAGTTTAACTTCTCTCCTCACATAGTAAGACAATCATGACTCCTTCAGTGGGGTGTAAACTTTTTGCACAAGCAACTTAAAGTTTTCAAAATCAGATGCAGTTAATAACTGAAGATACAAACAGAAAATAAAAAGTACCTATGTTCTATAAAATTTGTTTTGAAAATAGTACCAAAAATGTTTTCTGTCTATTTCTTTACACCAACAGTTTTTTAATAAAATAAAGAATTCAATAATAAAATGGATTTGTTTTCAACAGCAGAAACAGGTTAGTCCTTTGAAATAAAGCAAGTTCCTGTTTTTTAGAATTTTTAGGTGTCCAGATTTGTTTGATGAATGTTCCATGTTATTTGTAGGATCCTTTAAATTCAATGGTAATATTATGCGATGCAAAGCTTCAGGAGCTACTTGGATGTGAAAGCATTTCTGCTTTAGGGATACAAGAGATTTTAGCGCGCCATCATTTATTTAAGAGATCTTGATTCCTGTTAGTCTTGATGGGTCATATAATATGAGGTTAACTTTTTCTCGTCAATTTACATTTATTTTTTGTTCGCATGAGGTCCTGTTTATATTATTTTTTCTTCATAGTTAGCATTTCCTTAGCAATTTTTGTGAACATTTGCCTCACGATGGAGCTGGATCTCTCCTTTTAATCATGTCTTTTTCCCTTATATAAGACTTGCATAACTTCTTGGCTTCCACAGTTTAGGTGTCAATACTTTACAAGATTGAGGCTATACAGTTTGGGTTTAAGGATGGGAAATCTCCTTCCATTTTAGTTTAACTGTAACTAAACTCTTTTTTGGCCTTAGTTACTTATTTTGCATGACTGATTTTCTGCTCTCAAACTTCTGCTCCCTGCCTTATTTTCCTATCCTGAATTCCTATTCTACTGCTGCTCGTTTCTTTCATTCACTACAAAGTTTTGGCGATTTTCTTTTATTGTTTATCGACGCCCCTTTTGTTATGGCCCCTATGCATGGAATTTGACTAACACGTGGTTCCTTATTTTCCTTCTGTTGCAGGGGAATGGAGCCATTATTATCAGGTTTTACTTGTTGCTAGATCAGATAGCTAGGAACTTCTTACTTATTGATGTAACTTCTTTCTATTCTATCTTCTGTGCATTGACATGGTTAGATTGTGTTGTCTGACGGTATTAGGTTGATTATTTAGAATGATAATATACCCGTTGGGCTAGGGAAGGAGTATCTTGTATTTATGCCATTACCCTGTTTTAGGTTTCCTGTGTTTTTTATTATATCTTAGTTCTCAATGTATAACCTCAATTAACTAAAGAAAACTGAGCTTTAATGACTAGTATTTTTGTACATTGAGAAGCTTATTTGTACATCAGTTACATCTGAATTAATGTGCCCCACTCATTCATTAAATATTACTTTTATCAAACTTTGTCTTTTTATTTCTCCAAATTTATCTTGTAAAATTCTTTATAACATTAAAGAATCTATATTCCTATGGTATGAATATGAATAGTATTCATGATACAACTTTGCATAAAGCGAGTCTTAAGAAGAATAAAAAGGCAAGTAACGATATAAAAAGGCAAGTAACGATAACAAAGCAAGCACCATGCACAAATTCCTTTCCGCCTTGTTCTCCGACTTACACCTCAGAAACGAACCTATCTTCTCCATCAACATGGTGAGGCTTGCCATCCTTTTCTGCATAAAAAAGGGACACGTAAAGAACAAGTGAAAAACAAAAGCATATGCTTCAGGTTTTGAGCCATAAATATCAAAACTTGAGTTAAAAATCTGTATAGCTTACCAGTCTGAAAGGTTCCAAGTGGAGAAGTGGCTCCATGAACAGTCTGAAAGCTTCAAAGTGGACAAGTGGTTCCATGAACAACTCAATATTCCTGAATTAGGCACAAAATTTGGTGTCATCAACTATGTGAGATCTTAACGAGACACATAGAAGACATTCAGTACCTTCGTATATCAATTTTGGTATTTTATAGTTTTTAATATCTTAGATCAGTAAGTCATTAATATCATATCTGTGTTAAAATATTAATATGTGATAACACTCAACATTTTTCGATGTCTCTTGAAATAGATAATATTAAAAATAAGTAACCATAATTAATATATATAATAAAATATGAGTGTCTTACATGGGCAAGTTAAATGTCATCACTTGTCATACTAAATAAGGTTATCTTATATACTCTAATATGTTATCTCATGAGATGAAAGTATCTTATACAATGATATTCAAAATAATAAAAAAATTTGAGATATTGTATCAAACGTCTCCATAATATCTTTTCCTCTCTCCTCTTGTGATATTTTCTGGCTTTATGAACCAAAATTAAACACACCTTATCACAGCCTTTCCCTGATAAGCTTGGCATATATGGAAGCTAGAACCCTTCCCAAGGGGCAGGTTTATCTTGTCTGATTCTGCAGAACAATCAGCATAGAAGAAATTCTAAGAATAACCTCTTAAACAAGTTACTCACATAGGAAAGCAAGGTGTCCACTATTCTGATTATGAAGGGAAAGAGAACTGGAAAATAAGTACCAAATTTCCACTGGACACCAACATTCATGCCATCATGCAATGTCGGTTTCACCACAAACTCAACATTATTTCCGAAGATTTTTATCAGATAAGAGAAGAATTCCAACACTTGCTGCAAGAGAAAAAAATCACAAGATATGCTAAGTGAGATAAGTTATACTGAGTTTTGAGAACTCTGATAGTCTCTATCTTTAAGCCTCATTTGATGCTCAACTATAAGTGCTTACGTGATAAGCTGTTTTGGATACGCATTTACAATAGCTTGTTTTTATTATTTATTGTATAATCAGTTTTTGTCTTACATTCATTAGTGTAAACTGCATAGCTTGAAATTTGGTAAATAAATAAATAAGCTTCTTCTTTTTTCCTTTCATAAGAGCATGTTTGACCTAACTTTGAAACGAAAAAAGCTACTCATTTATTTAATAAAGTACATTTTTTTTTTGTCAAGAGATAAAATTGTTTGTGCTTGCATAATGTATTTATTCTCTTGCGAAAAGAGAGAAGCAGAAAATTGAAACTTCTCATTTGAAGCATAATGAAAAGCAAAAATTATTATTTTTGGGACAAAAACGCCCTCACGATCCAAATAAAAAAAATTACAAATAATATCCAACTTTAGACTTCTTATAAATATGTCATTCGTATTAATTTAAATAAAAAATAATTTCTAAAATACGACCAATACACTAATAACATTGATAAAAATTAGTATTATATAAATTGATCAAACAATAAATGCTTCTTAATCATTATGCTTTTGAAACAAAACATTTTTAAAATAAAAAATTTCAAAATAATAAGAAATTGAAAGCATTTCCAATAAGTTGATTGCACAAAATTAGCTTAGCCTATAGGCTGGCTTCATGGGGGGTCTTTTTTTTTTTTTAACAAGCAACTTATCTTATTTTTTCAGTCTTTACTATCATTTGCCAGTTTTAATTTTAAAGGGATGTCACCTTTACTATCATTCATGATACTATTTTCTTTTTTGGTTACTGCATTAGGTTTTAAAATTTAAATCACATAGTATAACTATGTTTCCATATACATGTTATACAAATTGACTTTATTCTAATTAATCTTTCTATTTTACGTTTACCATTACGATAAAATAATATTATTTAATAAAAAAATTTATACAAAAGTAGAGTTTTTTTTTCAATCTTAGGTATTATGTAAATATAAAATTTAAATATACTATTTGTAAAAAAAAAAAAAAAAAAAAGTGGGTTGATCCAGCCTAGTCCACAGCCCTTCAAGGGACTAGGCTGACCCAGTCTTTATGAGACTTTTGGGTCGATAAGACCTAACTTGATCCAATTTGTAAATTTCGAAATCATTTTGATAAAATTATTTATTGAAAAATGTCTTGTCTGCACCATCGACAATACAAATAACGGGAAATAGAAGACATGAAAATTCTTTCAATAATAAACCGATCAAAGAAGGGATAGAAAAGTAAGACAATTTAGTTATACCTTTTTTCCTTGGAAGGCTTGGAAGAATAAAAGGAATTTGCACACAGATCGGCATTCGTCTGCAAGGATATCTGATAATTCTTGAGTGTTCTTATTCTTGAGAGCAGAGTACAACTTCAGAACTGCATCCAAGGCTTGATTATCTTCTACCCCTGATTCGGAGTTCTTAGCCTCAAAGGCAATCATGGATACCCCTATCTGCCTCCGGGAATACAAACTTCTATGAACTGAAGAAGGAGAATTGCCAAATACATGAACATTTCTAGGAAGCCTTCTGGGCAGAGAAACATTACCAGAAGTACATGGAAGAGAAAAATACAGTGGAGACAATGAGATTATTCTATTGCACTTTAAAGGGGCAGTGAAAGGAAAGGTAGGCATTGAGTATGGGAATAATATCAAAAATGGAAAGGAAAACAAAAATACAGTACCTTCGTGACAAAAGAAGGAAAAAAAAGAAGAAGCATTATATGGAAGATGGAGAACAGACTTTAAACTGAAGAAAAAGTTAGCACATATGAACGGGGGCAAAGCAACTGTTTCTTGAATCAACCTCGAAGCTAGGTATCTTCTCAGAAAGTATGACAGCAGCAAGAAGAACAATATCACGTGCATCATGTGCAAATATATTAAAATTTTTGGGTCCATTAAACATTCTTTTCAGGATTGAATAACTCAGTGAAAATCTTTTCTATTATTGATTTTATATGATAAGCCCTACATATATTTGCTTAAATTACTACTTCTTTTTTTTAGTTATATTTATGAATTCTTTATTACTATTTGCCCCCCTTTAGATTATCCTGGAGAAAGTAAAAAAATCTTATGCTATAACTATTGCGAAGAAATTATTGCCAAATGACATCTGAAGTTTTCTTCCTTCCAACTGTAATAAAAGTTAATTGAAATTTTATATTTATTAATAAATTATTCAATAAAAAAATTGTAAAATTATATATTGTGAGTATATAGATTTCTAAACCTTTTAGGTATTTCATATAATTAACCGTTCATAATAGCTTTGGAAAAAATATTTTATAGAGTACTTTTAAAAAAGGCTGAAAGAAGTACCGTAAACAAATTTATATAAAAATACGTGTTTATAACTTTTAGTGTAAAAAAGTATTTGCAGTAAAAAATACAATATTCGGGCCTAATATATTCTATCTATCTAATTTTAAATTTATAGTAAAATAAATATCATTGATTATCATTTATGGAACATAGATTTCCAATTTCAATTATTCTAATTAATATACTTTTTAATTGAAAGACCGATTATGCTTAGAATATGCACAAGTACAGGGGCATACATACATAAATGCAATTATAGGTTGCTCTTTAAAAGCATCATGTAAGTAATTATTTTATATTTTTTACGCGATATATCTTACATGTTTGATGTACATTTATTATATATAAACATTAAATTAAAATGACCATCATACAACAACAACAATTTTAAAATGGACCATTTTCAAATTGCATTTATTCGTGTCCTTAACCAATCTCTTCCCCTCCCCCCCCCCTCCTTTTCTACATACTGTTACTCTGCTTTCAATTTGAAGATGAAGTATATACTTCCTTATTTCTCTCCCTACGTCTTTCATCTTCACATCGACTATTTTCAACATAATATTGCTAGTGAATAAATGTGTTCTCTATAAGATAATCAAAATAAGATATACATGTTTATAAATTCAAAACAACATATTAGAATCAATTAAATACGGAATTAAAAGGATTACACTAACTTTCTGCCATTTCTTTTCTTCTCAAATTTTCTAAAAATTTTGGCACTTCCAAATCTGGTCTCCCTCCCTCTAGATGGTGTAGGTTCGTAGGAATGTCGAATGACCAAACTCAGGGACCAAAATTCCTTTATATAGATGTTCTACCATCAAGAACATTTATGAAGAAGCTACTATCTCTATAATGACTTTTCATAGCCATTCAATCCCTCATTTAATCAATAAAACGTTGGACCATTAATCTGAGTAATGAGATTTGATTATGAATTAAGATAAAGCTATTACATTCTCCTACTTGGTCCACACATTTAACCTACTGACTTAAATGAGTTATCAAACAACTTTCTTAAGAAATAAATACATGAATCATAGTGATAGGTCCCCTAAAATCGAGTAATATCAACTATGTATTACAATGCATTTATTTTCTCAAGTGTTATACTTAATATGGTAACCAAACTTAATGAATAAACCCTAAGTTTATTCTTGGTCCAAAACAAAATATGTTTTTCTCAAATGAATTAAAGCGCACATTAATATGAGAAAACATCACAATATATAAGAATTTCATTAAATACATATATGTATACAATCATAAAGTGAAACCAAGTCTTATTTTTTCTACATAATCCTTGAATTTTAGTGGTGGCATGCCCTTAGTCAAAGAATTAGTAATCATCAATTCAGTGTTAATGTGCTCAATAACCATTTTCTTTTCTTTTACACGTTATCTAATGGCTAAATACTTAATGTCAATGTGTTTACTTCGACTTCCACTTTTATTATTCTTAGCCATAAAGATAACAGTTGAATTATCGCAGAAAATTCTCAATGGCTTAAAAATTGAATCCATAACTCTAAGTCTCGAAATGAAATTCTTAAGCCATACACTATAAGAAGTTGTCTCAAAACAGGAGACGAACTCAACTTCCATAGTAGAAGTTGCAATCAAGGTTTGCTAAACACTTTTCTAAGAAACAGCTCCACCAGTTAGCATGAAAATGTATCCTGATGTTGACTTATGAGAATCAACACAACCAGCAAAGTCTGAATCTGAATAGCTGATCATATCTAGATTGTCCGTTTGTCTATACATAAGCATGTAGCATTTGGTTCCTTGTAGGCACCTCAAGACTTTCTTTGTAGCTCTCCATTGGTCAATTCCTGGGTTACTCTGATATTGCCCGAGCATCCCCACAGCAAATGCAATGTCAGGTCTGGTGTAAACTTAAATATACATAAGGCTTCCGACGACAGAAACATATGGAATGTTCTTCATAGATTCCTTCCAAGATTGTTCTTTGGGCATTAATTCAAATTGAATCTATCACCCTTGACAATGGGAGCAACACTTGGTACAATCCTTCATTCGAAATCTCTCTAAAACTTTATTGATATAAGTTTCTTGCGATAGACCTAAAATACCTCGAGGTCTATCCCTATGGATCTTAATACCAATGACATAAGATGCCTCATCCATATCTTTCATATCAAAAATTTTATAGAAGAATTGTTTCACCTCATGCAGCAAACCCTTATCATTAGTTACAAGCAAAATATCATCCACGTATAAAATAAGAAAACAAATTTTACTTCCATCAACTTTCTGGTATATTCATTGATCCATGGGATTTTCAACAAATCCGAATGAAGAAATTACTCCATGAAATTTTAAATTCCATTGACGGGAGGCTTATTTTAAACTGTATATAAATTTCTTAAACTTACAAACCAAGTGCTTGCCATCACTAGAGGATAAACCTTCAAATTGTTTCATATAAACCTCTTCCTCTAGATCACCATTAAGAAATGCGATTTTCACATCCATTTGTTACAACTCAAGGTCAAAATGAACAACTAATGCCAAAATAATGTGAAAAGAATCTTTCTTAGATACATGAGAAAAAGTCTCCGTGTAATCGATTCCTTCTTTTTGAATTAATCTCTTAGCAATGAATCTTGCCTTGTATCTCTCAATGTTACCTAATGAATCATTCTTACTCTTAAAAATCCATTTACAGCCAATGACCTTTGCCCCATTAGGCAACTCTACAAGTTCTCATACTCCATTACTCTTCGTGGAATTCATTTCATCTATCATGGCATCATACCACAAATTTGACTCTTTGCAACTCATGACTTGTGAAAATGTTTTAAGATCATTTTCAACTCCTATATTATAGTCAGACTCTTATAGATACACTATAAAATCACTAGGAATAGATAATATTTTTTTCTCTAGTAAATCTTCTTAATGTTGTAATCACATCCCTTTGAAGAGTTTGTGGTTCAACTTGTTCGGGAACTACAGGTAAATCTTAAATATTTTGATCTAATTGATCAATTTGTGGAAACTCAATAACTGGTTATTCAGTACCCGTTTGTACTTCAGGAGTGCTATGAACAATAACCAATCTGTCACTTGAAGTGGAAGGTTGAGACTATATATAATTATGTACAGAAACTAAATTTCTAAACTAATCACTCCAACTAATCAAGTCATTCTCAAAAAATTTAACATTTCTTGATTCCACTATCCTAGTTGTGTGAGATGGATAATAAAACTGTAACCTTTAGACCTTTCGGTATATCTAATAAAATACCCACTAATGTTCCTTGGGTCTAATTTCTTCTCTTATGGATTATATATCCTCACCTCTTACGAACATCCCCAAACGTACATATGTCGCAAACTCGGTTTCTAACCTTTCCATAATTCAAAAGTTGTCTTTTGAACAGCCTTAGTTAGAATTTGATTTAATATATACACAGTCGTCTTTAGTGCTTCAGTCCACAAGGATATAAAAAGATTAGAGTTGCTAAACATACTCCGCACCATGTCCAATAATGTTCAGTTTCTTCTTTCCGCAATACCATTCTGGTTTGGAGAACCAGGCATAGTATATTGGACAACAATCCCATTCTCTTGAAGAAACTTAGTAAAGGACCAGGTGTTTGTCCATTCTCCGTGTATCTACCATAATATTCTCCACCTCTATCTGATCTCACTATCTTTATTTGCTTTCCACATTGGTTCTCAACTTCAGCCTTAAAGACTTTGAAGGTATCCAATGTCTTATTTTTATTATGAAGTAAATATATATACATATATCGTGAATAATCATCTATAAAGGTAATGAAATATTTCTGAATATGCACATCCATGTCTGGACAGCATATATCAGTATGAATTATCTCTAATATGTTTGAACTCTTATTAGCACCTTTCTTAGACATGTTGGTCTGTTTTCCCTTAATGCAATCCACACAAGTTTCAAAGTCAATAAAATCTAGAGTATTAAGTACCCCATCTTTTATGAACCTCTTAATTCTCTCTATGGAGATGTGTCCTAATCTTCGGTGCCATAACATAGAGGAATCCTCATTAATATTATACCGTTTAAAATCAATTTGAACTTGCATTGAACAATAAGTAGTATTACTTTATAAATTAAGAGGATAAAGACCATCAGACAAAATATCATTCCTAACACAATCTGAATTATAAAATAAATTGAATGATGTGTCTTTAAAATTAAAGGAATATTCAAAAGGTACAAGTCTGGAAACTGAAATCAAGTTTTGTGAGAAATTTGGTACATAAAAGGTCCTTTCTAACTTTAAAACATAGCCACTATTTAAAGTTAAAATGCAATTTTCTATTGCTTCCACATGTGAGCCTATCTTGTTGCCTGATAAGATGTTCTGCTCACTTTCCACTGGTTTCCTTAAATTTTGTATACCATGTAAGGAGTTTGTAATAGGGATTGTTGATCCAAAGTCAATCCACCAGGTGTTAATATTAACATTAATCATATTAGATTCATAACGGACAAACGAGATTGATTTACCTTTCTTCTAAAGCCATTTTTGAAATTTGGTACATCCCTTCTTCATGTATCCCTTCTTTTTACAGAAAAAACACTTCGTTTTTTTCTTAATATCAGTTTGAGGTGGTATTTTACCTTTCTCCTTCTGATTAGCTTGAGACTTATCAAGTTTATTCTTCCCATGAACTATTGCCAGCAATGCACTCTCACCCACCTCCATCAGTAGCCTTTCTTCTTCTTGAACACACATGGTCATTAATTCATTAATTGACTATTTGTCTTTATGCGTGTTATACGAAATTTTGAAAGGCCCGTATTCATGTGGAAAGGTGTTCAAAATGTAGTGCACTAGGAAGGATTCTGACATATCAACCTCGAGTTTTCTAAGTTGAGCTGAAATGTCACGCATTTGCATTATGTGCTCGCGCACACCTCTTACACTGGTGAGTTTGAGAAAAGAAAACTTTATAATTAGAATGCTTACTAAGACCTTTTCAGAAGTGACGAATTGTTCGACAATGGCTTTCAGCAAATCTTAGACCTTCTCATGCTGATCGACGGAAACACATATACCAGCGGTGATTTTTGTCTTAATAAACATCACGCTGAGCCGATTGGATCGCTTCCATCACTCATATAACGTAATTTCAGCCGATATTCTCTCATCAATGATAGCATGTGGTTTGTCTTTCCTAATAGCATAGTCTATGTCCATCCACCCCAAATGGAGGAGTATTTTCTCCTTCCATATCTTATAGTTATCTCCTCTAAGTTTGGGAATATTATAACGAATATCAAAGAAACTAGTAGATTGAGAAATTGTATAAAATCTAAAAATTTATGTCAAAATTTTGAGGCTCATTTATCTAAATTTCATGTATTACCAATGTAAATATGTATATATATAAATCTAGTGATATAAAAATTGCCTATAGGCTAAATTTTTAATTCAAGTAGATTCATATGTACTTTATGATAGAATTATCAAATTATGTACTTAATTTCATATCATATGGATACATTATGAAAATAATTTGATTTTCTATCCAAATATATTTATGATAAAACTATCAGATTATATACTAATTCATAATTTATGTGGGTAAATTATGAAAATAATCTGATATTTTATTCTAATTAATTATATAAATATAATAAAAATTCATGTAGGATAAAATTTATTATATTAAATATAATTAATCACAATACTATGTCTAATTCCTTATGTGATCCTAAACAAAACTTAATATATAATTTTAATTAATTAAAGCTGCTGTGGTTAATCCCTAATTAATTAAGATTATAAGGATCACTAGACATATAATTAAGTTTTATGAGAATAATTCTAAATTACATACATTCTAATAATATCAAACTTAATGATATATTAGAGTATAAAAATAAACGTCTCATAAATAAAATAAAATTGCATAATTAAACTAAAATATTATGCACAAAAATACTCATTCTTAATAGCATGAAAAATAAAACATAAAGATTATTCATGCATCATAAGAGTATTTAATCTAAATTGCGTATATATAAAATAACAGAATAACATATATACATATATATAAAATAATTCAAAGAATTATAAATCATGGCAACCAAATATTGAGGAAAAAATTATTTTGACTATTCAAAACCCTTAACAATATTTTCCTGCCAAACTTAAATCAACATACATCCACGGTCTAGTGGCAGAATGTCGTGCCTTTTCACCAGAAGGCTACGGGTTCAATTCCTCACATGGACAAAATTTGTGAATTTTACAACAATTCTTTAATTATAAAACAAGCACATGTACTACCAAAAAACAACAATGGTCTAGTGGCAAGCTGCATGAGCTTCAACCAAGGGGCGCGAGTTCAATTTTGCAGATGCAATTTTTCATGTGCATTTTGAAAAGAAACTTTAAATATTAAAATAGTCTAAATATTATTAAACAAGCTTCATAGACTAGTGGCTGGAACTTACGCGACCATCCTTATGGGCCCGTGTTCTAGCCTCCTTGATGCAATTTTCTTATATATTTTCATATAAGCCTTTAAATATTAAACGAAGTGCATATATTACCAACGTACATTGCTGGTTCAACGGTTAAAGAAGTCATTTTACATCTATATACATGCGGGTTCAAGACGTGGTGTTGTCTTCTGCTTGCGGGGATTTTTTTTTACGAAAACATTGTTCATTGTCTTCAACCTCCAAATGGGTCAGAATGACCCAGTTCAAACCTACTAGAAAATCTAACATTTTCTTACGATTTTAACCACCAAAAATTATGTATAATATAACAAAATAATCAGAAAATAATATCCTTATGATTCGTGATCTCATTTTGCATCAAAAACACTAATAAATTTCCAAAAAAAATCATGAACAATACCGCCATATATGTAAAGCAAAGCAGAGGTCATTTCATGCTCTGATACCAAATGTAAGATAATCAAAATAATCTATACATGTTTATAAACTCAAAACAACATGTTAGAATCAATCAAATGCGAAATTAAAAGAATTACACTAACCTCCCGCCATTTCTTTTCTTCTCAAATTTTTTAAAGATTTTGGCACTTCCAAGTCTGGTCTCCCTCACTTTAGATGGTGTAGGTTCGTAGGAATGTCAAAGAAACAAACTCATAGACCAAAACCCCTTTATATAGATGTTCTACCATCAAGAACATTTATGGAGGAGTTACCATCTCTATAATGGCTTTTCATGGTCATTCAATCCCTCATTTAATCAATAAAACGTTGGACCATTAATTTGAGTAATGGGATTTGATTATGAATTAAAGTTAAAGCTGTTACATTCTCCATATGCATATATATATATATATATATATATATATATATATATATATATATATATATATATATATATATATATATATATATATATACAATGGCTCATGATAATTTTTTTGAATAAAAATCCTTTATAGATGAGGAATATTAAAGAAACTAAGTTTTTCTCTTCATCCTTTTTAAATTTGATGCATATTTTTTTATGGAGGTAGAGAGAGAATCAGTTTCTATTAACCAATAGAATTTTAGTACTTAATTATCATTAAATCATAATTATATCTAAATAAATAAATATAATAAAATATCTCAGAGGCACATGGGCTACTAAATAAAATATTTAATAATGTCCATATATTATTCATAGCTTCTTTGATATAATTAGCAACATATATAATTGTATAGTATTTAGTTAAAGATTGGTAGATTTGCCCAAAGAAGTTATGTAGAATTGTAGAATTATGGTCAGTTTATCATTTCCATATATAAAAGAGAATATTGGTCCCCATATGTTTACTTTTCATAAGTAAAATAAAAGCTTTTGCTATTTGGTTCCCTCAATTCTTGACACACAAGTGCTCATTTGCTTAGGATGTAACAACTCTATTTATGTAACAAAATTATTTTTTCTGTATTTGTAAAATTCCATGAAGTTATTACTTCATTACAACTTAACTCAAAATAATATTTATTTAATCTATACAATATTGAGTTTACATACATATCATTAATTTACAAATATCTGTACAAAAATCTATCATATACATATTAGCCCTAATCATCCACGTATACTACTTCTGGGGACACTGGTGCGGATGGTGGCACCTTCACTGGAATCTCAGTCATGTCTATTACAGATATATCCAATATAATCGATAATTGCCAAAGGTAGGGCAGTTCGATCCAACGTACAACAATAATAAGTGTCATAGAGAATAACTGTATAGTTAATCTTCTGAACATGATATGAAAAAATAGTGAGAATTAAATCCCAGTAGACTCAACAATAAATTATAATCAATATAGCTCATCATGTCATGTTTATCTATATAAGCTACAGCGAATACCTTAGGTCACATGAATGCACTTTATTTATGCACATGAAAATCGTACAGTAATGACATGTATGGCAGGATTAACTATTTTCAGAATATCATATGATGACCATCAATTTATTCTCATATCAAGCTATCCCGGTCAAGGTCAGTTTTTTTACTCTCCAGTACAGGCTTTTCTCGCTCCGTCTGATATGGCACACTTTCTCTTTATTTTCTCATTAACATAATCATAACTATTGGTAGGGCGTCCCCTACTGGTACACCACACGGATTGCCATGTGACCGTACTCATTTCTTTTCTTTTCACAATAATAGTAAAAAATATGATTTCAATAACAAATATGTTTATTAAACTCACATCAAAATATAATTATTACCAAAAATCATTGGTAATCATGCCATGAACATAACCGTTTCAAATATCAATTTATAAAATATTTCCATGTCAAAATTACACACTTAAGATGGTAAGAAGTTCATGCAATGGCAATGAATATGGCTTATACTAGTCATTTATTATTTTCATTTATAAGATTCTTATTCTTTTTTAAATATTATTTTTATCTCTTTATTTTCTTGATGTAGGTTTTCATTCTATCTAACATTCTCTTACTAATCAGAGTATAACTCCCTCATTTTAACTCCAATTTAGGTGATCTTAGTGTAAATTTAAAGATAATAAAATTGTCTAAAACTATTATGTTGAACAATTTAGCCAAATATTAAAGATTCTTGGTAATATTACTCCCTCAAGTGATAGGTTATTTCTTCTCGAGTAGGTTCTGACCTCTACTTACTAATCTGTCTATATCTCTCTCATAAGTATTCCATATTGAGTGATTTTAGTGGCTAAAATTCTATGACACATATATCTATAATTTGTATGTTAACCAGTTATTTTAATTCCCTATAGAATGTTCTCAGAAATTCAAACACAGAAGCTTTCCTAATAGATTGTTTCTTGATTAATTTTTTTCTGACCATTCCTCACTAATTAGACCATATCTACCTCATATGGACTCCAACTTAAATAATTCCAGTGGTCAAAAATTTGTGAGGCATAGATCTACATTTTTTATGTTAACTATTTATTTTAATTCCTTATCGATTTTTTTTCAGAATTTTAAAACTAGAAGCTTAAAATTTTGCCACCTATAGCCATACCTATGCAGAACTATCTATATCAGCCTATGTATTCAAACATACATCACGTGTAAGATCAATATATAACATGATATAACAACATCCATGACCAATCATCAAAGTTCTAAGATCAAAATCTCCTATAAATCTTACAAATTTCAAAACTTTTTAAAAAGAAATATTGTTAAACTTACCTATGAATCTCCCGAACTCACTTAGTAAATTCATTTTTTTGTTTCCTCTTGAAGGAAGTAGCAAGATTCCTCCCTTCCCTTAGCTCTTCTAGCAGCTTAAATAAGAGAAGGAGGGCGAGTTTTTGAACTCCAAGGATGAAGAAGAAAGATGGATTCAAGTGGAGATTAAGTTAACTTACCTTGAGTACTTAGTTCTCTAGACTTCTCATTTTTCTTCCTTCCTTTCTTCTTCCCTCTTTCTCTCCTTTCTTCACTCTACCTTGCTTCTATTTTTTCTCTTCCTCACTTGGACGAAATTATAATGTTATAAGGGTGGGTTTTGCTTAAATATACTATCAAATAATTCACATTTCATGATCATGGGTCTACCTTATCACAATTAAGATGCACTTGGTTGACTTTTGGAAAACAAACAACTCATGTTCTTGTCTTCCTCTTCCTTAGTCAAGATATGCATAG
The DNA here is from genome assembly GCA_037074535.1 of Gleditsia sinensis. Classification (NCBI taxonomy): domain Eukaryota; kingdom Viridiplantae; phylum Streptophyta; class Magnoliopsida; order Fabales; family Fabaceae; genus Gleditsia; species Gleditsia sinensis. The sequence goes on along the minus strand of CM073473.1, from coordinate 30,991,439 downwards.
GAAAAGGAGATTTGTATTTTGAAAATTATGATAATATGTTCTTAAGACAAGGGACAAGGCCCCTTTGATTTAGGGATTCATTTCCTTTTTCTTTTGCCTTAATCAAGTATGATAGGTTTGCCTTTTTAGGTGGCAAATTTTCAACCCTTGAATCTTCCTTGCTTAGCTGAAATTATTTATGTAGGATAAAAATATTTTGTCATAATGCTATGTATTATTACCCACTTGCTAAAATTATGAGTGTAGGATATAGATGTTTTGTCCTAATGCCATGTATTATCATACCACTTGCTAAAATTATGAATGTAGGATATCACACCACTTGCTGAATTTTTATCTTACTGCCATGTAACATAATCTTTATTATTATTACACTATTATTTTATTACATGATTTATTTTATTTTATTTTTTCTCTTGGATTTAGGCTCATTCCTACCCATTTCCTTTGCTTTGGATAAAATTCTACCTTTCTTGGAGGGCTTGGTCACATTTTCATAATTTTTGGGCTACCGGTCCAACTTCTATATCCTAGTTCAAGTCTATGTTTTATTTTTTGCTTAGGTTGTCCAATGGGCTTGCTAGAAACTTATGTGAAGTAGAAAAACTCTATATGAAGTGTCCATAGGTGAAAGTCCAATTTATGGGTAGAGATGTTAAACTTAGAAATTTTTAACTCTTGAATTAGGAAAAATTACCCTAATCCAATCTTCTTAAAATTTTAAGACATTTACTTACTTCACAAAAATTTATCTTCCTTACCAAAGAATTTTGCCTATCTTTAGTATGTTATTTCTAATTTTTTCTTTTAGGTTTTCTCTCTTTACTTGTTCCCTTAATGTTAGAAACTTTTTCTATGCATACACATAATGTGAAGAATTTCTAAGGATTATATTTCTTTAAATATCTAAAGATTGTCTAATAAATTTTATTTCCTTAATTAAATATTTATATATCTTTAAAGAAACAAAATTAGGGATGTTACATTAAATATTTATGCACCTTTATTAATAAAAGAAACGAAATTAAAGATGTTACATAGGACATAAATCTCTTGCATTAGTTTAACATTAGAGCAATGATCTGGAGCAGTTATGGTGAAGGACATTCAATCATGAAATCGATTCAGAGACCTAGATAAGAAATGGGTCAGACTCAGAGTAAAGTTTTTGGAGCTTTGAGCTTTGACAAAATAAGTGGATGTTTATGCTAGTAGAAATGTTGATGAATATGTTTAAGGCATGTATGGATTCTAATGCTATTAGTGGTCATGATCCTGTGGTTATGCTAATCCTCCTTTGGTTGGTATAACATCACAGTGAGGAAGATTGGTGGATTGGAGACAAAGTGTATTGTTTTCCAACATAATTTTCAATTAAGATTCCAAAAGTTTGATGGAAATTATTTTAAAGGTTGTATTTTTCACTACAAACAATTTTTTTGATATTTTTAGCACTCTTGAATGTCAAAAGATGAAAGTTATCAACATGCACTTAGAAGGTAGAGCATTGCAATGGCATCAAACTTTTGTTAAAATTAGGAAGAATTTGGAGTTTAGTTTGGTAGAATACATTTAAGTGTTTTGAAGATTTCTTTGGGAAGGTTTTGCAATGGCAAAACTAAGTGTTTAAGACTAGATGGTATTACTGTCAATTGGAGTCATGAAAGGAATAAAGAATCATTTGTTTTTTGGATGTGCTTAGGGAGGAGATTGAAGCACTTTTAAGAATGTTCAACCTAAGAACTTTGGGCAATGCATGTATTTGGTAAGGTTGCAAAAAACCACCTTAATACTTTTGCATGAGCATTCCACATACCCTAAAAAGACTCATTCTTCTTTCATCTTTAAATTCAAAAGCTCTACTAGATAAATGTTTTAAAAGTCATTTCAAATCATTTTTTCTTTGAATCTACACTACAACCCCTTGCTAAATAAAACCTTAGCTGGGAAGCACCACGACTAGAGATGTTTTTGAACATCAGTTAGATGGTATAGTTAGGATTCTTAGTTCAATTTACTATTATGTTATCAAATTACTTCCTTCATCTTGTTATCATGAATGACATCCTTATTATTTATACCCTTTTTTTATTCTTCTACCTTTTCTAATGTGGTATTAAAGTTATTTTCTTAGTAATGTAGAATCACACAACTTCTCCTTTTGTTATCATGGTAGCTTCAAAGAAAAATGAACTAATCATATTCTTTCATTCACTATCTTTACTTTGGAATCAGAAAATTACAACATCGATTAAAGGACATAAACTAGAAAAAGTACATCAATGGTTCAAGCATTCCTCATACATTTTTATTAGAAAATGATGAAGCAATTGAGAAGTTTTACTCTGAGTTTTTTTTATTGAAAGCCCCAATAGCAACTCATTTTATGGATGTTGTCTTCTATTATTGAAAGTATGTTAACAAGAGCAGTTGATTTTGAGAATTCTTGTCATGTCTGGGAAAGGACCTAGGCTTTCTTTGCTTGTCAACCTAGAGAATATATCAAATAATTTAAAACGCAGCTTCAAGGCACCAAGAAAGGATACATGATGATGAATGAGTACCTTCTTAAACTCAGGGCACCAATAGATTCATTAATATCTATTGGCAAGACAATGTCCACAAATGATCATGTTAAGGAAATTCTTGAGGGATTAAGAAGCATATCAAAGCTATTGAATCATTTTCAATTAATGTGGTATCAATGACTTCTAAGAATAGCAATGGAGGTAGAAGAGAATTTTTTGGTTATTCAGGAAGATGAGGTCAAGGAATGAATTTTGCCAGAAGGAAGAGAGGAAGATTTGGTAATAGAACACAAGTTGCATTTCAAGTGTGTGGTAAAATGGGTCACTCATCATATTACTATATTACATATATAATCAATCATTTTAAAATCCATCTTCTACACGTCAAAGCTTTCAAAGTATACATAATAGACCTTAGGGATAGTTGGGAACAATAATTACAACACTTGAACATGTCTATGACACAATTTAGTATCTAGACTCTAGAGCTACAAATCATATGACTATTGACCTAGCCAATCTTATGACAAAGACAATATACAATGGCCAAGAAAGAATTGATATAGGCAATGGACCAGATTTGTTTATTAAGAACTTAATAATAGGAAAATATACATACATTGATACACATGATGAAGATAAAAACAATCATTCTATTTTAAATTCAAGATGTATTAAACTATCTCTCTCTCTCTCTTTATATATATATATATATATATATATATATATATATATATATATATATATATATATATATATATATATATATATATTGAAATCTCTAAACTTTGGAACTTGGTCATAATTTGCAGGTCCCTAACCAATCCATTGCTTCTCATTGCCAAATATCATCACTTCATCTTGCATGGATATTTTTAGCTTCAAGTTTTAGTTTTTATTTTAAGGGATTTTGATGATAACAAACTATATTAAGTGAATGTCTTGATACTTAATGACAAATCATAATGACTACTCCCTAAATGATTTACATGCATTTATTTCATTTTATTGTCAAATTTATTGATCTCCATATTAAATGCATTCTTTAAGGAATAAAGTTGGAAAATAAAGATTTAAATAGGCCAAAGGTTCCATAGAAGAAAATACTCTATAAGATTTCCTAATGAAGGCTTCGGAGACTTGAAATGCAACATTTGTATCAAGGACTAAATGACACAACGGCTAGTTGCAAAAATTACAAAGAAAGGAAGATTTTTTTGAATGTCTTGATTTTGAGACAACTACAAAAATTTTTAGGCAACTCAAACTAGACAATGTCTTAATTTTGTATAGATAAAACTCGGTCTTTTCTCAAAGTTCCAACATCATCAAAGATGACTTTTAGCCAAAGCAAGTAGCTTCTTAAAACTATTTATAGATGTCAACTCAACATGGAAGTATGACTTCAAGCATCAAGGGCAATATCATTTTGTCAAATTGTGATTTCTTTAGTTCCTTACATAATCATTGGCATACTTGCTTTTTTGAGAAAGTCTTTTTGAACTTTAAGAGTAGCCTAAGTTATTTAGGTGTTCTTTCTCTTCTCATCATTTTTATGTAATTCTTCTGTCTTTCTAGTAAGTAGAAGTACAAGAGAGTGATCATTTTTAAAGAGAAAGTGTAAATGTAGATTGTGTTACGCCCCAATTTAATGGAACGCGAATAACACAACTAACAGATAACTTTACCCTTATTTATTTACAAACGGCTTCACAATATCATATATCAAGAAAAAATAACATACGTTCACAAGTTTTCAATATAGCTAATTATACATGCCAAGTCTACACTTATCAATATTACTGTAGAAGCAGGGATCCTGCCTGGGGCATTCAGAGTATACTTTAGATTACAATGACATAATATTTTAAACATTTTGAGCCTTGGAAGTAATGTAGGCTGACCCAGAGAATATGACACATAGCTGATCACATAGCTGCAAAACCAAACTCTGTATCTTTATCTAAAATAAATGTAAGCATCGCGTAGTGAGTTTGACAACTTAGTGAGTAGATAATACCTCCTATGATGTCTCAGATTAACATATGTATGTACTTATATATTAAAATTTATCACATCAAAAATTATGGTTTAGAAGTACATCTATATGGAACCCGCATTTTCAAATATTCTCAGTTCAAATCACATTCAAATATTTTTAACTATTTATGATATAATATGATCATAAATCAAACGTTGATATACATCAAAAACATTTTTTATAAAACTATTAGAAGGATCCCATATCAGAACCACCATATCAGAGTTCAATTCTCTTTCGTACTTTGTTGGTGTAGGATTTTCCTATACTTAGCATCTCAGCTAAGGTTTACCCTACCATTATTCAAGAGTACATGCGAAGGGACTCTAATATAGGCAATTTCCCAAGCACAAAGTAAGGGAAGGCAAATCACATATCATATAACTAGCATCTCGCCCAGATAGGAGGCATCCCGCTCTCCATCACATATCATATCCTATGTGTTGGCCCTCACACAAGGCTAGCACCACCCTTGCTAGCTGAGGTATCAAGGTACACTAAGGCTAACATCACTTGCTGTTAAAAAACAGTGTTTCTAATATGATTCCTCCACAAAATTATCATATGCACATATTCCATATAATTCAAAACAGAGCTTTCAGTATAATATAGAATTTCAGTCTCAATATAGCTCATCTGTCATAAATTTCTCAATCAGGGTTTATCACATATACATGCCCTTTCTCGAGGCAATCATATAGCTTTATAAATCAATGCCACATGCATAAATATTCACTTTATCATTTAATGAGAAATACATGTAGTATTAAATATACCATGAGTTCTGAAATCCATTTTCAAAACTATACTCTTCTTGAACTATATTCCAGATTATAAACAATTCAGATAATTTAATCCATTTCAGAAACATATAAAAGTGTAAATAACTTATAAACATAATCAATTACACATTTAAATATCTAGAAGAGTATAGGGCAAGTCATAAAAAGAATCATCTACTCACAAAGTTAGGGTTTCAAGTTGCACAACCCCAAAATCCACGTTTTTGGTCCAAATTTGGCCAAATATACCCTATAAATAAGTCTAGATGGTCCAAAAACCTTGAAAATGACTCTAGATTTGCAAAATTTAGCCTCTGGGAGTTTATTCAATGCAACAAGGTGCTGGAGCCACTTGTTGCACGTGCCACCGCAGGGGCTGTGCATGGGCGTCACTCGCCGAAGGAGAAGCGGCGCGTAGGGGAGTGTACAAGTGAGGATGAACCTAAAATTTGAGATCGTAAGGTTTTAGCACCTTCTAGATCGATCTACGATGTTAATTTTTGCGTTTGAGAATCACATATAAGAGTTTCAGAGATAACCTCTTTAGATGATTTTTTCCTCCATTTTATAGGCAATCATATAACTTTATCACATATACATGCCTTTTTCGAGGCAATCATATAATTTTATAAATCAATGCCATGTGCATAAATATTCACTTTATCATTTAATGAAAAATACATGTGAAATCAGATATACCATGAGTTCAAAAATCTATTTTCAAAACTATACTCTTCTCGAACTATATTCCAAATTGTAAGCAATTCAAATAATTTTAATGCATTTCAGAAACATTTAAAAGTGTAAATATCTTATAAATATAATCAAATACACGTTTAAAAATCAAGAAGAGTGTAGGGCAAGTCATAGAAAGAATCATCTACTCACAAAGTTAGGGTACCAAGTTGGACAACCCTAAAATCCACATTTTCGGTTCAAATTTGGCAAAATAAACCCCAAAAATGAGTCTGGAGAGTCCAAAAACCTTGAAAATAACTCCATATTTGAAAAATTTGTCCTCCAAGAGCTCGGTTAGTGCAAGTCAATGCAACATGGGCTGGATTCACGCACTGCACACGCCAACAAGGAAAGCTGCGCGTAGGTGTCATTTGTCGAGGGAGAAGCAGTGTGTGGGGGTGCGTGCAAGGGAGGATGATCCTAAAATTTGAGATCTTAAGGTTTCGGCACCTTCTGAATCGATCTACAGTGTTAGTTTTTGCGTTTGAGAACTATAGATAGGAGTTTTGGAGATTACCTCTTTAGGTGGTTTTTTCCTCCATTTTTTGGCCAATCTCTAGCCAATTTTTCAGAAACCAATCGGATGAATTTGTAGAACTCTTCATCCTAAGTCCGTTGGTGGTGGTAGTGTCAAAATCTGAGGTCCAAAAGCAGATCTTATAGATAAGTTTTAGGGTTTCGAGAGAGAAAATTTAGAGAAGAGAGAGAAAAATCCGAATTTTGCTGCTTCTTGGGTGGCTGAAGCCCTTAAAATATCTCGGGAGACCTTTTTGGACAAATTTAATTTTAGAGGGAGATCCTTGCAAATTTTTCTTATTTACATTTTGACCTCTAAACTTTTAAGAAATTGCATTTTGGCCCCGAAACGTAAATTCTCATATTTTATTTGTAATTCTTTAACTCATGTAATAAATAAACATATTTTCAACAGTTCTTATCTTCATTTTCAGAATCCTCTCTTTTATTCAAAATTTTCTTTAAATTTAGAATTCTCTTTAATTTTTAAGGCTATTACATTCTTCCCCTCTTAAAGAAATTTGGTCCCCAAATTTCATCACCATAGTTACAAATAAACACTAACCTCATTATTCAATCAAATGTGGGTATCTGGTGCGTATGTCATCCTCTCTTTTCCAAGTAGTCTCTTCAGAAGAGTTATTTTACCATATCACTTTCACAGTAAGTATTTCTTTTGAATGCAACTTCTTTAATTGTCTGTCTACTATCGCAACTAGTTGTTCCTCGTAAGTTAAATCTTCCCGTAACTAAATCTGTGGACACTGTATAACATGTGTAGGATCCGATAAATACTTCCGTAGCATAGACACATGAAAAACTGGATGAACATTACCCAATTTAGGAGGTAAAGCCAAACAATAAGCTACTAGGCCGATCCTATCCAGAATTTCAAATGGTTCTATGTACCGGGGGCTTAACTTCCCTTTTTTCCCAAATCTTACTACTCCTTTCATAGGAGATATTTCAAAAAGACATGTTCACCTATGGAAAATTCCAATGGTCGACGTCTATTATCAACATAGGCTTTCTGTCTACTCTAAGATGCTATTAGGCTCTAAAATCTTAACTTCGCCCATCTCAAACCATCCAATCGAAGAACGACAACGTCTACTATATAATGCCTCAAAAGGGCCTATTTGTATAATGACTTGGTAGCTAATGTTATAAGAAAATTCAATTAAAGGAAAAAATCTTTCCCAACTACCTTGAAAATCTAGAACACAAGCTCGAAGCATGTCTTCCAATACTTGGATGGTTCACTCAGACTGTCTATCTGTTTGAGGATGGAATGCAGTACTGAAATTTAACTTTGTGCCCAAAGCTTCTTGAAAAGATCTCCAAAAACAAGCTGTGAACTATGGTTCTCGATAAGAAATAATTGATATTAGCACTCCATGAAGCCTCACTATTTCATTCAAATATAAATTTGCATACTGAGCTATATTGTATGTGGTTTTCACTAGTAGAAAATGTGCTGATTTAGTCAACCTATCGATGATCATCCATATTGAATCAAACCCTTTTGGTGTCCGTGAAAGCCCCATAACAAAATTAATAGTTATTCTTTTTCATTTCCATTCAGGTATCTCTATCTGTTGATGTAGTCCTGCAAGCCTTTGATGTTATGCTTTTACCTGCTGGCAAGTTAAGTATCGGGAAATATAATCAACTATGTCTTTATTCATACCTTTCCACCAATAAATTTCTTTTAGATCCTTATACATTTTAGTTATTTTGGGATGAATGGTATACATGGATCTATAGGCTTCCTCTAACATTTCTTTCTTAAGTTCTTTATCAGGGACACATAAATGCTTGCCCAATTTTAGAATTCTTTCAGAGTCTACAGTAAATTCAACTTCACGACCATTCTTCACCTATTCAATTTTCTTGCATAAATAGGCATCCTCTTTCTGTGCTTTTTTTACTTGCTCAATCAAAGACGATTGAAATTGTATATGGGCTAATAATATCTCAGGCTCCTTTACTTCTATTACTACCCCATTACTTTCAAATTTATGCATTTCTTTAACCAACAGCCTTCTTACCATTGTGATATGAGCCGAACTACTCATAGACTTCCTACTTAATGCATCAACCACTACATTAGCCTTACCTGGATGATATAGTATTGTGCAGTCATAATTTTTAAGTAATTCTATCCATCGCCTTTGTCTCAAATTAAGATCTTTTTGTTGGAAAATATATTTGAGATTTTTATGATCTGTATAAATTTTGCATGTCTCACCATATAGATAATGCCTCCAGATTTTGAGACAAAAAACTACTGCTGCCATTTTCAGGTCATAATTCGGATAATTTTACTCATGTGGTTTAAGCTGTCTATATGCATATGCAATGACTCGACCATTTTGCATCAACACATATCCTAATTCAATTCTCGATGCATTACAGTAAACCGTGTATCCTCTGGTACCTAAAGGAATAGCCAATACTGGCGCCATAGTCAAACATTCTTTGAGTTTCTAGAAACTTCTTTCATATTCATTTGACCAGTAAAACTTTATTTCCTTTCTTGTCAAAAGAGTAGTTATTTTTTAAAAATCTTTCACGAATCTACAGTAATAACCTGCTAAATCAAGAAAACTACGAATTTCTGTAATTGTTGTAGGGCGTGGCCATTGCTGAACTGCTTCTACCTTTTTTAAGATCAACTTGAATACCATCCTTGGTAACCACATGCCCTAGGAAGGTAACACTACTAAGCCAAAATTCACATTTTGAAAACTTAGCATACAGCTGGTGTTCTCTTAGAATTTGCAAAACTACCCTTAAATGTCGCTCATGCTCCTCTGAACTCTTTGAATATACCAGGATATCATCTATAAATACAATAACAAATTGATTCAAGAAAGGTGTAAATACTTTATTCATCAAATCTATAAATGTAGCTGGAGCACTAAGAACTCATAATGCCCATACCGAGTCCTAAAAGTAATTTTCGGAATATCTTCCTTCTTTATTCTCAATTGATGATACCCATATCTCAAAAAAAAAATGAAAAAAATTGGGCATCCTGTAATTGGTTAAATAGATCATCTATATGAGGTAATGGATACTTATTACGTATTGTCACCTTATTCAACTATCTATAATCAATACACAGCCATAGCGATCCATCTTTCTTTTTCACAAATAGGACCAGAGCACCCCAAGGAGAAGTACTAGGGCATATAAGTCCCTTGTCTAACAAGTCTTGTAACTAATTTTTCAATTCCTTGAGCTCAATCGGTGCCATTCTATACCGGGGTATAGAAACTGGTTGAGTTCTAGGAAGTAAATCAATACTGAACTCAATTTCTCGATCTGGGGGTAACCTTGGCAACTCATTAGGAAATTCCCTAACCACTGAAACCTGCTCTACCTTGGTGTACTTCATATCAACATCTTTGACTACTGTTAAATACCCTTAGCATCCTTTTTATAACAGCTTATAAGCTGTTAGAGCAGAGATTAAGTTATCAGGCAACTTACTACGATCTCCTTGTATCAAGAAGGAAGACTCTCCAGGAATGTTAAACTTAATCACCTTAAGGTGACAATCTAGAATGGCATGGCATGGCATAATGACAACCAATCCATTCTCAATATCACATCAAAGTTTACCATATCTAGAACTATCAAATCTATAAGAGTTTCTTTATCTTCTATCGAAATCTCACATGATTTATACACATCATTTACTAATAAGAATTCTCCCATTAGAGTAGCAACCATGAAAGAATAATGTAAACTAGTAGGATTTCTATCCAATTTCTTATCAAAGGAGGGTAATATATAAGAATGAGTAGAATTAGGATCAAACAATACATATACTTTTTGGGAACATATTGATAATGTATCTTTCATAACTACATTTGAGGCTTGAGTATCCTGTCATGTCAAAGTAAAAATTTGAACTTGTTCTCGGCCTTGACTTCCTGATCCTCTACCAGTACCACCACTACTTGCTTGAATTGAAGCTGCTCTATTTGGTCGTGCTGGTACAAATGCAGGGGATGAAACTAGTTGTATTGATGCTTGGCTAAAATTTCGTAATTGTGGACAATTCTTCATCAAATGACCTATTTGTCTACACTTAAAACATGTACCAGTTTTTCTATGACACTGTCCAGTATGAGGCTTGCCATAAATCGAACATGGTAGAATTGATCTTGAATCCTGTTGGCTAACAAGTCTCATATCTCTTTGATTTAATCTTTGCTTATTGATATTAACTGATGTCTGGTTAGTACTACCAAATCCCGTTTGAGTAAAATGCTGTGGATTTTGAAATCATGATCTTCTAACATTAGGATTATAACTTGTTTGGACATTACTATCTCGATCTCTTTTTCTTTTCCTTAGACCTTTTATGTCTACTTGCTCTCGTGTTTCCATCATTCTAACACAATCCACAGCTGCTGAATAAGTTGAAAAATGATTCATCTGGGGACCCACCGATTTAAACAATGGACTTATCAATCCCAAAACAAATCTCTTAATTCTATCTTTTTCAATAGGAACTAGATATTGTGCATATCTGGACAAATGAGTAAATCGGATGTCATATTCAGAAATTGTCATGTTTAGTGTTTGGTGTTTGTCTTAATTCTTCAAATTCTCTAGCTCTCTTGTCCCTTTCACTCATTGGCAGAAAAAGATTCATAAATGCTTCTTTAAATTCTTTCCACTCCATTGGTGGTAAAGTAACTATTTTTCTCTATACAAGAGTCTCAAACCAAACTTGAGCCACATCTGATAGTTGAAAGGACACTAGTTCAACAAATCTTCTAGGAGAACACCCTAAAGCTCTGAGCACTCATTCCACAGCATTAATGAATATCTGTGGGTTTTCCTGAATATCTTACCTAGAAAAATTCAAGGGTTTCAACTTAAGAAATTGCAGTAATGACACCTCAATCCATGTAAACTTATCCTCTTGCTCAACTGTTCTTCCTAATTCTTATGCTTTAGGAGCATTTTCTGGTGGCTGGCCATCCCTTCTGCCCTGTTCTACTATAAATCCAGCCAATGTCTATAAAACTCTTATGTATACTAGCAATCATATCAACTGTCCTATCATGTGGCTCCTGAGGGGATTCTACTCTCTCCTCAGGAACTCTATCAGACACATGGGCCTGTTTATCTTGTCTCGAGGTTCTCATACCCTATGCACGCCCTCGACCTCTGCCTCTTCCTCTAGATCGACCTCTACCATAACCTCTTTGTACTAGAATTATAGATTGTGCAGACTCTTCTATAGAGAGTGCACAATCTACAGCTTCTCTAGTAACCGTTCTAGTTCTTGACGGCATCATAGACTATACAAAACAAAACACATTTTTAAGATACCATAATATTCAATCAAACCTTATACTAGGAACTTTAGCAAACTTGGAATAGAAAGGAATTTAATATCCTATAGAATCCCTCAGCAGCACTTGAAGTATAAATACGTCCAACTCATATCCATACTAAAGGTCTTACTAAAGAATCCTTTACTTCGATAGCCACAGGGAAACTTAAAGCTCTGATACCAACTTGTCACGCCCTAATTTAATGGAATGCAAATAACATAACTAATATATAAGTTTACCCTTATATATTTGCAAACAGCTTCACAATATCACATATCAGGAAAAAATAACATACGTTCACAAGTTTCTAGTATAGCTAATTATACATGCCAAGTCTACACTTATCAATATTACAACAGAAGCAAGGATCCTGCCTATGGCGTTCAGAGCATACTCTAGATTACAATAACATAATATTTAAAACATTTTGAGCCTTGGAAGCAACGTAGGGTCACCCAGAGAATATGACACCTAACTAATCACCTAACTGTAGGACTAAACACTGTATATTTATCTAGAAAAAATGTAAGCATTGTGTAGTGATTTTGACAACTCAGTAAGCAGATAATACCTCATACGACCTCTCAAATCAACATATGGATGTACTTATATATTAAAATTTATCACATTAAAAATTATGGTTCAGAAATACATCCATAAAGGACCCGTATTTTCAAATATTCTCAGTTTAAATCACATTCAGATATCTTTAACCATTTATGATATAATATGATCATTAATCAAATGTTGATATACATCAAAAATATTTCTTATAAAACTATTAGGAGGATCTCATATCAGAACCACCATATCAGAGTTCAATTCTCTTTCGTACTTTGTTGGTATAGGATTTACCTATACTTAGCATCTCAGCCAAGGTTTGCCCTACCACCATTCAAGAGGACACGCGAAAGGACTCTAATATGGGCAATTTTCCAAGCACAAAGCAAGGGAAGACAAATCACATATTATATAACTAGCATCTCATCCAGATAAGAGGCATCCCGCTCTCCATCACATATTATATCCCGTGTATTGGCCCTCACATAAGGCTAGCACCACCCGTGCTAACTGAGGTATCAAGGTGCACCAGGGCTAACATCACCTGTTGTTAGCAAATAGTATTTCTAATATGATTCCTCTACAAAATTATCATATGCACATATTTCATATCATTCAAAATAGAGCTTTCAGTATAATACAGAATTTCAGTCTCAATATAATTCATCTATCATAAATTTCTCAATCAGGATTTATATACATGCCCTTTCTCAAGGCAATCATATAGCTTTATAAATCAATGCCATGTGCATAAATATTCACTTTATCATTTAATGAGAAATACATGTAGTATCAAATATACCATGAGTTCAGAAATCTATTTTCAAAATTATGCTAAACTATATTCCAGATTGTAAACAATTCAAATAATTTAATCCATTTCAAAAACATATAAAAATGTAAATAACTTATAAACATAATCAATTATACATTTAAATATCAAGAAGAGTATAGGGCAAGTCATAGAAAGAATCATCTACTCACAAAGTTAGTGTTCCAAGTTAGACAACCCTAAAATCCACATCCTCAATCCAAATCGGGCCAAATAGACCCCAAAAATAAGTTCAGAGGGTCCAAAAACCTTGAAAATGACTTCGGATTTGTAAAATTTGGCCTCCGGGAGCTCGATTAACACAACAGGGTGCTGGAGTCACATGCTACACGTGCCACTGCAGGGGCTGTGCGTGGATGTCACTCGCTGAGGGAAAAGCAGCACTTGGGGGCATGTGCAAGTGAGGATGAACCTAAAATTTGAGATCCTAAGGTTTTGATACCTTCTAGATCGATCTACGGTGTTAGTTTTTACATTTGAGAATCACAGATATGAGTTTCAGAGATTACCTCTTTAGGTGATTTTTCCCTCCATTTTTTGGCCAATCTCCGGCTAATTTTCCAGAAACCAATCGGATGGATTTGTAGAACTCTTCGTCCTGAATCCGTTGGTGGTGGTTGTGTCGAAATCCGAGGTCCGGAAGCGGTAGAATTCTAGAGATAAGTTTTAGGGTTTTGAGGGAGAAAAATTTAGAAAAGAGATAAAGAAATCCGAATTTTGCAGCTGCTTGTGTGGCTGAGACCCTTACAATATCCTAGGAGACCTTTATGCAAAAAGTCAATTTTAAAGGAAAGTCATTGCAATTTTTCCTTATTTACATTTTGACCCCTAAACTTTTAAGAAATTGTATTTTGGCCCCAAAACATAAATTCTCATATTTTTTTATAATTCTTCAACCCATGTAATAAATAAACATATTTTCAATGGTTCTTATCTACATTTTTAAAATCCTCTCTTTTATTCAAAATTTTCTTTAATTTAAGATTTCCTTTAAATTTTAAGACTACAGATTGTTTCTTATGAGCAAGTGTAAAACTAGCGTGTATCGATTTTGGTGAGCAAGTGAAACCCATATTATTTATGGTGCACCACGTGTGAAAACTATTTATTTCTTGTAATAAAGAGAAAAAAAGTTTTTAATAGTAAAATTCCCTTAGATTTCAGGGGGACAAGGCATAAGTTTTAAGTTTGGCTGAATTAGGATAAATAAGTGTGTTCAAACTTATCTCCTTATATCTTTTCATTTACATAATAATGAGTGAGTTTTATAACCATGAATTAAATACTTTCATCTTAACTATTTGTCATATTTAAGCACTTATTTTTTGTACTTATCTTTAGTTTTGTGCATCTTCTACAGATGGAGAGAAAAATAGAAAATAGACTCAATTGGAGAATCAAAGTTAAATTGTGGTTCTTTGAGAATGATGTCTATAAATCAAGTGGAAAAAATAAATTCATTAAGGATGACTGAGTAAGGAGCATTATCTTTTTTACTCCTGAGACGTCTCCTAATGGATATATGTGTCAATTCAATCTTGATTTATGATCATATTTTCAAAAGAACTTAAACATAAAGATTCAAGGAATATCCAATATTGAACATCTGTTTGCTATTAGTTTTTTTGCCTGACCTTACTCTAGTATTTTGGTCATCAATCATAAATTACATGTTCAATATATATGAAATTTGGTAAATGAATAGCTGACAATTTTTTACAATTTTCATGTTAACATAATCAGCAAATTCAGACATTAAATGGACAAAAGATGGGTTAGAAAAAATCTGCTTGTTGTTGTAGTCTAGCCCAACTTTACTACAGTATTTGGGTTGTATCTCATACAGTACGCAGTCGATATATACGATATTTGGCAAGTGGATAGCGGACACAATTTGCTACAATTTTTACTTTCACATGGGCAGCAAATTCGGTGGCTGTCAATGAGGAATATCATGACTACTTTCGGTGCACATAGTGCAATACAACCTGTCAACTTTAGTGCAATTTATTGTCACTTACCACACTAGTGTATCTATAAATAGATAGAATTTGTGAGCTAAGGAGAGGTGGAAAATAGCTGGAGAGAGTGTAATTTTGGGTTTTTATTATTGTAATGTTCTTATTTCTTTAGACACTTTGTTATCCTTTGAAAATATCATTATGCTTGTTCATCTTCAATTTTGTTTTCTTACTTTGAATATGGAGAACTAATCTCCTTATGCTAAGGTAAAAGGTGAAACTCTTGGTATGAGAATAATAATTTATCTAACTCTTAATCTTAATGTTTATCTTTGATATTGTATTTACCTTCTTATTTCTTTTCTTATGTTATTTATTAATGGATGGTTTTACCAAACTGCCTATCTCTTATTATTTTAATGGCTGATTTTATCGTCTGTTTCTTGTTATGTTATGGCAGTGTATTTACCTTCTTATCTCTTATCTCTTATTATTTTAAATGTTGATTTTACCAAACTGCCTATCTCTTTTTATTTTTATGGCTGGCTTTGCTACCTATTTTATGTTATTATTGTTTATGGTTGGTCTTGCCACCTATCTCTTGTTATGTTTCTTCTTCGTACCTCTTTTCATTCTAATATTGTAAAGTGTGAATCTTGATACATTGTAGACAATTTTCGGCAAAATAAATTCTTGAATCAATCTTGATTTATTGTCGACAATATAATAATTGGCACAATTTATGCTTGAACCTATTTTACAAGAATGTATTAATTGTGTAAAAAAAGGAAGTAAATATAATTAATGTATAAACAAAAGTGAGTTCAAATTAACATATTTTTCTATTAGAACCTTATTCATGTGAGGATTCCAATTGAATGATGAAATAGTTAAATTTATCTTTACTCATACCAAGAGTAGCCTAACCTTAGCATTCATTTTTACCTTGAATACATTTCAATTTAATTTGAGTACATCAATTTCCTGCACACTTTATTTAATGTTCTCCTCACAAAACAAATATTTCGACAATTAGGTTAGAGTTATCTATTTGGGTTCAAATTAGAGTTTTCTTTCAATTGACAATCCTCGTGGGATCGACTTTGCAAACCATTAAATCTGTACTCCAACAGATTCGTGCGGTTGTGAGTTTTAATTAAAACAATAACAAGTTTTGGGTGCCGTTGCCGAAGATTCCAACAGAAAAGCTAATTAGATCTAGGTAAGTATAATTCTTCCACTAGTTATTATTTAGAATTTTTTTTGTATAGAATTTTTTTTTGTGAAAATAGTATATATTAAAAATTTGTGTGGTAATTTGGGTGTGTAAAATTAATTAATTCTGACAATAGGAATAAAAATTTCTAAGGAATATGGATTTTAAGTGAGACTATTGTGACTCCTCCACACTTTCTTAGGGATCCACTAATTGAATACTACCCCACTATTACTAACACTAGAAAAAAAGAGATAAAACCAAATTTCTTTGTTGCATAATTTTGTGATTTTTTTCTTTTTGTTGTATTTTCACTTTGTTACTTATAGTTAACATTGTGTGTGTGTGTGTATATATATATATTATTAAATTGTAAAATTATCGTCTTTTGTAATTGTGTTGTATGCTATTAGAAATATTTATTTATAGTTTTTCGTTCAGTTTATGCGTACTTGGAAATGTGATAAAGATCAGCGTTTGGTTAGGAAAAGTTTAAGATCACCCATTGATTTTAAAATTGAAACATTAGACTTTGTTGGCACACCATAAAAAAATGGAAGAACAAGTTATACACGAGAAAACCCTTATGGAATATTTCTCACCTGTCATAACTAGTACTTCATCTTGTATAGTGTTACTACAAACTAATACAACTCACTTTGAGTTTAAACCAGCCATAATCCAACTGTTGTCATCATTTTATGGATTAGAGAGAGAAGACCCACACATGCATATTAAAGAATTTCTTGAAATCAACTCGACATTTCGCTTCCAAAATTTCAATGATGAGTCAATCATACTTAGAATGTTTCCATTTTCACTAAAAGATAAAGCTAAAACTTGGTTGAATTCCCTTCCTATAGGAACTATTACTAGTTAGAATCAATTAGTAAATAAGTTTCTAGTCAAATTTTTTCCATATCTAAAACTGATGCCCTTAGGAGAGAAATCTCTGATTTTTTTCCAAAAAGAGGGTGAACAATTTTTTGAGTGTTGGGAAAGATTTAATGACCTTCTTTTGAAGTGTCCTCATCATGGTTTTGAAACTTGGAAACTCGAAAAATATTTTTATGATGGTTTGACTCCATCAAATTGTCAAATAATCCAAAGTATGCATGGTAGAAAGTTTTTATAGTTAAATGAGGATGATGATTGGGGATCCTTAGAGTCTCTATCTGAAAACTCTCAACATTGTAATTGTATTGATTCCAAGGATAGAAAGTCTCAAACCCTAAAAAAAGGAGGAATTTATGAAGTTAGTAATGATACAGATGTGAGAGTTGTCTTGGCCAATCATACTAGAAATGTAGAAGCTTTGAATTTAAGCCATACTCTTAACTCTTCTACCAACACTAGGAATGAAGCATGTGGTTTATGTTCTAGTACATCTCACTGCACAATCTTGTCCATCTATACCAATTTATCAAGAAGCATTCTCTAAGCAAGTTATTTCCCTCCAATCTTATAGAAAGTCATCAGATAGTCCATTTGCACCAACATATAACCCAAATTGGAGAAATTATCCAAATTTTTTGTGGAGACAAAATTAGCCTTCAATAAATCAAAGTGGGCAACAATTTACCCCTCCCAATTCATACACTCAAGTTCCTCAACATGCTCCTCCTTTCAGGGTATCATAACAAAGAAAACCTTCTTTGGAGGATACCTTGCAATAGTTTATGCAGTCGACCCAACAAGTTTTACAATCTCACACTTAAGCTATTTCAATTGGGTTAAATAGCCAATGTTATAGGAGAGAGAGAGAAAGGAAAATTTCCCAGTCAACATATTCCTAATCCTAAGGGTCAATTTAAAATAGGATCATCAACAAATCCTAATGAAGAAGTAAAGTCTGTAACGACCCTTAAATCTAGAAAAGTCATTGATAATCATGTTCACATGCCAGAAAATGAAGAATAGAGTCAATATGAATCCCAAATTAATGACTAAAGTGAAAAGAAAAGTGAACAGATTCCTTGTGCCCCTAAAGTTCCATTTCCACAAAGACTTACAATAATCAAGAAATGTACTCAGTATAGTGACATTTTAGAGGGGTTTGAACAAGTAAGCATTAACATCCTTTTTTCTAGATGCTATCAAACAAGTACCCACTTACTCAAAAATTTTGAAAGATCTTTGCACGATGAAAAAGAAAACCAATGTTCCAAAAAAGGCATTTTTGATTGAACAAGTGACCTCTATAATTTAACAAAAAATTCCTATTAAGCATAAAGATCTTGGTTGTCCTATAATTTCTTGTGTGATAGGTGACCATGTGATTAACCAAGCCTTACTTAATCTAGGAGCAAGTGTGAATTTGTTACCATACTATGTATATGAAAAACTTGGGTTAGGAAAGTTAAAGCCTACATCAGTGACCCTTCAGTTAGCATATAGGTCCAAAAAAATTCCTAGAGGTGTCATAGATGATGTTTTTATAAAGGTTGATAAATTCTACTTTCTGGTAGATTTTATCATTCTTGACACTGAACCTGTTGAGAATGTAGATACACAAATACCTGTCATTCTAGGTAAACCATTTTTAGCAACATCTAATGCAATCATCAACTGTTGTAATGGTGTCTTAAATTTGTCTTTTAGAAATATGATAGTTGAAATGAATGTCTTTAATGTCTCCCGTCAACCTATGGACACTGGTGATGTATGTGAGGTCAATATGATTGAGAGTATAGTCTATGACTCATTTTTAAGTTCTTTGGTGATGACCCTTTGGAAAAATGTTTGGCCCACTTCAACATGGACATAAATGAGGACTACTTAATCGGTGAAGTAAATTCCCTATTAGAGACCATTCCATTGATGAATACCAATAAGTGGAAAGCTGAAACAGAGACACTTACACCTTCTGAGTTTGTTCTACTGCCATCCATGGAGAAAACTCCCTAGTTAGAATTAAAACCTCTACCTGATTCTCTGAAGTATATTTTCTTAGGACCTTCTGAGACCTTGCCTGTTATCATAGCACTAACTTGGATTGTAAACAGGAAGTTGAATTGATAAAAAAACCTCAGTGAGCATAGTGAAGCCATAGGGTGGACAATAACAGACATTAAAGGTATCAATCCATTAATTTACATGCACATACTACATTTGGAAGACAATGCGAAAACCTCAGGGATCCACAAAGATGTTTAAATCTAAACATGAAGGAGGTTGTGAGAGCTAAAGTAATTAAACTTCTTGATGTGGGTGTAATTTATCCAATTTTTGATAGTGCATAGGTTAATCATGCTCAGATAGTCCCTATGAAGTCTGGCATTATTATAGTAAAAAATAAGGAGAATTAATTAATTCTTACTAGAGTGCAAACTGGTTGGTGTGTTTGTGTTAACTACCATAAGTTGAATGTTGTTACAAGGAAATACCATTTTTCACTTCCCTTTATAGATCAAATGCTAGAGAGGTTAGCTGGACATGCGTATTACTACTTTCTTGATGGATATTCTAGTTACAATCAAATTCCCATTGCACCTGAAGATCAAGAGAAAACTACCTTTACTTGTCCTTTTAGAACCTTTGCCTATCGTAGAATGCCATTTGCATTGTGCAATGCACCTGCCACATTTCAGCGTTACATGACAAGCATATTTTTTGACATGGTAGAGCAATTTTTGAAAGTATTCATGGACGATTTTTTTTGTACATGGGTCTAGTTTTGAGGAATGTCTGCACCATTTAAGATTAGTCTTCATTAGGTGTAAAGAAAAAAACCTTGTTTTGAATTGGGAAAAATGCCATTTTATGGTTAAAAAAGAAATTGTTTTGGGTCATGTTGTGTCACATCAAGGTATTGAGGTAGATAGACCCAAAATTGAATTGATTTCCTGTCTTCCACCTCTTCAGACAATGAAAGATGTACGTTTTTTTAGGCCATGCAGGATTTTATTGCATATTTATCAAAGATTTTAGCAAAATCTCCAGAACTTTATGTAGTTTACTTACCAAAGATGCATCTTTTGTCTTTGATGACGAGTGCTGTCAAGTTTTTTAGAAGCTCAAATTCTTACTCACCTCCGCACACATCATTAGACCACTCGATTGGAATCTTCTATTTGAAATCATGTGTGATTCTTCTGATTATCCAATTGGAGCCGTTTTGGGTTAGCGTCTTAATAAGTTTTCTTATGTTATATACTATGCTAGTAAAACTCTTAATCATGCTCAATTGAATTATTCTACAACAGAGAAAGAGTTACTAGCTATGGTATTTACTCTAGACAAGTTTAAATCTTATTTGTTAGGATCTAAAGTTGTAGTCTTTACAGATCATGTTGCGCTTAAGTATTTTCTTTTTAAGAAAAATGCTAAAGCACGTTTGATAAGATAGATATTGTTGTTGCAAGAATTTGATTTAGAAATTCAAGATAAGAAAGGATCTGAAAATATTGTAACTAATCACTTGTCTAGGCTGGTAGTTGAATCGGGTGAAAATAACTTATCTATCAAAAACTCCTTCCCAGATGAGCAACTCATGTCTATTTCTCAGTTACCCTAGTTTGCTGATATTGCTAATTATCTTGCCACAGGTCAAATTCCTACACATTGGAATAAGCAAGATCAAGTAAAATTTTAACTGAAGTAAAGAAATTCTTTTGGGAAGATTCATACTTGTTTAAGTATTTCCTTGATCAAATCATTCGGAGATGTGTTCCTGAGAGTGAGCAACGTAGTGTTATTTCTTTTTGTCATGATCATGCTTGTGGAGGTCATTTTAGTGCTAAAAAAACTGCTGCAAAGGTTTTGCAACGTGGCTTCTATTGGCCATCACTGTTCAAAGATACCCATTTGTATTGTAGTTCTTGCGAGTGTTGTTCGCAAGAATATGATGCCTTTGACTCCCATTCTTATTGTTGAGATATTTGATGTCTGGGGAGTTGATTTCATGGGTCATTTTCCTAATTCCTTTGAAAATTTATACATCTTTGTTGCTGTGGATTATGTGTCAAAATGGGTAGAGGCTTTTCCATGTAAAGCAAATGATCACAAGATTGTGGTGAAATTCTTGAAAGAAAATATTTTTTCAAGGTTTGGCACACCACGGGCTATCATTAGTGATAGGGAAAAATATTTTTGTAATAGGCATTTTGAGCATTTAATGAAGAAATATAGTATCATGCAGACAGTTGCAACCCCATACCACCCATAGACTAATGGTCAAGCTGAGATTTCAAATAGGGAAGTTAAAAACATTTTGAAAAAAATGATTAACCCAAGTAGGAAATATTGATCTTTGAAACTTTTTGATACTTTATAGGCTTATTGTACTGATTTTAAAACCCCTATTGGAATGTCTCTTACCGACTTGTGTATGCAAGGCATATCATTTACTTGTTGAATTAGAGCATAAAGTTTATTGGGCCATTAAATAATTTAACTTTGCTCTTGATAAAGCAGGTTCTCACAAGAAGTTTCAACTCAATGAACTGGAAGAAATAAAGAATGATGCATATGAAAGTGTAAAATTGTATAAGGATCGAATGAAATTTTTTTATGACAAACATATTTTAAGAAAATCATTTAATGCAGGTCAAAAGGTCCTTCTATATAACTCTCGTTTGCACTTATTCCCAGGAAAGCTACGTTCTTGATTGTTAAGCCCATTCATTGTTCGTATTGTTTATCCACATGGTGCAGTGGAGATAAAAAATCCCAAGAATAGTGATGTGTTTAAAGTTAATGGTCAAAGATTGAAAGCATTTTTGGAATTATATAACCCAGAGATAGAGGAGACACTTTTGCGTGATCCTGTCTACCAGGATTGATTTGCTTCTGTTGTTAAAGGTTGCCGCACACGCTATCTAGGTAAGATCTTTCTTTATTTAACTTGCATTAATTGGTTCCCTCAGTGCTATCTTCTTTTGAATTTCTATTGTTTTCTTACCTTTGTTGCTTTTGCTCTTTCTAAAAAAAAGGTTGAGTCGAGAATGGAAGACATTCTCACAAAATTAAAAAATCATTTTCCTTCTCTTCCACCCAATGCATTGACAAAAATTTACAGAGCACGAGTTACAAGATTAAGGTTGTTGATGAACATGAGGATACCTGCTAATATTCGTTGGCTAATTGAAGCTAAGGTACGATTATCAGGTGAGTTTACAAATGGTTTCATCTCTTACATGCTTGGTTTAGGAAAAAGCAGTTTTACTAAAAAGCGCAGAACTAAACAAATGGGTGTTTGTTACAAATGTGGACATGAAACTTGCAACAAACGTTGCCATTCTTTGGGTTGGTGTTTGTAAATTGGGAAGACAAAACTAAGTTCATTAAGGATGGCTTGAGTAAGGAGTCATTGGATGATGACTTTCATCCAACGTCTCTTGAAACACATCCTAATGGACTTGTGCATATCGGTATTGTCGGTTTATAGCCCCATTTTAAAAAGAACATAAATGGCACAATCTTGAGAATCTGACGTTAAAAGACCTTGTTTGCCAATTTATAAAAAAATTGGATGGGAAGTATATCCTTGACCCATAGAAGGCGTTTAAGCCGTTACTAGACGTAAAACCAAAAGAAGATGTGAGCCACAATCACAACTACTGTACATATACATGCTTGCTGTCATTTTTGAATTCTTCACCTTTATTTTAGTTGACATCCACCAACTTACTCACCTAACTACTATAAGTATGTCCTTGTCTAAGTTCTATAAATGAACACTTTATTATCTTCACCTTCATACCCAAAATTAGTGTAAGTGTAGTTATGGAGGGAACCACAGTTCACTAGTTTCGAAGTATCTATGTTTTTTGTGGTTCTAGTCTTGGAAAAAATAAAGAGTATGTGAAAGCAACACAACTTTTGGCTATGGTACTAGCAAGTAGAAAAATTCATGTATTCTATGGTGGAGGTAGTAGTGGGTTAATGGGGTGTGTGTCTGCAGCTGCATATGTAGGAGAAAGTCAAGTTCTATGTATTATTCTTACTACTTTAGCTGTATCAAACCTCATAGGAAAAATAGTTTGAAAAGAATTTAGGGTATCCTCCATGCATGAACGCATTACTAGAATGATGTGTAACGCTAACGCTTTCATTGTCTTATCCAGTGGTTTTGGTACTTTAGAAGAAATTTTCAAAATCGTCTCTTGGGGACAACTGAATATCCATCATAAACAATAGGTTTGTTGAATGTTAACAATTTTTTTGATAGTTTGTTGTTTTTTCTTGATCAAGCTGTGGAACAAAGGTTTATCTCACACTCAGCACAAAGAATTCTCATCTTGGCTTCAAATACTGATGAGTTGATTGACACATTACAAGCGATTATTCATGTACCTGATCCAACTATGACTCAAATAGATTGGACATCAGAAAACCGCTTAAAGTGCAAATTGGACTTGACTCTCCATCTGTAACTCGTTTTATTTGATTGCATAAATTTTTATTTCTCTGTTAGTTTGCTGCAGGTTCATTTTTTTTTCCTAAATCTCTTTTCAGGTAATATCTCTTTCAATTTTTGTTGCCTGTTTTGTGTTTGTTCATCTTCAAAAATAAAAAATAAAAATAAAAATTTCTGTGTGATGTTTTGGAATTTGGCTAAACTAACACCAATAATGAAAATGATTTAAAGTGCTTGTAACCTTTGAAAAATAGATGAGTTCTGAGTGCTATGTATGAACTTAAACTTTATTGTAACGTATGTTTTACATGAGAATCTCAATATCTTGCACACTTAATCTTTTACATTTGACTGATTGTTTATTCAGAAAATATTTATGTGATTCAAATATAACAAGTGATCTCATAAGACTTTAGAACTTATTTAATTGTTACATGAGGCGAAATCCTAGACTACTCTTCATTTAAGAAGTGAATTAGGCATTGTTGGAATCATTTGAGTCTTTCATATCAACCTATACATTATACCATCCCTAGTTACCCATTTTGAGCCTATATTTATCCTTTCTTGTATACCTATATTATTATCTAGTCTTCAAATAAAAATATTTCTAACTCTTATCTTTCACTCACATAAATGATCATTTGAAAAGCTGTGGTTCATGGATGGATGGAAGGACTTTAAAAAAAAATATAGAACTTCCCAAATAAATAAGTTTGGGGGTTTATGTTCGGAAAAAAAGAAAAAAAAATGTAGTGTGAGTAAATAATGTAAGGATGAAAAGAAGGTTGGAGATAAAATCCATATGATAATATCCAAAGTATTTAGAAGGACCCAAATGATCATGTATGTTGAATTCAGCGTTCATTAATATCTTTTTATCTACCTTTAACCTATGCCATACATTACAAACCTAATGAAAGTCCTGATGATCTTAAATGTTATGATTAGTCAACATTAGTGGAGAGTCACATGAAAAATAAGTTTATGGAGTCTTAAATGCATCTATCTACAAATTTACTTTAAATATTTAATTATATAAATGTATTTGAATGCAAAAAGTCCAATGTCAAAGGATTAACACACACACACTTGAGATTTAAGAGTGAACTATACGTTGCATTTGAATTGAAATTTTACATAACCTTGCGATCATGATTGTAGTTGTTTTAATTAAAACTTGCAAGTGTACGAATCTATTAGAATATAGATTTAGTGGTATGCAAGGTCGATCCCACAAGGATTGTCAATTGAGGAAAAATCTAATTCAAATCCAAAATAAATATTTTTAACCTAGTTGTCATAATGTTTGTTTCGTGAGAAGAGTACTGAACAGAGTATGCAAAGAACTAAAATACTGAAATTAAATAGGAATGTATTCAAAGAAAAGAAACATGCTAAGGTTAGGGGATCCACTCTTGGTACATCAAATAGAAATAAATTTTAACTCTTTTATTATTTAAATGGAATCCTCACATAAATGAGGTTCCATTCGGAAGATATGTTACATTAAATGCGCTTTGATTTACAGATGAAGTGTATTTATCTTCTTTTTATTGTATTACTAATAATAAATAACTCTTGTAAAATAGATTCAAGTATACACTATGCCAATCATTATATTATCTACAATAAATCAAGAATGATTCAGGCATTTATTGTGCCAAAGATTGTCTACAATGTATAAAGATTCACACTTTACAAAATTAAAAATGAAAGATGTAAAAGGAAGAAAAACATAACAGAAAGGTGACAAAGTTAATAATAATAATATAAAGTAGGCGGTAAAACCAGCCATTAAGAAATAAAATAATAAGAAAATAAATAACAGAGGTGCAGAAAATAAATAACAGAGGGGCAATAAAACCATCCTCTAAAAAGTAAATAAGAAGTAAATAAATAACAGAGAGGCAACAAAGTCATCTTCTAAGAAAGTAAATAATAAGAAAATAAATAATATAGGTGCAAAAAATAAATAACGGAGGGGCAGCAAAGCCATCCTCTAAAAAGTAAATAACAAAAATAAATAATAGAAGTGCAGAAAATGAATAACAGAGAGGCAACAAAACCATCCTCTAAAAAGTAAATAACAAGAAAATAAATAATAGAGGGGCAACAAAGCCATACTCTAAGAAAGTAAATAACAAGAAAATCAGATATTTCTCTTCTAAGGGCATCTGTTTTAAACATGGAATTTTTTTTTACTAAAAACTTATTTACTAATTGATTACAACTAGTAATAGTTTTTGTGGGAAGAAAATT
The DNA here is from genome assembly GCA_037074535.1 of Gleditsia sinensis. NCBI lineage: Eukaryota > Viridiplantae > Streptophyta > Magnoliopsida > Fabales > Fabaceae > Gleditsia > Gleditsia sinensis. The sequence continues at coordinate 30,965,279 of CM073473.1, read as the reverse complement.
TAACCAGGCTTTAACTTTATCTTTTAATGAAAATGGAAACATTCTAAGTCTGATTGACTCATCATTGAAATTTTCGAAGCCAAATGTTGAGCATATTTCAAGAAACTCTTTAATATGCATGTATGTGTCTTCTCTCTCTAATCCATAAAATGATGGCAACCGTTAGATAGTGGTTGGTTTAAACTCAAAGTGAGTTGAATTAGTTTGTGGTAACACTACACAAGATGGAGTACTAGTTATGACAGGTGAGAAATATTCCATGAGAGTTTTCTCATACACAACTTGTTCTACCATTTTTTACGGTGTCTTAACAAAGTCTAATGTTTCAATTTTAAAATCTATCAGTGATCCTAAATTTTTCCTAACAAAATGCTGATCTTTATCACATTTGCAAACACACATAAACTAAAAAAAATTGTAACATCCTTGATTTTTCCTTATATTACTAATTGAAAAAAAAATTCCAAGAAGGAGAAAATGTTTTGGAACCCAAGGGAGGATTAAATTATTTTTCAATTTTACACAAGTCAAACAAGACCTTAGTATGGTTAAAATGAAATTTATGTAATTTCATTGAAATGACATTATTGTAAATTCCTTGAGATGACATTTATGTAAATTATTTGAGATAACAATTTTGTAAATACTCTAGGATGGCATTTTTGTAAATAATGAAAGATGGCATTTTTGTAAATAATGAAAGATGGCAAAGTTGTAAATATGAGGTGGTAGGTAAGAAGAAATTTTGATAATTATGAGGGAGAGGGAGTGTCGGCAAGAAAAAGAAAGAAAAGAAAGAGGAAGAAGAAGGAAAAGGAAGAGAAAAGGGAAATCAAGATAAGTTTTTTGGTTATCTCTCTAATTTCATCATCTTTTCTTAAGGAATATCCTAATTCACAGTATGGATGTATGATTTTTCTATGGTAGGAATCAAGCATGCAAGTTTAAGGATTTGTTTGAGGTAGGCTTAACATCTACTCATGAGTTTTGTACAAAATTATATATATATATATATATATATATATATATATATATATATATATATATATATATATATATATATCTGTGTGTGTGTGTGTGTGTTTAGATGTGCTTTTGGATAACATGTGATCTGGATATTTATATGGAATTTTGTTTTGGTTGTTTGGACATGCATATGAGTACATAGGATTACATAAAAGAAAAATAAAGGAGAAGTTCGACTAAGCTGAATTTCGGAGTAATTTGGAAACCTTCTATTTTTAGAATTTTGGAAAAATTTGGTAAGGATTTTAAAGAAATAGTCAACATATGATTTGTAGATAATTGTCTTAACTTTTTATAGACTTTGAAATCACCTCAATTAGAGTTCTTATGAGGGAGATATGATTGCATAAGTGAGGAAAGGTCACAGAACATGGCCAAGCCGCGTTCTGGGTTGCTTCATCACTGGTAGGTCATGTTCGGAGCTATTTTTAAGCATATTTGAAGTAGTTTTTAAGCATGGCCGTGTCTTGGAACATTGTTAGGTCGTGTTAGGTGCTGGATTATCATATTTTTCACTATTTTCTTCCTAAATATTGTATTATGTGTTGAAAGATTTTTAAGAAACATATATCCAAGAAAAATATTTTAAAAATGATGATTGTGGTATCACAAATTACCTTTTTCTTTATTTGATTCAAAATGAATCATATTGAATATTGGTATGTGATGAATGATTATTAAGCATTGGGTATAAAAATGATGCATGTCATATTATGAATGTGATTGAATGGCAAGCATAAAGCTCATGGCGAGTTGCTTGATAATTATATATTGCATTTGATGAATATGCATTTATATATATACATTTATATGTATAGATGAATATTGACGGGTTGTATGGCTTGAGATGGTACCAAGTAGGGAACGCCCTATTAGTTTAAGTGAGCCAAGGGAAGGCTACTCCAACTGGGTGACAGAGATAATATGAGGAGGCAAATGGGTGATAAATGCACATTTCCTGATCACTTATTGTGACTGTAGTCGATCGATCACTATGCATATAGCAAATGAGTGAATTGAGTATATTGAGAGCTGTGATATGTCTTAGCATTAAAAAAAGGAGTAGATTTTCAGTTCATATATAGTATGTTAATTATGCATCAACCGAAGTGATGATTTTATCTCTAAATCTTAATATTTTTTGTAGCTTATACAGCTGAACATAACTCATATTTTTCTCATTATATTTTACTTATGTTAAGTATACTGGAAACCTTTGTTCTCACTATTATTGTGGTGTTATGCTCATATAAAAAGAAATGAGATGCAACAAAGAATTGCGTTATTGATGGAGATCTCGATGTTAGCACCACCTCCTCACCTTTTGTGTTTCAAGGGTGGAGTATTGTATAGAGACTCTTATTTGTGTACTGAAATATTGTATTGTATAATTATTACATGTGTGAGAGGTTTGTAATATATATATATATATATATATATATATATATATACACACATATAATACATATGGTGTATTTAACATGCAAAATGTGAAAATAAATAAATAAATAAACTGGATCTTACAAAGTTGGTATCAGAGTCACCTAAATTGACTTAGAAGAGTTTTGAATAGTTATGTGAAAACGTTGTGTAAGGTAACAGATAAATTTAATAAGAAAGTACTAGTATTTTCTATTTGTAGTCTTGTGTGGTGTGATAACTACTGTAAAATTTTGAACTGCTATTGAGTTTGATCACCTTAATAGTGACTAATATTTTGCTTTACTAATAGAGTGAGTTATGGCACCACCAAGAAGAAATTTGCCAAGCAGCGTAGATACTACCTTAAATAATATAGCTGCAGTTATTCAAACTCAAGCAACTGCTACAAATCAGATTCTGAAGCATCTTCATAATATTAATAATAACGACAGAGCTAGAGGAAATGAAGGAAGTCGAGATGGAAACAGAACTGGAAATGATAATGGATGGTCTAAATTTATGGAAACAGGCCCTCCATCTTTTATGGGTGCATATGACCCTATCTTTGCTAAGAGATGGCTGACGGAACTCGAGAAGATTTTTGGAGTTCTAAATTGCTCTGATGAGCAGAAGGTCAATTTTGGGACATATATGCTAAAGAAAGAAGCTGAATACTGGTGGAGAAGAGCCAGAGAGTTACTGATACATCAAGATAGGAAAATTACATGGTAATTATTTCGAGATACTTTTCTAAACAAGTATTTTTCTAGCAATGTGAGAACTGAGAAAGAGATTGAATTTCTTCAGATTAGACAGGGAAATGAGAAAATTGAGCATTATATTACCAAGTTTGAAGAACTGTCTAAGTTCTCAAGTACTCTGAGGAATAATCCGGATAAAGCCTGGAATGTAGTGAAGTTTGAATTAGGACCAAACCCAGAGCTTAGGAATGATGTGGTGGCATTAGAGATTCGGGAATATGCCCTATTGGTAAATAAATGTCGAATGCTGAAGATAAGTCTAAAAGCAATAGAGGAAGAAAGGGAGAGGAGGACTCAATGGAAGCGGAAGAGAGAGTTTCAAGTTATGAATACAAAAATCAGAGGGAAGAATATCATGAGAGGTAAACAGCCAGCAACTGTGGAACCTAAACCTTTTCTGAAAAAGCTAGCAACGAGTCAGTATGAGAAATGTAGAAAATTTCATGAAAATAAACCATGTTATTTTGGCCTAATTATTTGCTTCCGATATGGACCGAAGGGGCACGTGGCACGACATTGTCCACTAGGAAATAAGAAAGGGATTGCACGAACTCAACAAACGATAGGAAGAGTATTCACTTTGAGCGGTGCTGAAGCAAAATCAGCTCTTGATTTGATGCAAAGTACATGTTGTATCAACAATCTACCTCTAATTGTATTGTTTAATTCTGGTGCGAGCCATTCTTTCATAGCAATAGAATGTGTGAGGAAGTTACAATACCCTATTGCGGAGTTATCATATAAGTTAGCAATGATGACACCTACAGGAGGAAAAATAATTACCTCCTTAGTGTGTTTGAATTGTCCCATTGTATTGAGTGACAGATCCTTTATAGTGGATCTGATCTGTCTGCCTCTAGACAGTATAGATGTCATCTTGGGTATGAATTGGTTAAGTTAGAATCGAGTTCTCCTTGATTGTTGTAATAATACTTTTGAGTTTCTCTCGGACCCATCAGAGGACTAAAAGTATGCTCACCAACTTTATAAGGAGATAAGGAATGCGAATCTGAGGTGTGTTTTCTTGTATACTATCAACCCGAGTATGAAACAAGAACTGCTTGAGATTCTAGTAGTTTGTGAATTCTCAAAGATTTTTTCCTCTGAGATTTTTGAACCTCTACCGAAGAGAGACGTGGAATTTTTCATCGATCTAGCACTAGAGGCGAGACTTATTTCTATCACTGCTTATAGAATGTCTCTTATGTAACTGTAAGAGTTTAAGAAGCAGATCGAAGAGTTGTTGGAAAAGAACTTTATCAGACCCAGCGTATCACCTTGGGGAGCGCCTGTATTGTTTGTAAAGAAGAAATATGGCAATTTAAGACTGTGCATTGATTACAGACAATTGAATAAGGCGACCATTAAGAATAAGTATCTGTTGCCCAGAATAGACGATCTATTAGATTAATTAAAAGGAGCTACTATTGTCTCTAAAATAAACTTGAGGTTGGAATATCATCAGATCAAAGTTAAAGAAGAAGATATTCTAAAAATAACTTTCAGAACTCAGTATGGGCACTACAAATTTTTAGTAATGCCTTTTGGGGTCACGAATGCACCTGTAGTCTTTATGGACTATATGAATCGCATTTTTAGACCCTACTTGGATCAATTTGTAGTAGTATTCATAGATGATATTTTAATCTACTCTAAGAGTGAGGAAGAACACAACCAGCATCTCCAATTAGTACTTCAAGTCTTGAAGGAAAAGAAACTTTTTGCTAAGTTAGAAAAATGTGAATTTTGGCTAGAAGAGGTGAAGTTCTTGGGTCACATGATTTCTAAAAATGTTGTGTCGGTGGATCCCAATAAAATCGACATAGTACTGAAATGGAAGATGCCAAAAATTGTGACTGAAATTAGAAGTTTCTTGGGTTTAGCAAGATATTATATAAGGTTTATACATGGATTTTCTCAAATAGCTTTGCCGTTGATCCGATTGACCAGAAAGAGCAGTCCCTTTAATTGGACTAAAGAATGCGAGAATAGTTTCCAAGAGTTTAAAGTCAGATTGACTTCTCCACCTATTTTAGTTGTTCCTAATCCTTCTGGATGCTTTGTAGTCTGTATAGATGTTTCTAAGAAAGGGTTAGGTTGTGTTTTGATGTAAGAAAGCAGAATAGTTGCTTATGTGTCTCGACAGTTGAGATCGCATGAGGAGAACTATCTTACTCATGATTTAGAGTTGGCTGCAATATTTTTTTGTCCTAAAGATATGGAGACACCACTTGTATGAAGCTGTATTTGAAATATATAATAACCATAAGAACTTTAACTATCTCTTTGACAAAAAAGAATTGAATATGAGTCAAAGAAGGTGGATGAAATTCATCAATGATTACAAATTTGAATTAAAGTATCACTTAGGGAAGGAAAATGTAGTAGCTGGTGTGTTGAGCTGAAAGTCATTGTATGTAAGTCAAATACTAATGAAAGAAATGTAGCTAATTGAGGAATTTAGAAATTTAATATTATCAGTTATAACTATCCCTAGAAGTCTGATTATTAGTGAGTTAATAATTGAAAGTGACTTGAAAACTCAAATTAAGAAAGCACAGACACATGATCAATTTTTACAAGATCAAAAAGATCAACCTGAATTTACAATATCAAAGGATAGAATTATTATGCATCGAGGCAGAACATGTATACCACAAGGAGAGAATTTGAAGGCTAAGATTCGAGAAGAAGCTCGTCAAAGTAAGTATACAATCCATCCAAGATCTATAAAAATGTATCAAGATTTAAAGAGATTGTACTGGTGGCCAGGAATGAAGAGAGACATTGCTGAATACGTGTCCAAGTGTTTGGTTTGTCAAAAGGTAAAGATAGAACATCAAAAACCTTTTGGGATGTTACAACCTTTAAAAACACCTGAATGGAAGTGGGATAATATATCTATGAATTTTATTGTTAGACTACCTAAGACTCAGACAAGCCATGATGCGATATGGGTAATAGTAGATAGACTAACAAAATCTACGTACTTTCTATCCATTAAGAAAAACTACTCGTTGAATAAGTTAGCCTAGTTGTATATGAAGAAAATTGTACGATTACTTGGAATTTCTAATAGTATCATTTCGGATCGAGATCCCCGATTTACTTCTAGATTTTGGAAAGCGCTACATGAAGCTTTTAACACTCGTTTGTATTTTAGTACTGCATATCATCCTCAAACAAACAGTCGAACAAAGAGAACTATACAGACTCTAGAGGATATGTTAAGAGCATGCACGCTAGAGGAAGAAAAAGGATGGGATGGATATATGTCACTAGCTGAGTTTGCATATGATAACAATTATCACTCTAATATTGGAATGGCACCATATGAAGCTTTATATGGTAGGAAATGTAAATGACCTTTATGTTAAAATGAAGTGGGGGAGAAAAGGTTGTTGGGACCCAAGTTAGTGCAACATACTTATGAGCAAATACAAATAATTTAGGATAAAATACGAACAGCTCAGAGTTGACAAAAGAGCTATTTCGATAGGAAAAAGAGATCGATACAATTCTAAGAAAGGGAGCATGTATTCTTGAAAATTTCTCCTATTATCGGAATTAAGCAAGCAATGAAAGTTAAGAAATTGAGCTCGAGATATTTAGGACCTTATCAATTTCTGAAAAGGATAAGGTTATCGGTATATCAAATTACACTTCCTCTACATTTGTTGAATCTACATAATGTGTTCCATGTTTCTCAACTTCAGAAGTATCTACTAGATCTATCGCACACGATTCAAGAAGAGATAATAGCTATAGAGGAGAATCTAACCTACCGACCAAAGCTGATTGCAATTCTAGATAAAGACATGAAACAGTTGAGAAATTAAATCATTCCATTAGTGAAGGTAGGTTGGGAGGGTTTAACAATGGAAGAAGCCACATAAGAAAGGAAAGATGACATGAGACAGAAATATTCATAACTGTTTGAAGATAAGTATACCTTGAATTTTGAGGACAAAATTCTTTTTAGGGAGAGAGAACTATAACATCTCCGATTTTTCCTTATATTACTAATTGAAAAAAAATTTTATAGAGGAGAAAACGTTTTGGATCTCAAGGGAGGATTAAATTATTTTACAATTTTACTCAAATCAAACAAGACCTTAGGATGGTTAAAATGAAATTTATGTAATTTCATTGAAATGGCATTATTGGAAATTTTTTGAGATGACATTTATGTAAATTCTTTAAGATGTCATTTTTGTAAATACTCTAGGATGGCATTTTTATAAATAATAGAGGATGGAAAAGTTGTAAATATGAGGTGGTAGGTAAGAAGAAATTTTGATAATTATGAGGAAGAGGGAGTGTCGGCAAGAAAGAGAAAGAAAAAAAAAGAGGAAGAAAAGAAAAAGGAGGAAAAGAAAGAGGAAGAAAAAGGAAAAGGAAGAGAAAAGGGAAATCAAGGTAAGTTTCTTAGTCATCTCTCTAATTTCATCATCTTTTCTTAATGAATATCCTAATTCACAGTATGGATGTAAGATTTTTGTGTGGTAGGAATCAAGTACGCAAGTTTAAAGATTTGTTTGAGGTAGACTTAACATCTACTCATGAATTTTGTACAAAATTATTATATATATATATATATATATATATATTTAGATGTGTTTAGATGTGATTTTGGATAACATGTAGTCTGGATATTTATATAGAATTTTATTTTGGTTGTTTGGACATGTATATAGGTGCATGGGATTACATAAAAGAAAAACAAATGAGAAGTTAGACTAAGTTAAATTTCAGAGTAATTTAGAAAGATTCTGTTTTTGAAATTCTGGAAAAATTCGGTAAAGATTTTAAAGAAATTGTCAACTTATGAATTGTAGATAATTGTTTTAACTTTTATAGGCTTTAAAATCACCTCAATTGGAGTTTGTATGAGTGAGATATGATTGAACAAGTGAGAAAAGGTCACAAAACACAGCCAGATCATGTTTTGGGTTGCTTCAGCACGGGTAGGCCATGTTCAGGGATTTTTTAAGCACGTTTGAAGTATTTTTCAAGTATGGCCGTGTCTTGGAACATGGCCAGGTCGTGTTAGATGCTGAATTATCATATTTTTCACTGTTTTCTACCTAAAAATAGTCATGTGTGTTAAAAGATTTTAAAAAATATATATCCAATAAAAATACTTTTAAAATGATGATTTTGGTATCACAAATTATCCTTTTCTTTATTTGATTCAAAATGAATCATACTGAATATTAGTATGTGATAAATGATTATTAAGCATTGAGTATAAAAATGATGCATGTCATATTATGAATGTGATTGAATAACAAGCGTAAAGCTCATGGCGAGTTGCTTAATAATTATACATTGCATTTGATGAATATACATTTATATATATACATTTATATGTATGGATGAATATTGACAGGTTGTATGGCTTGAGACGGTACCGAGTAGAGAACGCCCTATTAGCTTAAGTAAGTTAAGGGATGGCTAGTCCAACCAGGTGACAGAGGTAATGTGAGAAGATAAATAGGTGATGAACTCACATTCCCTGATCACTTATTGTGATTGTAGTCGATTGATTACTATGCGTATAGCAAATGAGTGAATTGAATATATTAAGAGCTGTGATATGTCTGAACATTAAAAAAGAGAGTGAATTTTCAATGCATATATAGTATGTTAATTATGCATCAACCGAAGTGATATTTTATCTCTAAATCTTATTTTTTTTTGTAACTTATACAACTGAACATAACTCATGTTTTTCTTATTATATTTTATTTATGTCAAGTCTACTAGGAACCTTTGTTCTCACTATTATTGTGATGTTATGTTTAGATAAAAAGAAATGAGATACAACAGGGAATGACATTATTGATGGAGATATCGATTTCAACACCACCTCCTCACCCTTTGTGTTTCAAGGGTGGAGTATTGTATATGGACTCTTATTTGTGTACTGAAATGTTGTATTGCATAATTATTACATGTGTGAGGTTTGTAATATATACACACACACACACACACACACACATATATTGTGTTTATACATATGGTGTATTTAACATGCAAAATGTGAAATAATAACAATAATAATAATAATAAATAAATAAAAATAAAAGTAAACCAGATTTTACAAAAATTATAAATAAATATTTCTAGTAGCATACGACACAATTACAAAAGAAGATAATTTTACAACTTAATAACATATATGTACAATGTTAACTACATGTAACAAAATGAAAATACAAAAAAAAATCACAAAATTATGCAACAAAGAAAAAAAATTATCTTTTTATTTTGAGTGTTAGTAATAGTTGGTAGTATTCAATTAGTGGATTTTCAGGAAAGTGTGGAGGAGTCACAGTAGTCTCACTGAAAATTCATACTCCTTAGGAATTTTTTTCCTTGGTTCTAGAATCAACTAATTTTACACACCTAAATTACCACACAAATTTTTAATAAATACTTTTTTCACAAAGAAAATTTTCTATAAAAAGAATAAATAAATATTCTAAATAATAACTAGTGGAAGAATTATATTTACCTAGATCTAATTAGCTTTTCTGTCGAAATCCTCGGCAACGGCGCAAAAAAAATTGTTGTTTTAATTAAAACTCACAAACACACGAATCTATTAGAGTATATATTTAGTAATATGTAAGGTCGATCCCACGAGAATTGCCAATTAAGAGAAAATCTAATTCAGATCCAAATAAATATTTCTAACCTAGTTGTCAGAATGTTTGTTTTGTGAGAAGAGTACTGAACAGAGTATGCAAAAAATTAAAATACTGAAATTAAATAGAAATGTATTCAAAAAAAAGAAACATGCTAAGGTTAGGGGACCACTTTTGGTACATCAAATAAAAATAAATTTTAACTCTTTTATTACTTAAATAGAATCCTCACATAAATGAGGTTCCATTCGGAAGATATGTTACATTAAACGCACTTTGATTTACAGATAAAATGTATTTGCCTTCTTTTTATTGTATTACTAATAATAAATAACTCTTGTAAAATGATTTCAAATATACACACTGCCAATTATTATTTTGTCTACAATAAATCAAAAATGATTCAAGCATTTATTGTGCCAAATATTGTCTACAATATATCAAGATTTGCACTTTACAAAATTAAAAATGAAAGATGTAAAAGGAAGAAAAACATAACAATAGAAAGGTGACAAAGTCAATAATAATAATATAAAGTAGGCGATAAAATCAGCTATTAAGAAATAAAATAACAGAGGTGTAGAAAATAAATAACAGAGGGGTAATAAAGCCATCCTCTAAGAAAGTAAATAATAAGAAAATAAATAATAGAGTAACAACAAAACTATCTTCTAAGAAAGTAAATAACAAAAAAATAAATAATAGAGGTACAAAAAATAAATAATAGAGGGCCAACAAAACCATCCTCTAAGAAAGTAAATAACAAGAAAATAAATAACAGAGGGGAAACAAAGTCATCTTCTAAAAAGTAAATAATAAGAAAATAAATAACAGAGGTGCAGAAAATAAATAACAGAGGGGCAACAAAACCATCATCTAAAAAGTAAATAATAAGAAAATAAATAACAGAAGGACAACAAAGTCATCTTCTAATAAAATAAATAACAAGAAAATAAATAACAGAGGGGCAATAAAGTCATCCTCTAAAAAAGAAAATAAAAAAAAATAAATAAGAAGATAAATACAATATCAAATATAAACATTGAAATTAAGAGTTAGATAAATTATTCTTTTCATACTAAGAGTTTCAACCTTTCACCTTAGCATTAAGAGATTAGTCCTTCATAATCAATATAAGAAAGCAAAATGAAAGATGAAGAAGTATGATAAAATTTATGAAAGAAAGTAAATATACAAAATGTCTAAAAAGAGAAAAATATTACAAACACTTAGGAACTCCAACAAAACTTTCTCAAGCTCACTCTTTAGCCTTTCTCCTCTCCATCTAACTTACAAGATGTCTCTATTTATAGACAAAAACAAGAGGAGTAGGTGACAAAGATGGTGGGTAGCAAATTGCACTAAAGTTGACAAATTGTGCTACATTATATACCCCATAATTCATCGTGATATATCTCCTTGATAGTCATCAAATCTATTGATCCTGTCAACATAAATTTTTTATATCTTTTTATTATCTTTCTATTCATATAAAGTGAAGAAAAATTAGCCACGTATTTTGTGATTTGTGGCCAAAACACTAGAGCAAGGTCAAGTTAGACTACAACAACAAATGTGATTTTTTCTAACCCAATTTTAGACCTTTTAATATCCGAATTTACTAATCACTTGAACAAGAAAATTGTAGAAAATGGTATCTACTATTCACCTACCAAATTTTGTATCCATTGAATATGTAGTTTCTAAAATATGGCCCAAATATGACAGTAAGGTTGGGCTAAACTATAACAGTAAATATGTTCTTTTCTAACCAAATTTTGGCCCTTTGAATGTTTGAATTTGCTGATCACATAAACATGAAAGTTGTATGAAATTATATCAATTATTCATCTACCAAAATTTGTACATAATATATACGTATTTTATGAGATACGACCAAAATACTGCAGTAAAATAAAGTTAAAAAGCAAGCAACAAATAGATTTTTAACATTAGGTGTTGTGCCTTGAATCTTTATGTTTCAATTATTTTAGAAATGTGGTCATAAATCAAGATTGAATTGATGCATATATCCATTAGGATGCGTCTCAGGAGTCAAAAAGATAATACTTCTTACTTAGCCATCTTTAATGAATTTATTTTGTCTCTTTGATTTATAGACATCATTTTCAAAGAAGCATAATTTAGCTTTAATTTCTCCAATTGAGTCCATTTTCTATTCTTCTCTCTATCTATAAAAAATATAAAAAATTAAAGACAAATAAGAAAAATAAATGATTAATTAAGGCAAAAAGATAATATGAAAATATTTCATTTATGAGTATAAAACTCACTCATCAATGATATTTTTTTTGGTTGCACATTTTAAATCATTGATGAATGTTTAGTAAGTCAAATACAACTCATCACTCATATTTTAAAATTTGAAGTTTGTGTGTTTTGCTTCAGGACAAACAAAAGATTAAGTTTGGGGGTATTTGATGAGTGAATTTTATAACCATGAATTAAATACTTTCATCTTAGCTGTTTGTCATATTTAAGCACTTATTTTTTGTACTTATCTTTAGTTCTGTGCATCTTCTACAGATGGAGATAAAAATAGAAAATAGACTCAATTGGAGGAATCAAAACTAAATTGTAGTTCTTTAAAAATGATGTCTATAAATCAAGCGGATAAAATAAATTCATTAAGGATGGCTGAGTAAGGAGCATTATTTTTTTGACTCTTGAGACACATCCTAAAAGATATATGTGTCAATTCAATCTTGATTTATGATCATATTTTCAAAATAACTTAAACATAAAGATTCAAGGAACATCCAATATTGAAAATATATTTGTTGTTTGTTTTTCTACCCGACTTTACTCTAGTATTTTGGCCATAAATCATAAATTACATATTCAATATATATGAAATTTGGTTAGTGAATAGCTGATACAATTTTCTACAACTTTTATGTTCACATAACCAGAAATTCGAACATTAAAAAGGTAAAAATTGGGTTATAAGAAAATCTATTTGCTGTTGCAGTCTAACCCAACCTTATTGCAGTATTTGAGATGTATCTCATAAAATACGCAGTCAATATATACGAAATTTGGCAGGTGGCTAGCGGACACAATTTGCTACAACTTTTATTTTCACATGGGTAGCACATTCAGTAGCTATCAAAGAAGAATATCATGATTACTTTTGGTGTACATTGTGCAATACAACCTGTCAACTTTAGTGCAATTTGTTTTGTCACTTACCACACTAGTGTATCTATAAATAGAGAGAACTTGTGAGCTAAGGAGAGGTGGAAAATAGTTGGAGGAGTGTAATTTTGAGAGCATAATTTTGGGTTTTTAGGATTGTAATATTCTTATTTCTTTAAACACTTTGTTATCCTTTCATAATATTATCATGTTTGTTCATCTTCAATTTTGCTTTCTTACTTTGAATATGGAGAACTAATCTCCTTATGCTAATGTAAAGGGTGAAACTCTTGGTATAAAAATAATAATTTATCTAACTCTTAATCTTAATGTTTATCTTTGATATTGTATTTACCTTCTTATTTCTTTTATCATGTTATTTCATAATGGCTGATTTTACTAAACTGCCTATCTCTTATTATTTTAATGGCTGGTTTTACCGTCTATTTCTTGTTATATTATGGCAATGTATTTACCTTATTACCTCTTATCTCTTGTTATCTTAATGACTGGTTTTACTAAACTGTCTATCTCTTATTATTTTTATGGCTGGCTTTACTGCCTATTTTATATTGTTATTGTTTATGATTGGCCTCACCACTTATCTCCTGTTATGTTTCTTCTTCGTACCTCTTTTCATTCTAATATTGTAAATTGTGAATCTTGATACATTGTAGACAATTTTTGAGACAATAAATTCTTGAATCAATCTTGATTTATTGTAGATAATATAATAATTGGTATAACGTATGCTTGAATCTATTTTATAAGAATGTATTAATGGTGTAAAGAAAGGAGGTAAATATAATTCATGTATAAACAAAAGTGAGCTCAAATTAACACATTTTTTATTGGAACCTTATTCATGTGAGGATTCTAATTGAGTGATAAAAGAGTTAAATTTATCTTTATTCATACTAGAAGTGGATCCCTTAATTTTAACATTTATTTTTACCTTGAATATATTTCAATTTAATCTAAATACATCAATTTTTTGCACACTTAATTTAATGTTATCTTCATAAAACAAATATTTCGATAATTAGGTTAGAGTTATCTATTTGAGTTCAAATTAGAGTTTCCTTTTAATTGACAATTTTCGTGGGATCGACCTTGCATACCATTAAATCTGTACTTCAACAAATTCGTGCATTTGTGAGTTTTAACTAAAACAATAACACATAGCATCATATTAATTTTCTACACTATTATAAATTTTAGTTAACTAAAAATATTCTAAAATTATCTTTGAATTTTTAGTGCTTATTGCTTTGATTATATATTATTTGGTTTATTCACTTATTCTAGAGTTTATTATACTTTCTTAAAAATATCTAAATATGTTTCAAATAATCTAACCATCTTGTTTCAAAATGTAGCGTAATTGTTTAATAACCCAATTCACCCCCTCTTTGGTTGTTTTTCTTTTAGATATGTCTGCATGTACAAGAAAAACGCTTCAATGATGGAGATTTTTAAAGCATGAATAAAAACATAAATACATGAGGGCTCTGTAGAAATATTTAATCAAATTCATGACATATCTAACAAAACTGGCATTACTATGAAGTAGTATCTTTGTTTCTTTTTTAAAGATAGAACATGATTTTCTTGCTACTATCTGGAGGTCTCCTACCTCTTTTCCTTTAGGCTTTAAATAAGGTTTTCCTTTTAGGGAAAATTTTAAAAGTTTCCTTTGAAAGTCTTACTTTTGATTGTGGCTTAAAGAAGTTTCCACTAAAAGTCTTATTTTTGATTGCCATCAAAAGTTTTATTTTTGGTGGCTACTATACAAGTCATCACTAATAATTTTACTTTTGTTAGTGACTTTTTTAGTCATAAACAAAAAAATTTCATTGAGTGTTTGATTTCTTATAGTGATTATATCCATTTTACTTATGCCTTTTTTATATTTACTTGAATATACATGTTAAAACACAAAAATATGATGCATTCAATGTGTTTGTCCAATTCAAAACTATTGTAGAACTACAATTAGGCACCAAAATTAAGGTTGTTTAGCTTGACTAGGGGCGAATATTAAACATTTTACAATTTTCTCACCTCTCATGGAATAATTCTTAGAACTAGTTGTTCGTATGCATTTCAACAGAATGGGTTGGCAAAGAGAAAACATGACCACATAAAATAGTTAGGACTACCCCCTTTGGCAAATGCATTCCTACATTTAAAATTTGTGGTCATGCCTTCAATACTATATAGCTATTTGATAAATAGACTCTCTACACCTATATTGAATGGACAACTCTTTCTTTAAAAAAATATTTTGTATTGCACGTGTTTATGTATTTCTTAAAGCTTTTGGTCATTCATATTATTTTCAATTTTTTTTTAGATTTACTTGAGTATACATGCTAAGCACATTTTTGTGCATATAATTCTTTGTCTGATTCAAGATTATGGAACAACTATAGTTAGCCATCAAAATAAAGGATGTTTAGTTTGACTAGCAGTGAATATCAAACATTTTACAATTTTCTTACCTCATGGAATAATTCACAAAACCGATTTTCTATATGCATATCAATAGAATCGATTGACAGAGAGAAAATATCGTCACATAACAAAATTAGGCTTAACCCTTTTGGTAAATGCATTCTTGCCTCTAAAATTTTGGGATCATTCCTTCATAGATATTACCTATTTGTTAAATAGACTGTGACTCCTATATTGAGTGGACAAACTCCTCTTGAAAAACTCTTGTGCATTGCTCCTGATTATGCCTTCCATATATTTTTTGGTTGTGCCTACTGTCCTTTAACTAGACCTTATAACAAACACAAGCTGAATTTTAAATCAACTTGGTGTACTTTCGTAAGTTATAATCTCACTCCTAAAGGGTATAAATGTTTAGATTCTGAAGGTCATGTGTATGTCTCTTGAGATGTCATATTCAATGAAGGAAAAAAAAATGAAAATACCTTCTGTCAATTAGGGGTAATTTGAAAACACTTTTTCAACTTTGAAATTCAGAAATTACTATATTAACTTTCACCTTCTATCCATTTTATTTTAAAAAACTAATAGATATGTCACTTTTTCCCACATGATACTCCACCACTGAGGTTAGATATGATGGTGGGACTATAAATTCATATATCTTGGGGCAATGGTGTAGTATTTTTGTTAACAATAAATGGACTGAAGGTGTCAAATGTTGGCTAGCAAATTAAAATTTATAGGAGTAATTTCCAAATTTAAAACTTGAAGGGGGTGTATACATTTTTTCCTTCAATGAAACTTATTTTCCATACAACACTTTATCTCACATAGTTCTCAAACACAAGCCCCACATAGTATAGACCATTCTAGATGTACATGCTTAAGCTAATGAACAATTTTCTAATGCCAACAATAAAGATAATGTTTCCTCTTCAGAGAACAATCTTAAAGAAGATCCTAGTGACAACAATGTGAATAACACTGCTAGCATCATTTTTCTTCCAAGCATTACTCAAAATCATTCAATGGATACAAGAGCAAAAATAGGCACTTTTAAGCGTAGCACAAAGAGAACCAAGCTTTGTAGTAGAAGCCTTAATGATTCCAAAGTGGTTGAGTTTCTTGCTAACAAAAAAGAGCGAAAGTGTTATCATTTGTGATTGGAAGGGTGAAGTACTATTGCTATATTTTCTGGGACTTTTAAATATTGTATTCTCATCTGTAAATTTCTTGAAGATAGGATCTGTAGAGATCTGCATTGGTCTAGTATCAAGGTAAAACTTCTCATAATTTGTGAGCCATTCTAAAGGCATGAACTTGATGAGCTCTTCTCTAAGGATTTGCCTTAGAATTTGGACAATGGTATATATTTCATCTCGATCTGTCATGAAAAACAAAGCATTAGAGTAATGTCCAAGGATTTGTATGTCCATGGCTTGATTTAGCAGCCCATACGCAATTTGGTAATGAAGGGTGGCAAATAATGAGGAAGTTGTATGCTCTGCTCCTGAAATTTGGACTTGGACTTTTATTCGAGTGGGAAGATCAGTGTCCTTTGAGTGAAATGTTATAATTTGGTAAAAAAAAAAAAAGCAAGAAAGAATAACACTCCTAACATAGAGAGTTGTGAGCATGGTTCCAGCAATAGCCAGTTCATAATCATTGTACTTTCTTACAAAATCACAAATTGCTGTTATAGTTTCATAAGCACCAAGCACACCAAGCATATAAATTTCATATATCTCTTCCAACTTTTATCAAATGATGGATGCTATAAATTTTAAACTTAATATAATTAATAAAAAAATATATTTTATCAAATAGTTATTGCTCATAATAATAAGATTCTCGGTAGTGCAAAATAATTTTTTTAAGTATAAAGTATAACGTTTAAAAAATTATTATCATTATATCGATCAATTTTGTTGTCAGAACCTTTTACATAATTTTTTCCCAACATAATGGTTTAAAAAATGTTTTTTTCAACGCCTAACTTTTTTTTAAAAAAAAGATTGAGACATCCCCAAAGGTTGTTAATGGCAGTTTTCAAACCTGAATAACTTTGGAGGGGGTACCACCAAGATTTCAATAATCATTAGCTACAAGCTGTAGGGGTATCAATTTGATGTGGCATTATTATTTCTATTGAATTTGTGACTAGGTTTAATTTTCTGTTGCTCTGCTCGTAAAATCATGCATATATTTTTGTGTGAATTAATATTGGGTTTTACGGTTTGATTGACATTATTGACAAACAAATGGATTACTGCTAATTTCATATTTTGGGTTCTATAACGTCTCACTCTCACATCCTGTGGAAGCTATTAAATTCCATTTTTGCAATTCTGACCGCTATAGTGGATAGACTAGGAGCAATTTTTTAAGGAAAAAAAAATTCTTGGATTGGTAAAGAGGACTTGTGTAGGTAGTGGGGTGCTCATTGGCAAAGATCGTTGTAGTTTTGCTTTCTTTCCTTCTCTGCCGTTTTACAATGAAAATATTTTTCTTCAAAATTAAAAGACCATGAAACCCTGGCACTTGGTTAGATTTTGGGTTTTACTCTAGGTGCACTTTCTATTTCTCATTCATTAAAAAAAAATCATAGTATATTCAGCCTTCAATTCCTACTACTCTGACAGCCACTTTGAATATGATTTAGATATGTTATATTCTGTTTTGAGCATGGTAATTACTTATAGTTAAACACTTAGGGTTCAAATTTTTCACTCAAGCACTGTATTTGGAATTCAGAATTAGTGAATTAACTGAAAATAAATATCTATCTTATAGTGTCTCTCGATGATGAGGATCCATCGTTGCGCTAATTTGAGGATTTTCAATTCCCCCATTATATATCTATAATAATATAAAAGCTCTAAGCATTTTTCACTGTACATTTTCGCTATTACAGCCAAACATTTTTTTTCTTCCTCCTCAAATCCCAATTTACACTTCAGAAACCCTACCAATTGTTTTTTTAGTTACTATATAGACGCAAGAAAAGCATTCTCTTCTTTCGATGTCTCTTATTATATATATATATATATATATATATATATATATATATATATATATATATATATATATATATATATATATATATTTGTCCTAAACATTCTCTTCTTTCTCCATAGTGGGCTTAGTGGCACCCTCTTTCAATCTATTTTCAGATCAATAACAATCAAAATGGGCGAGAATGGGTGAAAAACGAGAACTTTTCTTCATGCGCAACGGGCAGTTGATAGAAGGGATGATGTGTAGAGAAACTTAGAAGGTAATTATGCATTGTTTCAACTATTTTCTTCTTCATGTGCCATTATATCTTTTCCATTTTTATCGTTCGCTCAGTTTTTCCAGCCCACAGCACGTGCTAGCCTAATCCATTTACTATTTATTCAATTTCTCTCTCAAATCAAAATTCAAATTTCAAATATCTTATACCCCGTGGTTTCACTTCTTTTTTGTTCCCAAATTTCTTTCGCCCACGACACTATCCCATATTGGGGTGAAAGACTACAGAAAGATCCATTTGATAAAGACTGGGTCGTCCTATTGCTATTCATAGAGATTGCACAAACTAAAGCCATTACTTCTACACCTGTAACAAAGTCCTTCCACCCAGTTCTCTCTTTTCCTCATATTTGTGCTCTCAAATTTAATATTCTGTGTGGTAAGCTCTCCCCTCGTCCCTGTCTTGCTACTATCAGTAACTTAGCCGCATAATTTTTCTTGCATTGTTCTGTTCTTCTCCCTCTAAACTCTTCAATCTCTCTCCAATTTGATTTCTCTTTCCTTATTGCAGTTGTGAAGTCCAAAATACCATCAAAGGTTAGTTTCTATGCCTATAATGCTGCTATATTTCGATTTTTAGAGAAAAGAAAGAAATTAAAGGTGGAAGCTTTGGCTACTAATTGATTGAATACGATACAGTCGTGACTCATGACATTTTCGATAAAATAATTTTCTATTCAGCATGAAACAAATTAAAGAAATATGAAAATGAATAAAAAGGAACTAATTTCCAAATTAACATTTTAAAATTAATGGGTGTTATTTGATGCTAGGTATTGATATATGCCATGTAACAATTGATTATTGATTTATTTGCTGAGCCTCAATGCCTTTCGCCTTTCTAATTTAAATAATAAGCTCATATTGTGCATTTATTTTTGTTGAAGAAAAATGGTATTCTATTTGTCCCAAGGGGCCAAATCCAGAATCCACAAGCACAAATATTATTTGATTCAAAAATGGCCATGGATATGATTCGATAATCATACCTTAGGTGTGAAAAATTATAGTTTCATAGTAGTTTAACTGACATAAGATGTTAGATCCTGCTTCCCACTTGTTAATGTTGTTTTTCCTATAATGGAAAGATGTTGTAGTAAATTGTTCTTATAATGTTTCTCCTTGTACTACAAACTCTTACTTTTGCTTGGGTAAACTTTTTCCTTCCTAGAATTGTAGCTAGTATCCCTTCCCTATTTTTTCCCAGGATGACTACAATTTTTTTCTTTTTTGTATGACTCATGTCTCTTTTTCATATCTATCATAATGGGATTTTGGAATGCTAACTTCTTTTGTTGGTAATTAATCAACTATCTTTTGTGTATTTGCACATAAACTGTCTTTGACTTATTATAGTACACCATATACTGGGCCTAGCCTTAGATTCCCAACTTTTATCATTTACCTCTCAAATAATGATCAAAACATCCAATGATATTACCAGGCTATAATGGACTAAATTAACTGTGTTCCTTAGTGCAGCTAAGATACCATTTTGTCTAACACAGAGGCTTAGGTCGATGTTGTTGAACAGGATTGACCTTCATACTGTGGATGTCAGCTATGTTAGTAGTTGCTCCTAGTAATCATCAAATTACAAAACTTACAATTTTCCTCTGGATGTATTTTTACTTATTGCACTATTACTTGGGTTAATTGCTATGGTTTCTAAATGCATATCAGGTACTTTCTTAGTCTCTTTGGCCTAAGAGGGTTGTTTAGTCTCATCTTAGGGGAAGAAATTTGTTAGTGATAATTTGAAAGATGATGCAACTTTATATGTATATATTTCTATTTAGATTATGAATTCCATGAATTAGAATTATTACTATTTTCAGTACCTTTCCATTCTTTCATCAAAGATAGGATTTGGATAGATAGATACCAGTCATGGGTTATGATGTGATGTTTTTGTTACAGCTGTAGATTATACACAACGTATTATGCAAATGGGTGGATTTGGATTTGATCCTTCTTACTGTAAGATTTTCATGTTGTTTAATTTGATTTACAGTTTTTGCTCTTACAGCCATATATCAACGTTATTCTTGATTCAAGTATTCCCCTCCCCCTTCCTGCACTTCAAAATTATAATAATAAAAAAATCTAGTTTCAGTATCCCTTATTATATTTCTTTACATTTCATGCATATATATATATATATATATATATATATATATATATATATATATATATATATATTAATAACATAGATTGACATTTCAATTAGGTGCTCCAGCATAGATTATTTTTCACTAAGGATGGCAGAGCCACCTTAATTTTCTTCTTAGGATCTTTTGTTGTCTTATATAATGATTAGAGTATATGATAGTAAATGGAGTCAATGGACTTGTATGATAGTTATTTTTATTGTTGGTTTTATCTGGCTTCTTTTGCCCTTCAAGCATCTGAATTATATTATCCCTCTAATTTGGTTGAAAATATTGATTGCTATTTGACACTTGAGATTACTTTGGTAAGGATAGTTTCTTATGTTTTTATCCAAAATAAAAAAGCATACTTTTCGTGTACAATGAAATTTTGGCTAATTGATGGAGACCTAGATCTCTATCAGAAATCAAGAAAGAAAGACAAATGCTCTAGCTCTTTGAAGGGCTAGATCCCTCACACAACCAAATTCCCAAAATTTTGCCTATCCTTCATCTCTCAAGCTCACCCTCTTTTATAACTAATTCTTGACAAACTATCTTAGATCCTCCTATTAAATCCATCCACGTGTCCTTTCTGCTTAAACCCCCTTAACAGATCCATATACCTCTTGCTAATTGTGGAGTTTCATCAAATACTGACCTTTGATCACTTTGCATAGTGTTACTTGTATGTTTCCCTAATGGAAAGACCTTTTTTTTGGAAACTTCCATTATAAGTTTCATGTGGATTGGTCTTCTTTCATCTATGTAACATGCAAACTTATGCCACACATGATTATATGAGCTTCTTATTTGAGTCTTTTATGTCCTTACCTAATAGACAACTCTTGGGTGGACCCCTGTTGCATTGCTCCTATCCCACCTAACCACGGGACTAGCTTTGATGCAAATGCAGGAGTTCTTTCATCCTTTCAAAAAAATTGTTTCTTAAATTTCCTTCCCTTTATATTATTACTAAACATCAAGGCTCCATTTTCCTACAATATATTGCCTAAGCATCTCTACTTCTATTTCAGTGTGGAATAACACTAAATTATGAGAACATGCACACAGTATCTTGGAACAAACAATATTTGCTCTATGCATTTACCTTATGAGCTATGAAGCATGGACATGGATATGGACAAATGACGTGAAATTGACAAAGACACTATGATACAATCAAATTTGAAGAGTTGTGTTTAATACGAGTGTTCAAAATATGTCAAACCCGGACACATTTACTTTTTGAAGTGTTTGTGTTTTGTATCTTATCTGCAATGAAAACATGCCATTAGGACCTAACAATGTGTAACGAATTGATTTACTTATGCTTATGAAATAAATTTTCCCCATTTTTTGAGGAGTTATATGCTTCTTAACTTATATTTAGGTCTTAGGGAATCTTTAGAAGGGTAGAATGCACATTGTTGTAGAGGATATTAGTGCCTATGTCATTGGGGGCTACTGGAACTCACATTTTCAAGGTGTGCTTTATATTTTTGCCATAAGGTTGAGAGCTTTAATAATTCTATGAACCATCCATCTATTTCTATGATAACCTTCATTTGCTATAACTACAGTAATATTTATTTATATACAACAACTAAACATTTTCTTACATTTCTAATTATGAATGAAATCAATAGATAGATTATTCACTATTAAATTATTTTTAATAGTTTCACTTATTATTTTTTTTGACCTCCCTTTACCTTTAACTATTGGACTATATTTTATTTGATTTATTCTTCTCAATAAAGTTTCTGCAGGTTTTCTTCACACATGTCTAAATCACTTTAAGCGAGATTCTACCATTTTTTCCACAATAAGTGCTACCTCAACTTTCTCTCTAATGCACTCATTTTTAATCATATCTCTTCTGGTGTATCTACACATCCAGTGCAACATTTTCATCTCTGCAACATTGAGTTTATTTTCATATTGTCTTTTAACCGCCCAACATTCAGTACCATACCATATAGCAGATCTTATAATTGTACGGTAGATTTTTTTTTTAACTCTGAGCAACACTTTTTTTATTATAAATGACACTCGAAACTTTCTTCTATTTCATCCATCTCACTTGAATCTTATGGTTTACGTCCTTCTTTACTTCGCTGTCCTTTTGTATAATAGATCCACGATATTTAAAACTTGTAACTTATTTTAATATATGGTCTCTAAATTTTACTTCTAAATTCGTATTTGTTTGTCTTTTACTAAAAATACATTCTATATATTCTGTTTTATTTCTACTTATACGAAAATCATGTATTTCTAAAATTTGTCTCCATGACTCTAACTTCATATTTTTTTTTTCGATTCACCAACTAAAACTATATCATCTGTAAAAATCATATATCAAGGCCTCAAATTTTGTATATGTTCAGTAACTGCGTCCAAAATCAAGTTAAAAATATACGAACTCAGAGAGGACCTTTGATGTAGTCCAATAACTATGGGAAAAAAAACTATATCATCTGTAAAAATCATATATCAAGGCCTCAAATCTTGTATATGTTCAGTAACTGTGTCCAAAATCAAGTTAAAAAGATACGAACTCAGAGAGGACCTTTGATGCAGTCTAATAACTATGGGAAAATCTTTGGTGTCCTCATTTTGTGTTCTCACGCAAGTCGTGATCCTATCGTATATGTCTTTGATTGCTCGAATATACGCAATACGTACTCTTTTTTTCTCTAAAACTTTTCATAAAATCTCTTTTAACACTCTGTTATATGCCTTTTCTAGATCGATAAGTAATATTTACTTATATAATCTGCCATTTTTTTTAAGGATGTATGCCTTCTAATAAAGCACCGATATTGTTAGACATAGAGTTCTATGTCATAAGTTTTGATTATGAAAAGTGTGATAACAAATGTGTAGCAAGTATGTTAGTAAGTGTGCTTATTTGAGTACTATGTGCTATGCGTGATTGTAATAATTAATGTATAATATCTTATATTTAATCATGTTTTATGCACTAACTATGATATATACTTTTTTGTAATATATATCCAATAAATCTTGCAAAATGATATATATCTTATATATTGAATATATGCTTCTATGTATTTTATGTGCATGATAAAATTATTTACATTATATAATATCATTAAATCATATATTTTCTTTGGACTAACTACTTGATTTGCAAGTTAAATATGTTTGTGTAGGATGGTCTAAAGCAAGAAAAGTTAGCATTGAAATAAAGAAATATATAATATCAATATCATACTTAATTCAAAGAAAGATACTTTAAGAACTGAAGATATAGAATCTTGGTTGCATCAACAAAGCACATTAGGAAAACTTTTAAAGTCAAGAAACTTCAAGTCTTCAAGGTAAATCAATTGTCAAATATCCTAAACTTAGAACCATATGCAAAAAGACTTAGAAACTCTTGAACTCAAAAATCTATCTTAGAACAAGTTCATATGAATCAAAAGATATTGAGATATGAATTTTTACTAACATCTAATTTTAACCTTTGATCACTCTTTTATTCATATATCTTAAACTACAAAGCATTTTGGACTTAAACTTACTACACTGAAAATTAAATTTCAATAGATTTTTTAATGATATGTTATTCGCTCAAAATGGAGTTAAAGAGAAGATGCAGTAAATAGGCAAAATGAGATAGTAAAATATGGATTTTAATTAAATTCTGTTTTTTAATCTTTGGTCACTATTTTATTGATATCTTACAAATTAGAAATCATTTCGAATTAAGACTTACTACATTGGGAAGTGGACTCCTAGAGCTTTTCAATGATATTTCATTCACCTAAAATGGAGTTAAATATACAATGCAATAAATTGGCATTACAAGGTAGTAAGCTGTGGTTTTTAACTAAACATTTTTTTTGACCTTTGGTCACTTTTTAATCCCTATCTTACACGATAAAAATCATTTTGGCATAAATTCTATTGTATTGAAAACTAGACTCAACAACTTTTGTATTGATAGGTCATATGCCAAAAATGAATTTAAAATGAGAAAGTTATGACTATTTAAATTTGGCTATCTTGCAATAGAAGTAAACAGTCAGCTATCGGTCACAATAAGCGACTGTTAGCAATTGAAATCTCGAAGAAAGGTAACTTAAGAGGCCAACAGTCAACTGTTCACTTCTAGACTTTCAAATTTAAGTCTCTTAAGTAGCCAACAGTTGACTAGTGACAGTCGACTGTTGTTTGTCTGGGAAGATGAAATCAACATTTCTAACTGCTAGTTTAATATCCAATCCCTTGCAAATGATTCCCAACGGCTATATTGACAAAAAAATCTATAATTATAAGGGTTCATTGAGCTACTAGAAACAAGATATCAATTTCAAAACTTCTAAAAATGATTTTTGAGGTCATTTGATTCTATATCTTTCTTAGGTTGCTCTTCAATTCTATATTCACTCTTGTGAGAGATTATCTTGCTTTTAAACCTTGATTCTCATTCTTGTTTATTGAAAATTCAAGAAAAGGGTTACTTGAAGTTTGGGATTGGAAATTTCCTTGCTAGGGGGAGAGAAACCTTTGATACTAATTTTTTGAGTTAAGGAAGTGTAGTGACTCACAATGTCTATTATAAACTTGTGGATATAGTGAAAAATCTAAAACTACGACTTGGGGACTGGATGTAGATTTTGGTGTTTAAAGCTGAACCAAGATAAATACTTGAGTTTTCTTAACTCTTTACATTTTAAGCTATTACATTCTCAATACTTGTTTTATGATTGTTTGTATGAGATATAATATTTAGGGTAAAATGCACATTGCCACCCTGAACTATTGCTTCAATTGCACTTTCCCCCCTTTCCTTTCAATTTGAGCAATATCCCCCTTTATCTTTGGTTTTTTTTTTAATTTACCACCCACCAGCCCAAAACGTAAAAAAAATACCAAAATTGTCCCTGATCAAAAAATATAAATAATATTTTAAAAAAAAAATAATAATTATTCTTTTTAAAAAATCAAAAATTAAGAAATTTATATTAAAAAAAAATCATTTACATAAACGTATATTTCCTTTCCTTCAGCTTTCATCTACATGCACAGTTCTTCTTCGTCTATCGGAAATTTCAATGGCCTTAACCTCAGGCTTCTTCATCTCTACCTTGGGAACAGTCACAGTGAGAACCCCGTTCTCCATCGAAGCCTTCACCTGATCCATTTTTTCATTCTCCGGCAGTCTGAACCTCCTCAAGAATTTCCCACTGCTACGCTCTACGCGATGCCATTTATCGTTCTTGTCTTCTTTCTCGACGTTCCTCTCTCCGCTTATCTGAAGCACTCTGTCATCTTCAATCTCAACCTTCACTTCCTCTTTCTTCAACCCCGGAAGATCGGCCTTGAACATATGGGCTTCTGGGGTCTCCTTCCAGTCAATCCGAGTGTTAACAAATGCAGAATTTTCCCGAGATGAAGTAGAAAGACAACTGGGGAAAGAGAAATCCTTGAAGGGATCCCAGACGTCGAGAGAGGAAGGATCCAAAACGTTGCTCCTTTGGCTACTGAAGAAACTTGGAATCAACGACATTATTTCTTCAAAATTGCAAACTGAGCTAAAAGAAATTTGATATGTTTTGAGGAAACAGAGAGCTGCTTCGAATTCTTTGTCTTGGCTTGTGGCTTCGAGATGTGGCTTCGAGATGGAGCTGCTCGCAAAGGAGGTGTCTTCACCGGTGACCTGTTCGCGTTGGGTTGCTCGTGGTGGCTGCTCCGATGGCGGAAGAGGAAGAAGAACTGTGCGTGTAGATGAAAGCTAAAGGAAATATACGTTTATGTAAATGATTTTTTTTAATATAAATTTTTTAATTTCTGATTTTTTAAAAAGGATAATTATTATTTTTAAAAAAATATTATTTATATTTTTTGATCAGGGACAATTTTGGTATTTTTTTTACATTTTGGGTTGGTGGGTGGTAAATTAAAAAAAAAACCAAAGATAAAGGGGGACATTGTTCAAATTAAAAGGAAAAGGGGGAAAGTGCAATTAAAACAATAGATCAGGGTGGCAATGTACATTTTACCCTAATATTTATTAGTAACTGCTTTGTTATCCTTGTATAAATCTATTTATATGATGTACAAAGTATTCTATGATACTCGAAATGGTTAGGTTTTCTAATCTTCCATCAATATATCTTTTCTCATAGGAGTTATGGAATTGATTTTGAAAATTACCAATATTTTATTAAAACATTTAATTTACCTCCTCTGTTGGGTGTTGTGTTACGCCCCTAATTTTAGAGCACGTGAAACACATATTTTATAAACATGTATTTTCCATAACTTGTATAATACACTCTTTTACAAATAGGTATTCTCATGTATACACAATCTATAAACATCAAAGTACAGCAGAAGTAGATATCTTACCTGTGGCATTCAGAGCATACTCTAGAGTACAAGTATAATATAATCAAAATCTACGAGCTTTGGAAACAAAATATGTTCACTCAGAGATTATGTCGTCTAACTGGTTAACTATCTGAAGAGGAAGGGCCAAACTCTATATTTTCATCTAAAAAATGTAAAAATATTGTGTAGTGAGTTTGACAACTCAGTGAGCAGATAATATTGACTTCTTAGGTCAATATATAGATGTACTCATATTTTAAAATTTGTCACATAAGAAATATAGTTTGGAAGTACATCTATGTGGGACCCATATTTCAAATATTCTCAAAATAAAGAATATTCATATACTGTACTGTATAATCATTAAACAAATGTTGTTATACATCAAAATATGTCATATGAAAACATTAGGAGGATCTATATCAGAATCACCATATTAGAGTTCAGACCCTTCTGTACTTTAGTGGTATAGGATTTGTTTAAACTCAGTATCCTACTGAGATTTGCCCTACCGTCATTCAAGAGAATACTCGAAAGAACTCTAATATGGAAATTTTTCAAGCACACAACAAGGGAGGCAAGTCATATATCATATAGTCGGCATCTCGTCTATATAGGAGGTATCCCGCTCTTCATCACATATCATATCTCGTGTGTTGGCCGTTATACGAGGCTAGCACCACCCCTACTAGCTGAGATATCAAGGTGCACCAAGGTTAATATCACCTGCTGTTAGTAAACATTGTTTTTAATAAGATTCCTCTACAGAAAATATCATATGCACATATGCCATATCATCAAATATAGAGTTTTCAATATAATACAGACTTTCAGTCTCAGTATAGATTCATCTGTCATAAATTTTTCAATTAGAGTTTATCACATGTACATGCCATTTTAAGGAAATTGTATAGCTTTATAAATCAATGTGACGTGCACAATATATTTCTTTTACCATATAATGAGAAATACATTTAAAATCATGTATTCAATGAGTTCAAATATCTAATTTCAAAATTATACTTTTCTTGAACTATCTATCAGATTATAAATAATTCAGATAATTTAATTCATTTTAGAGGCATATAAAAATATAAATAACTTATAATCATAATCAATTATACATTTAAAGTTCAAGAAGAGTATAAGGTAAATTATAGAAAGAATTATCTACTCACAGGGTAAGGCTCTAGGTTGGACAGTTTTAAAATGTATTTTTTTAATTCACATTTGACTAAATAGACCTAAAAAATGTGTCAGGGGAGTCCAAAATCCTAGAAAATGATTTTAGAATTGCAAAATTTAGTCTTCGGGAGTTTGGTCAACTTATTAGTACTATTCACGGTTGGAAAATATTATTTACCGTCGAAAATCACTATTTATACCCGCCGAATTTACTGTTCACGATGCAGAAAAAGTTATCAGATGGTCGAAAAATTTCATATCCTAAGATTTATTTAACTTTTGAATCCATTTATGGTGTTAGATTTTCAATTTAAAATCTCTAAGTAAGAGTTTCAGAGTTTATTTTTTTTTAAAAAATTTTACTTTTGATCTACGGCAATTCTGCGGTTGATTTGAAAAATTGTTTGGTCAAAATCGTAGTATTCTCCGTCCTGAATCCAATGGTACCCTTAGTTTTGAGATCGGAAGCCAATAAACACTCTAGATCTAAAAAGAAAAATGAAGGTTATTATTTATACTATTAATCGGTTACGGAAATCGGGATTTCACATTCTTCTTCACGCTTCCGTCTCTCCCTCCCTCTTTTCTTTTCTTTTTTATTATTATTTAATAATTACATATTTAAAATTTATTATTATTTTTATTATATACATATAAATACTATTTTTCATTCAAAAAATACTAATTTTTTTAAAAAATTTACATTCTTATAAAATTTTAGTTGAACTCTTAAATCATAATTTTTCTTGATAAAAATTTTAACAAAAAAATTACAAAATAAATATTTTTATACATAATAAAAGAAAGAATATTTTTAAAAATAAAAAAAATTATTAAAGGCCAATATAATTATTTTAAGCAAAACAAAAATCATTTTAATTAAAAATATATTTGTTTTTAGTAAAACATAATCATTTAAAAAAAATTTATCGTAAAACATTATTATTTAAAAATGACATAATATTACATGTTAGTCGTCTTGTCTATCAAGTGATTGTCTCAGTAGTTTTTGTAGTAACCATTGAAAGATTTTCAATAATGGAAGGTTTTGAAATTGACAAACCACCCTTCCTTAATGCATCTTTTCTTGATTTTAAATGTTCTATACATTGAAAGGTAGAATGAAATCTTATCTACAATCTCTTGATTTGTATTTATGGCATATAATAATAATGTTTTACGATAAAATGTTGGAATGATTGTGATAAGAAATTGTTTGGTTTGAATATTAGAGTAATTCAAATCTTATGTAGTGGTTTGAATGAAAAAACTTACGATAATGTTAAAAATTGCTCTAATGCTAAAGATATTTGGGATACTTTTAGGGCCCGTTTGGGCACTAGATAAGGACAATAGGCTAGGATAATATATCCTATCCTATTGCTATTTTTAGTCTAGTGTACAAGACAGATAGGATAATAATATCTTGTCCATTATCCTATCCTGCCGGGCCTGTTGTTTTTCTATCCGGTCTCTATAGCTGGGATAGAGACTGGATACCTCACAATCGAGCCCTCAAAATTGCCCCTCACCTTCGAGCTCCAGCCTTTCTCCCGAGCACCCCGAGTTTTCGCGCCTCTCTCGCCCAGCCTTCTTCTTCTTCGAGCTAGCTCTCTAGCCTCACTCACCCAAGATCTGCCTCACCCTCGTTCGAGCTCCCTCACCCTCACCCCCGAGATCTTTGCGCCTCACCCACCTTCAAGCTCCCTCACCCCCGAGGTCCTCCCTCACCCTCGAACTTGAGTACCAGATCTGTCAAGCTCCTCCTTCACCCCCGAGGTCCTCCCTCATTGAGATCTCTGAGCCTCCTCCCACCGTTGATCTTCATCAACCGAGGTTTGCACTAGTTTCCCTCTCTGAAAAACTCGTATATACATGTGAATCCCTATAGTTTTTGCATTCTGATTTGCTCTGTTTCTTGGCTGGTGGAATGTTTGTTCTGTCCGTGTATGAGTTGGCTAGTTTTATGATTGCAATAAAAATTCTTGCTCTTTTCATAATGGTATTATGGCTGGTTTTGTACTCTGTCATTTGTTTTGTTCGTGTATGATTTGGAGAGGGTGGGATTTGGTATTATGGCTTGGTTGGCTGGTTTATTTGTTGGGCTGGAAATGGGGCTGGTTTTGCACTCTGTCATTTGCTCTTTTCATAATGGTATTATGGCTGGTTTATTTTCTGAGGCTCACGGTTATTGGGAACTTGCTTGGGGAAATACCTCTGACTTGCCACAAAATCAGTATACTGCGCCAGCCTTGGGGAAATTGGTTCCAACAGAAAACAAAGGAAAAACCAGAAGAAAATATGCCCTAGCACAATCTTCTTGTTTGACATGATATTTATACCTTACAATCCAAAAAATTGTTTTGGAAAAGTGAATTATCGTACTGTAAAACTGTCTTGGTTCATTTTTTTTTAGGGATATGAAAAGATGATGGCAATAATAATAAGTCTTTGCATTGTAGAAATCACTTAAATTTCACATGCTTTAGATTGTGCATCCTTAAGCCATAAATAGACTTAATTATTAAGCCTTGAATGTAGGATTTGGAGCAATAGTTTCCTACATTATTGATCAACTACGGTGCTACACATTGCAATGATGCATGATTTATTTTTTTGATTCAATGGGTAAGACTAAATTTTAAATGTTGAAAACTCAGTTAATGATGCATGATTTAAGGTTGATAACAACATAGAAATGGTTAAGCCTTGAAGTTATTTATTTTTTCTTGTGTCATGGTTCATGTTATTTTATTTCCATGTGGAGCTTTTTCAACATTGCTAATACTGGTTTTGTTGTATGTCTAATAAGAAAGGAACAAGTGACGATGTTGTTGATTGGTCTCATGGAAAGCGATTATGGGAACTTTCCAGGGAAAAATATGACCTCTTGTGGGTTAAGGGTGGGGACCATTGCAACCTTGAAACTTTTCCTGAGTACCTCAAGAACATGCGCAGGTTCTTAAATGCCATGGAGAAACTCTCGTTTGCAAGACAAACAAAGCCAGAAGTCACTCCAAGTTTTAGTCTTTCTGAATCCAAACAGAACAAATGTTTGAGATTTAGTTTAAGGTAGCTGGGTCTCTTGAAGTTTATGAATTTAAGGAAGTAGAAGAACCATGGTTTGATTGAAGATTAAGCCAAACAACAAGATGACCTATGCTACTTTTATCCTTGAACCTAGGATTTGGAAGCATTGGAAGTGATAAATGATTGAGATCCATATCCTATAACTTGCGTAGATAGTCCTTTTTTTTAGGTAGAAAATTCGTCAGTGGTCTTTACCTATGTTAAGTAATTTGTTAAAAAATATAAATGAAATGTACAGAATATGAATATCTGACAAATGTGTCATAGTTGAGTTTATGTATAGGCTGTCATCATTCTCATAAATAATGTTATTTTTTTTCACTACTAAATCTTTCCCCTCCCCTCGGAGCAAATGAGACTATTTATTTATTTTAAAGGACTTTTAATAGTTATATTGCAACTAAATCAAATAACATACAACTACTACAAGGGTATTGAATCAAATAACATACATACAACTAAAGTGATGAAGGGTAATTTTGTATTAAAATTGATTTTAAATAAGTATATATGTAATTTTATACTATTTTTATTTTATTCTATCATTATCTGATTTTCTCCAAACACATGATAGGATAGTATAATGTCTATCCTGTTGCACATTAAACACATGATAGGATAGGAATTATCAGGCCCATATTCTATCCTGCTGTTATCATATCTTCTATCTTATCTTATCTTATTATATCCTATTCTCCAAACAAGTTCTGAATAATTTATATCTTGCTAACAATGAAGTCATTGATAAAGATGACTATAATAAACAAGATGAGTCAAAGATACTAAAAGAGAGCAATCTCAAAGAAGAACAATCCAAGCTATAATTGGAAGATTCATTTTTCTTGGCTTAAAAAGACACAGAGATATGTAATTCTAATTTTGATATTAGTTTTTCTGTTGATAAATGTGCATTTGAAGAATTATATAAGAATGTATCTTTAAATCTCAAATGCTTAACTAGTTGTAATTCTAATGTTGAAAATGGCATATCTATTATGAATTCAACTAGTACTTCTTCTAAACCTCTCTCAAATGAGTTTCTTGTTAAGTCAAGAAATAATTTAAAAAGAAATTGTTTGAGATTTTGTTCTAATAAAAAAAATCATTTCTAAAACTCTTATTTGCAACTATTGTGGTCATAAATGACATATTTCTTGCTTATATCTCATTAGACAAACGGTTTGAATAAAAAGTAAATTTGGGTTCCTAAAATTGTTAATACTAATATTAAAGGACCCAAGCTGAGATGGATACCAAAAAGTCCTCATAGTATTTCAATTATGCAGAAATGTTCATACAAAGATGGACAAATTTGTCAAGTAAGGGAATAACAATTGAAGAGAGCTTCTCGAATGAACAATATTGAAATACCAAAACTTAAAGCCCATAAAGAGAAGGAATCCCTTAGAAAAAAATATCATTCATATACCAAGGCCAAGGCAACAAAGTATAAAACCTCCTATGCTACTATATTTGATATTTATTGAGATATATTGTTTATAGTTTAATGATGTGAGCATTGCAATATCAAATTCATGTATGAATTATAAAATGCCATATATTGTCATTGATACATGATTTGGTTATATTCCATACCCTTATATTTTAAGTTTGCATATATCATGTTTACGAGGAATATGCAATGCTTAGTATCAATTCCCTATATATTTTGCTTTACTTATATTGTTAGGGAAACATGCAAAATTAGATATGGAGATTATTGTACTTAATTCTTTTATGCTAGTTTATTGTATTATGAATTGGTAAATCATTTTAGGAGCATAAAAGAATTGAAGCTTTTATTGACTAATCTATCATGGACCCAAAATTGAATAGGTTACTAAGAAAAAGATTTGATCTTCCTTGTAGGTAAGGAAAGGGAGCATTGTCTCAATTGCACAACATTAAGCGAAGCAATTATTCTTGAGAATATTCTCTTTTAAGTGTACATGAAGCTTGGATATTGGTGTTAGAAATTCAAAGTGGAATATAAGCAACTTCACCAATGCCAAACAAATGACTAAAGGGACATTAAAAAAAAATCATGGTGATATTTATACCTTATTCTCTTTATATATTTTATCATGATATGAGTAATTAAATATTGATTGATTTCTTTATATAATCTAAGTGATGATCTTTCAAATTATATGCTTCAAAGGAAATTTCTCATATTATGCTTGAAAGAAGAATAGATTTATTGAATTATATATGAGCTAAAATATGTATCATGCATATTGTGCTTTAACTTGTGCTATTATAGTATTATATATGAGTTGATTTTATGAAGGCATATTTTCAATCTTTATCTTGAAATTTTTTTATTCCATCTTTTGTGAAAGTGTCTTTAACCCATGAAAATAGATGAGGAGTGCTTCATTTTAAAAGTCTTTTGTCTTAGACCTTTTCTAAAAAAAAAAAAAAGAATTTGTGAAATGATTTTTGTGAAAGAAAATTCTCTATGTGCTTTAATGTCTCTTTCTAAAAGATGTATGCTACAAAGAGCTTGACTATTTAAACATACAAGTGCTCAAGATTTAAAAGGGATCAAATTATTCTTCTTATGTCTTGTATTGGAGAATTTGCTTTTATAAATCAAAAATAGCTTTCAAATTGTATTTATCTTTAAGATTGGTTTTTATACTTGTATCTCAAATGGAAATGTTTGGCTCATAATTATTCATAAAGTACTCAACTTGGTCTTTATCTTGATCTATAGAAATCATGGAATTGGCTACAGTAACTAGGAGCATAAAAGGTGAATATAAATGAAACAAAACATGCTAGTCATGAAAAAGTTAGAGAAAAATCATGTACTTAAAAAATAATTTTTTTTTCATATTATAATAGCACATGTGAATCTAAAAGAAAGCCAACTATATGTTCCACTCAAGCAAGATGGAAAACAAGTTTGACAATTCTATAAAATTCATGAGATGAATTTACAGTTTTTCTAAACTTGCTACTTGTTGTGCTATGTGCTTTCTTGAAATTTGTTTTCTTAAATGCTTTGAAATATTGACGATATATCTTTGTCTTGGTTGTTTTCGTATTATCATTTCCTTCACTATAGATTACATCATTTATTTCAAAAAAAAACAAATGCTTTAAATGATATTAATGTGTGTCGTAAAATTAAGTTTCTTCTTAAGCAATGGAGCATGGTATGCAAGAAACTCAATTCAAATTCATCATCTTGGGAGTCATCATAGAGTGAACAAGATTCTAAGAGGATGACAACAAAATCAAAGATACATCACATTATTGCCATAATCCATGAGTATCTCTATCCCTTATTACGTTATGATTTCTAATTTTTTATGGATTGAATGATATTGCTTAGTTTCATTATCTATTATGGCAATAATGTAAAATTATCATGAATTGTATTCTCATCGATAACATTTTGATTAATTGAATTTATATACTTGACATTTTTATGGATTCAATAGGAACTTGATAGATTGAATATCTTGTTTGATTCCTATTGCATACTACATCATTGATTGAACTATGAATCTTTTTTATGAAAAGCATGCTCATACTTAGGGAGAGCTTATGAACATTTGAAAGAAAGTTTCTTTCATATTTTCCTTTGATTCTTTTACTTTACTCTCAAAATTTTTTGGAAAATTAAACTTATCTTTGAAAATTTTCAAAAGGGAAAAATAAATTTCAAATGTTTTTTTATAATTGAAATCTCTTTAACAAATTGAAAATAAGAGATAATGTTGATACATATGCTTTACTTTGAATATATAATGTTTTTCTATCAAACATAATTCTCTTGATCATGACCTATAATTATTGATTAACATCATTTTTTGTGATGATTATATCTTGGATATCTCTTGAACATGTATATCTACTTTATATCTTGATATATATAATATTTATCTTAAACTTTTGTGTGCTGGTGTGCTTAATTTAAGGCAATAGAGTTGCCATATGTTATGATTCTTTAAACACCAAGGTTGCTTGGCATTTCCTAACTCAAAGCATGTATGTGCTCTTGAACTTAACTTGATAATATCTTGCTTTATGAGTTTTTAGTAGCAAGAATTGTGCATAATGTGAGTGGGAGTCCATTTGTGATCTAGTTATGATCTGTGGCTTTCATCTTTTGAAAAAGGATGTGTGCATAATGTAATCAATCTGGCTTCTAAAAGAATACTTATATTGAATGGCATGCATGATTTGAGGGGGAGTAGAAGCTTTTTTGGTTATAATATTTAGTAGCTCTTACTCATCTTTCCTTGCTTGAAAATTTTGTTTGATCATATCATTTAGAATGTGCTTATTTGATAAAATGGCTTCATGCTTTTACAAGAACTATGTGCAAAATTTTTTTTAATCTATATATGATTATTCTTGCAATATGATTTGTGAAATATTTTAAGTGTAATATGATTGAATGGATTTTAATAAGAAAATGTTGAGCTTTCATGAGAAATGATGAGATAGATTTATAATGTTAGTCTAATCTTTGTTCACTCATCATTGGCATGTATATATAAACCAAAGCTAAAGTTGTGATGAGAAGCTCTATGTTAAAATGACATCATATGATTTGCGGGAGAAGAAGGATACCACCTTCCCCTACACCTTTTTGTTGATGTCAAATAAGGGAAGAAAAATAATAAAAAAAATATGTCAAATGATAGAAAGAGAAATTATCAAACTAAAACAAGGCATATTTTTCTACGATGCTTTGTCATCATAAAAAAAGAAGATTTTTAGACATAGAATTCTGTCATAAATTTTGAGAATGATAAATGTGATAACAAATGTGTAGCAATTATCTTAGTAAATGTGTTTATTTGATTACTATGTGCTATGCATGATTGTAATTATTAATGTATAATATTTTATACTTAATCATGTTTTATGCACTAACTATAATATATACTTTCTTGTACTATATATCTAATAAGTTTTGCAAAGTGCTATATATCTTATATATTGGATATATGCTTTTATGCATTTCATGTGTATGATGAAATTGTTTATGTTATATAATATCATTAAATCATGCATATTGTTCTTTATACTAAATACCTAGTTTGTAAGTTAAATATATTTGTATAAGATGGTTTAAAGCAAGTGTTAGCATTGAAATAAAGAAAAATAGAATATTAATATTATACTTAACTCAAATAAAGATGCTCCAAGAATTAAAGATATAGAACCTTAATTGCATCAACAAAGCACATAAAGTAAACTTTTCAAGTCAAAGAATCTCAAGTCTTCCAAGGTAAATCAATCCTTAAATATGATAAAGTTAGAATCATTTGCAAAAGGACTTAAAAATTGTTAATCTCAAAAATCTATCTTTAAACAAGTTCATATGAATGAAAATATATTAAGATATCGATTTTTACTAAAATCTGTTTATGACCTTTGGTCACTTTTTTATTCATATCTCCTAAACTATAAGTGTTTTAGACTAAAACTTGCTATACTAAAAACTAGACTCCAAGAAATTTTTAATGATATGTCATTCACTTAAATTGGAATTAAAGAGAAGATATAGTAAATAAGTAAAACAAGATAGTAAAATATGAATTTTAATTAAACTCTATTTTTATTGATATCTTACAAATAAGAAATTATTATTGAACTAAAACTTGTTGCATTGGAAAGAAGTCTTCCAGAGTTTTTCAATGATAAGTCATTCACCTAAAATGGAGTTAAATATAAGGTGCAGTAAATAAATACTGCAAGATAGTAAGATATGGATTTTAATTAAACTCTATTTTTTATCTTTAGTCACTTTTCTATTCATATCTTATATAATACAAATTATTTTAGACTAAAATCTATTATATTGAAAATTAGACTCAGCAATCTCAATATTAATAGGTCATAAGTTCAAAACAAATTTAAAATAAGAAAGTTATAATCATTTAAATTTGACTATCTTGTAACAAAAGCAAATAGTCAATAATCGATTGTTTTAATCAATAGTCAACTGTTTACTTTTAGATTTTCAAATTTTAAGTCTCTTAAATAGCCAACAGTCAACTAGTTGCTTGTATGGTAAAATGAAATCAACATTTATTATGGCTAGTTTCATATGCAATCACCTGCAAATGATCCTTAGTGGCTATATTTATCAAAAATCTATAAATACAAGGGTTTATTGACCTACAAGTAAAATGAAAATAACTCCAAAACTTCGAAAAATAATTTGAGGTCATTTGATCCTATATCCTTATTATATTGCTCTTTAATTATATATTTACTATTGTGAGAGCGTATATCTTGTTTCTAAACATTTTTTGTCATTCTTATTGATTGAGAATTCTTGGGGTTCCTTGAAGTTTGGGATTGAGAAAATCCTTATAATGGAGAGCAAAACACTTGATACCAACTCTTTGAGTTAAGAAAGTGTAATGGCTCACAAGTTTCCATCTTAAATTTGTGTATATAGTAAAAAATCTCAAATTACAGTTTGGAGACTAGACGTAAGTTTTAGTGGTTGAAATTAAATTAAGATAAATATTGGAGTTTATCTATCCCTTCCTTTAACTTTTTATATTTCAAGATATTACATTCTCAATATTTGTTTTGTGAATGTTTGTATGAGATATAATATTTTGCAATAAGTGATTTGTTATCCTTGTATAAATCTATTTATATGATGCACCAATTATTCTATGATACTTGAAATTGTTGGGTTTCCTAATCTTCCATCAATATTTTTTTTCTTATAGGAGTTTTGGCATTAGTTTAAAAAATTACCAATGTTTTATTAATACATCCAATTCATCCTCTTTCTTAGGTGGTGTTGTCTTGTCTAATAGATATTTTAAAGATAAAGATGTACGGGGTTCAATTAATGTCTAATATTTATATTCAATATGACATGACATTTTAAATTTTATGTAAACACTTTTTTTTTGTCTTGTTGCTATATTTATATTGTGCCCATATCTCATATTTATATCAATATCTATGCTTACTCGTTGTCTTTTAGGAAAGGCTTTTCATTAACTAAGGGAACTATTTTTCTTCAAAAAGAAGTTAATGGGTTGTGAAAAGGTAATAATAAATCAAGGATGAAACTATAATAGTCGTAAATTTAATTAAATTTAGATTAAAAAAAATTTGGAATTAAAGAGAGGATTTTGAAAATGGAAATAAGAACCGGTGAAAATAAATTTATTATTTACATAGATTAAAGAATTACAAAAGAAATATGAGAGTTTACGTTTCGGGGTCAAAATACAATTTCTTCAAAGTTTCAGGGTTAAAATGTAAATAAAGAAAATTTGCAAGGACCTTCCTCTAAAGGTGAATTTTTGCAAAAAGGTTTTTCGGGATATTTTAAGAGTTTTAACCACTCAAGAGACCAATCATTTTCCAGAATTTTCTCTCTCCTTAAAAATTTTTCTCTCGAAATCCTCTAAATTTTCTCTAAGATTTCTCCGCAACTGGATCTCAGATTTCGACACCACCACTGCCAACAGACTCAGGACGAAGAGTTCTACAAATCTATCCGATTGGTTTCTGGAGAATTAGTCGGAAATTGGCCATAAAATTGAAGGAAAAATTGTCTAAACAAGTCATATTCGAAACTCCTAACTGTGGGTCTTAAACGCAAAAATTAACACCGTAGATCGATCCAGAAGGTACCGAAACCTTTGGATCTCAAATTTCAGGTCCAGAATCCCTTGCACGCGCCTCCACGCGCCGAATCTTCCCCGAAGAGTGAAGCCCATGTGCAGCCTTCCCTGGTGGCACGTGTACCCGGACTCTGTTGTGTTGACTTGCGTTGATCGAGCTCCCGAAGGCTAAATTTCGCAAATTCGAAGTCGTTTTTAAGGTTTTTGAACATTCTAAACTCAATTTTAGGGTTTATTTTGCTAAATTCGGATCAGAAACGTGGATTTTGAGGTTGTCCAACTTGGTACCTTAATTTTGTGAGTAGATAATTCTTTCTATGGCTTGTTTTTACTCTTCTTGAACTTTACATTGATAAATAAGCATGATTACAAGTTATTTATACTTTTATATGTTCCTGAAATAGTTTAGAATATCTGAAATGGTTGCAATATAATATCTAATTCAAGAAAAGTATGATTTCTGAAATGAATTTTGAAATACATTGAACATGTGATTTTTACATGTATTTTTCATGATATGGCAAAGGAAATATGTTATGCATATGATATTGATTTATACAGTGAAATGTTTGTCTCGGATATATGCATGTATATGTGATTCTCCTGATTGTGAAGTTTTGACAGAGGAATATATTGAAAATGAAAATTCTGCATTAAATAGTACCTCTGTTTTGATTAATATGTAATATATGAGAATATGGATTTTATGGAGGAATCCTATTGAAAATACTGTCTGCTAACAGCAGGTGATGTTAGCTTTAGTGCGCACCTTGATTGCCTCAGCTAGCAAAGGGGTGGTGTTAGCCTCGTGTGAGGGCCTACACACGGTTGATGATATGTGATGGAGAGCGGAATGTCTCCTATATGGGCGAGATGTTAGTTATATGAGTTATAATTTGCCTTCCCTTGCTGTGTGCTTGGGAAAATTCATATAGAGTCCCTTCGCGTGTCCTCTTGAATGGTAGTAGGGCAAACCTCAGCGGGATGCTGAGTTTAGGCAAATCCTATACCACCAAAGTACGGAAAGGGTTAAACTCTGATATGGTAGTTCTGATATGAGATCCTCCAAATGTTTTCATAATATTTATGTTAATGCATAACATGATTTTATTACCATTCTTACAGCATTATTTATGAATTGAATATGCATATAAATTTGAACAGAGTTTATTTGAAATGCGGGTCCTATATGAATGTACTTCTGAATTGTGAACTTCAATGTGACAATTTTTAAAATAAAGAGTACATTCATATGTTGACCTAAGAGATCATAGGTGTTATCTGCTCACTGAGTTGTAAAACTCACTACACGTGGTTTATATGTTTTTCAGATAAAGACTCAGAGTTTGGTCATGCGGCTTCTTGAACGACTAGGTGTCGT
Organism: Gleditsia sinensis; assembly: GCA_037074535.1. Classification (NCBI taxonomy): domain Eukaryota; kingdom Viridiplantae; phylum Streptophyta; class Magnoliopsida; order Fabales; family Fabaceae; genus Gleditsia; species Gleditsia sinensis. Next base: position 30,924,701 of record CM073473.1, on the reverse strand, counting down.
ACTTCGATGGTGAGCCTAAATTGTTTCTGGGCTCTCAATGTGTAAAATTGTAATATATTTGTACTCTAAAGTTGCTCTGAACGTCACAAGCAGGATCTTTGTTTCCGCTGTAAAACTGTAGACCTGGCATGTATAATTAGTTATGTTGAGATTTGTAAACATTATAATATTATCTTGTTATATCATAATATGACGTTGATTGCAAATAAATAAAGATAAATAGATCGAACAGTAGTGTTATTCACATTCTTAAAGTAGGGGCGTGACAAGTTGATATCAGAGTATTAGGTTTTCCTATGGCTATCAGGGTAAAGGATTCTCTAGAATGACCTTTAGTATCGATATGAGCCGGACATATTTATACTTCAAGTGATATTGAGGGATTCTATAGGATGTTCACTTCCTTCTTATTCCAAGTGTACTTAAATTCCTAGTATAAGAATTGAATACATATGATAGTATCTTAAAGAGGTGTTTTATTCTGTATAGTAAATGATGCCGCCAATAACTAGAGCGGTCACTAGAGAAGAAGTTGTAAATCGTGCACCCTTTACAGAAGAGTCTGCACAATCTATAATTACAGTGCAAAGAGGTCGCGGTAGAGGCCTACCTAGGGGAAGAGGTAGAGGTAGAGAGCGTGCACGGGGTTTGAGAATCCCAAGACAAGATGAATAGACTTATGTATCTGATAGTTCCTAAGGAAAGAGTAGAACCTCCTCAGGAGCCACATGATAGAACTGTTGAGATGATTGCTGGTATACATAGGAGTTTAGAGATATTGGTTGGATTTATAGTAGAATAGGGAAGAAGAGAAGGTCAGCCACCAGAAAATGCTCCTGAAGTGCAAGAACTGAGAAGAACCACTGAGCAAGAGGATAAGCTTACAGGGATTGAGGTGTCATTACCGTAATTTCTTAAGTTGAAACTTTTGACTTTCTCTGGGTCAGATGTTCAGGAAGACCCACAAATATTTTTTGATGCTGTGGAACGAGTCTTTAGAGCCTTGGGGTGCTCTAGTCGAAGATCTGTTGAACTTGTGTCTTTTCAACTATCTGATATGGCTCAAGTATGGTTTGAGACACATGTACAAGGACAGATAGTTACTTTACCACCAATGGAATAGGAAGAGTTTAAGGAAGCATTTATTAACCGCTTTCTGCCAATGAGTGAAAGAGACAAGAGGGTCAGAGAATTTGAAGAATTAAGACAGACACCGAACATGACAGTTTCTGAATATGACATCCGTTTTACCTAGTTGTCCAGATATGCAGCATATCTGGTCCCTACTGAAAAAAATAGAATTAAGAGATTTTTCTTGGGATTGATACGCCCGTTGTTTAAATCGGTGGGCTCTTAGATGAATCATTTTGCAACTTATTCAGCAGCTGTGGATTGTGCTAAAATGATGGAAATACGAGAGCAAGCAAATATTGAAGGTTTAAAAAGAAAAAAAAGAGAGCAAGATAGTAATGCTCAAACAAGTTCTAATCCTAATGTCAGAGGATCAAGATTTTAAAATTCACAGCGCTTCACTCAAACAAGAACTGGTAGCTCTAATCAGACATCAGTAAATATCAACAAGCAAAGAATGAATCAAAGAGATATGAGACCTGTTAGCCAACAAGATTCAAGGTCAATACCACCATGTCCTAATTGTGGAAGGCCTCATACTGGACAGTGTCATAAAGAAACTGGTGCATGTTTTAAGTGTGGACAAATGGGTCATTTGATGAGGAATTGTCCACAATTACGAAGTTTTAGTCAAGCATTAGTACAACTAGCTTCACCTCCTGCATCTGTGCCAACACGACCAAATATAACAGTTTTAATTCAAGCAAGTAGTGGTGGTACTGGTAGAGGATTAGGAAGTCGAGGTTGAGAACCAACTCGAGTTTTTGCACGATAAGATGCTTAGGCTTCAAATGCAGTCATGACAGGTACATTAGCCGTATGTTCCCATAAAGCATATGTTCTGTTCGATCCTGGTTCTACTCATTCTTATATATCACTATGCTTTGTTAAGAAATTGGATAGAGATCTTGCTAATTTACATTGTTCTTTCATGGTTGCTACTCCAATGGGAGAATTATTATTAGTAAATGATGTGTATAAATCATGTAAGATTTCGATAGAAGGCAAGGAGACTTGTAGATTTGATAGTTTTAGATATGGTAGACTTTGATGTGATTCTAGGAATGGATTGGTTGTCATCATGTCATGCCATTTTAAACTGTCACCATAAGGTAATTAAGTTTAATGTCCTTGGAGAATCTTCCTTTATAATACAAGGAGATTGTAGTAAGGAGTTTAGTAATTTGATTTCAGTTTTAACAGCTCATAAGCTGGTACAAAAAGGATGCCAAAGGTATTTAGCAGTAGTCAAAGATGTTGAAATGAAGTATACCAGTGTAGAGCAAGTTCCAGTGGTTAGAGAATTCCCTGATGTGTTTCCTGAGGAAGTGCCAAGATTATCACCAAACCGAGAAATTGAGTTTGGTATTGATCTTCTCCCTGAAACACAACCAATATCCATACCTCCTTATAGGATGTTACCTGCAGAACTTAAGGAATTAAAGGAGCAACTGCAAGATTTACTAGATAAAGATTTTATTCGATCCAGTACATCTCCCTGGGATGCTCATGTTCTCTTTATAAAGAAAAAAGATGGATCCCTACGCCTATGTATTGACTATAGGCAGTTGAACAAAGTGACTATACGAAACAAATATCATTTACCCATAATAGATGATTTGTTTGACCAATTACAAGGTGCCTAATGTTTTTCAAAAATTGATCTAAGATCTGGGTATCATCAATTGAGGATAAAGAAGGAAGATATTCTGAAAACTACTTTTAGAACTCGGTATGGGCACTACGAGTTTCTAGTAATGCCTTTTGGTTTAACAAATGTTCCAGCTGCATTTATGGATTTAATGAATAGGGTGTTCAAACTTTTTCTAGATCAATTCGTCATTGTATTTATAGATGATATCTTGGTATATTCAAGAAGTTTAGAAGAGTATGAGCAGTATTTAAGAATAGCATTGCAAACCCTGAGGGAACACCAGTTGTATGCTAAGTTTTCAAAATGTGAATTTTGGCTTAGTAGTGCTACCTTCTTAGAACATATGGTTACTAAGGATGGTATTCAAGTTGATCCTAAAAAGATAGAAGCGGTGCAGAAATGGCTACGCCCTACTACAGTTACAGAGATTCGCAGTTTCCTTGGCTTAGTGGGCTATTACCGTAGATTTGTTAAAAAAATTTCAAAGATATCTGCTCCTTTGACAAGGTTGACAAGAAATGGCATAAAGTTTGACTGATCAGATGAATGTGAAAGAATTTTTCAGAAACTCAAAGAATGTTTGACTACAGCGCCAGTATTGGCTATTCCTTCAGGTACTGGAGGATATACGGTATACTGTGATGCATCGAGAATTGGATTAGGATGTGTGTTGATGCAAAATGGTCGAGTCATTACATATGCATTTAGACAACTTAAACCACATAAGCAAACTATTTGACTCATGATTTGAAAATGGCAGCAGTAGTTTTTGCTCTTAAAATTTGGAGGCATTATTTGTATGGTGAGACATGCGAAATTTATACAAATCATAAAAATCTCAAGTATATTTTTCAACAAAAAAATCTTAATTTGAGACAAAGACAATAGATGGAATTACTTAAAGATTATGATTGAACAATATTGTACCATCCAAGTAAGACCAATGTTGTAGCTGATGCATTAAGTAGGAAGTCTATGAGTAGTTTGACTCATATCACAATGGTAAGAAGGCTGTTGATTAAGGAAATGCATAAGCTGGAAAGTGATGGGGTAGTAATGGAAATAAAAGAGCCTAGAGTATTATTAGCTCATCTACAGTTTCAATCATCTTTAATTGAGCAGGTGAAAAAGGTACAGAAAGAAAATGCCTATTTGTGCAAGAAAATTGAAGAGATGAAGAATCGTGGTGAAGATGAATTTACTGTAGACTCTGAAGGAATTTTGAGATTTGACAAGCAGATATGTGTACCTGATAAAGAAGAACTGAAGAAAGAAATTTTAGAGGAAGCTCATAGATCCATGTATACGATTCATCCTGAAATAACTAAAATGTATAAGGATCTAAAATACATTTATTGGCGGGAAGGTATGAAGAAAGACATAGTGGAATACGTGTCTTGATGTTTAACTTGTCAGCAGGTGAAAGCAGAACATTAAAGGCCTACAGGATTACATCAGCAGATAGAGATACCTGAATGGAAATGGGAACGAATAACTATGGATTTTGTTACGGGGTTACCGAGAATACCAAAAGGGTTTGATTCAATATGGGTGATTATTGATAGGTTGATTAAGTCAGCATATTTTCTACCAGCGAAAACCACATACAATGTAGTTCAGTATGCAAGATTATATCTGAATGAAATAGTGAGGCTTCATGGCGTGTCAATATCAATTATTTTTTATCAAGGACCACAATTCACAGCTCATTTCTAGAGAGCTTTCCAAGAAGTTTTGGGCACAAAGTTAAACCTCAGTACTGTATTTCATCCTCAAACAGATGGGCAATCTGAGCGAACCATTCAAATATTGGAAGACATACTTCGGGCTTGTGTTTTAGATTTTCAGGGTAGTTGGGAAAGATTTCTACCTTTAGCTGAATTTGCTTATAACAATAGCTATCAAGCCAGTATACAAATGGCTCCTTTTGAGGCATTATATGGCAGACGTTGTCGTTCCCCAATTGGATGGTTTGAGATGGGCGAAGCAAAGGTTTTAGGGCCTGATATGATACAGGATGCACTAGTCAAGGTAAAATTAATTAAGGAAAGGTTATTAGTAATTCAGAGTAAACAGAAGACCTATGTTGATAATAGACGTCGCCCATTGGAATTTGCCATAGGTAAGCATGTTTTTTTGAAAATATCTCCTATGAAGGGAGTAGTGAGATTTAAGAAGAAAGGGAAATTAAGTCCACGGTATATAGAACCATTTAAAATTCTTGATAGGATCGGTCCGGTAGCTTATCGTTTGGCTTTACCTCCTGAATTGAGTAATGTCCATCCGGTCTTTCATGTGTCTATGCTATGGAAATATTTACCAAATACTACACATGTTATACAGTGTCCACAGATTTAGTTACGAGAAGATTTAACCTATGAGGAACAACTAGTAGCAATAGTGGATAGACAAGTAAAGAAGTTGCGGTCAGAAGAAATACCTACAGTGAAGGTGATATGGAAAAATTACTCTTCTGAGGAAACTATTTGGGAAAAAGAGGAGGATTTACACGTTAGATATTCGCATTTGTTTGAACAATGAAGTTAGTATTTTATCTGCAATTATGGTGATAAAATTCGGGGAATGAATTTCTTTAAGGGAGTTAAAATGTAATAGCCGTAAATTTAATTAAATTTATATTAAAGGAAATTTGGAATTAAAGAGAGGATTTTGAAAATAGAAATAAGAATCGGTGAAAATAAGTTTATTATTTACATGGATTAAAGAATTATAAAAGAAATATAAGAATTTATGTTTCGTGGCCAAAATACAATTTTTTAAAGTTTCGGGGTTAAAATGTAAATAAGAAAAATTTGCAAGGACCTCCCTCTAAAAGTGAATTTTTGCAAAAAGGTTCCCCAGGATATTTTAAGGGTCTTAGCCACTCAAGAGGCCGATCATTTTCCAGAATTTTCCATCTCTCCTTAGAACTTTTTCTCCCAAAACCTTCTAACTTCTCTCTAAGATTTCTCCGCAACCGGACTTCAGATTTTGACACCACCACTGCCAACGGACTCAGGACGAAGAGTTCTACAAATCTATCCGATTGGTTTCTAGAGAATTGGCCGAAGATAGGCCAGAAAATTGAAGGAAAAATCGCCTAAAAAGGTAATATCTGAAACTCCTATCTGTGGGTCTCAAACGCAAAAACTAATACCGTAGATCGATTCAGAAGGTACCGAAACCTTTGGATCTCAAAATTCAAGTCCAGAATCCCTTGCACACACCTCTACGCGCCGAATTTTTCCTGGAGAGTGAAGCCCACGCGCAGCCTTCCCTGGTGGCGCGTGTAGCGCGTGTACCTAGACCCTATTGTGTTGACTTGCATTGACCGAGCTCCCGAAGGCCAAATTTCGCAAATCCAGAGTCGTTGTTAAGGTTTTTGGACGTTCCATACTCGATTTTGGGGTTTATTTTGTTAAATTCGGACCAGAAAGGTGGATTTTTGAACTTTACATTAATAAATGAGTATGATTACAAGTTATTTATAATTTTATATGTTCCTGAAATAATTTAGAATATATGAAATGGTTGCAATATGATATCTAGTTTAAGAAGAGTATGACTTTTGAAATGAATTTTGAAATACATTGAACATGTGATTTTTACATGTATTTTTCATGATATGGCAAAGGAAATATGTTATGCATATGATATTAATTTATACAGTGAAATGTTTGTCTCGGATATAGGCATGTATATGTGATTCTCATAATTGGGAAGTTCTGACAAAGGAATATATTGAAAATGGAAATGCTGCATTAAAGAGTACTTCTGTTTTAATTAATATGTAATATATGATAATATGAATTTTATGGAGGAATACTATTGGAAACACTGTTTGCTAACAGCAGGTGATGTTAGCCCTGATGGTGCTAACAAGGAGTGGTGCTAGCCTCGTGTGAGGGCCAACACACGGGAGATGATATGTGATGGAGAGCGGAATGTTTCCTATATGGGTAAGATGCCAGTTATATGAGTTATGATTTGCCTTACATTACTGTGTGCTTGGGAAAACCCATATAGAGTCCCTTCGCGTGTCCTCTTGAATGGTAGTAGGGCAAACTTCAGTGGGATGCTGAGTTTAGGCAAATCCTATACCACCAAAGTACGGAAGGGGTTAAACTTTGATATGATGATTCTGATATGGGATCCTCCAAATGTTTTCATAAGATTTATGTTGATACATAATATGATTTTATTACCGTTCTTACAGCATTATTTATGAATTGAATATGCATATGAATTTGAACAGAATTTATTTGAAATGCGGGTCCCATATGAATATACTTCCGAATTATGAACTTCAATATGACAATTTTTAAAATAAAGAGTACATTCATATGTTGATCTAAGATGTCATAGAATGTGTTATCTGCTCACTGAGTTGTAAAATTCACTACACGTAGTTTATATGTTTTTTAGATAAAGACCCAAAGTTTGATCCTGCGGCTTCTTAAACGACTAAGTGTCGTACTTCGGTGGTGAGTTTAAATTGTTTCTGAACTCTCAATGTGTAAAATTGTAATATATTTGTACTCTAGAGTTGCTGTAAACTTCACAGGCAGAATCTTGATTTTCGCTGTAAAAATGTAGATCTGGCATGTATAATTAGTTATGTTGAGATTTGTAAACGTTATGATATTATCTTATTATGTCATAATATGATGTTGATTGTAAATAAATAAAGATAAATGGATCGAACAGTAATGTTATTCGCGTTCCTAAAGTAGGGACGTAACAGAAACATACCAGTATGACATCTATAAACTATTTTGTGATAAGTGCTGCTACTTTGAGCCAATAAACCATAGAACTTTTTTAATAATTGATTATTTCTAAGAGGCTTTTATAAGTGTTCTTAATAATTTTGAAGTTTATTTAGTACAATTTGGACTAATTGTTTACATGCTGGTAGATCAGTTACTGGGAATAATTAGTAGACTTTATGCTTATGGTAAACTTTACATGTCCAAAAAAAGAAGCAAAATCTAGTATAAAAAAGAGAAAAGATGAAAAAGCTTTGCTGAGAACTTGGCTAAATAGCAGTTATGCCATACGATAGCAGTTTAAATAATGTAAACAATTTTTTTTTTTTGTGTAGGGGCTATACTGATGTGACAATTTCTTTAAATAATGTAAACAATTTTTTTTTTTTGTGTGTAGGGGCTATACTGATGTGACAATTTCTCATTGGTTGAGTAGAAGTAGCTCTGTAATAGACCAAGGGAGTAATTCAACTCATTCATATGGAGATCATGAATGTCCGAAATCTAAATTATGTAAGGAGACATTGCTTTTGTTAAACCGAATTGAAGCTTGGTTAGGCATGATAATAGGTGGTACAAGCCACATATCTACTATCTGAGTTCTACTTGAATCTAGAAAAAGTTTACATTTTAAATTTTTAATACTTGCACTCAAAATACTTTAAAAAAACAAAAACTTTTATAAATTTGGGTGGATAATGGATATTGAGTAGTGTGTATTAGGTATTGGGTATAGATATTCAAAACACCTACATCCATATTCACCTTTTGAAATGCAATTTATAAGATTAATTTAAAGTTTTACCAAGTGATGTATAAAAGTAATAATTTAACATAAAAAATTAGTAATAAATATAATTTATGCTATATAATATGATACATTTTATATATAGTTATTTTTATTATTTCAATTATTATATATAAAATATAGATATTGGATATTGAATAATTGAAATCTACATCTAAATTATTCTAAAAATAATTTAAATAATTTAGATATTTTAATTTAATATCTGAACTTTATTCACTACCCATTAGTGATGGGATATTGAATTTTTATTTTGGTCAAATATTATTGGGTATCCAAAACACTTGTCCAAATTGCCATCTCTATGGATCATAGAGATATAAAGTCAATCTTGATCCAAAATTATATTCATAGTTAGGGCATTCATCAATCATAGTAACAAGCTCTAGCTTTGTATTAAGGTATTAGTCGATATCATCACTAGTGTTAATATCATCAATCCTAGCCAAGCATAAAATAAAGTAACCCTTAAACTTATGGATTTTTCTTCTTGTTCTTTAGGGTCTAAGTGTTGAGAAAGACAATCTTGACATAACTCAGCACGAATGGGCCTTACCAAATTTCAAGCAATGTTCTGAAGCAGTATTGAAGAAAGTTGTCAGCTGAACAATATGATCATGGAAAGGGGAAGTTTCATGCCTTGCATTTTGCATTGTAGAAAATGGATCATATTCTATTGCTGGTTGATAACTCTCCATTAAAGAATTATTTAACCTTGTTTTATCTCCTTATTTAATATTACCTTGAGTAAAATGAGTAATTTAGATTATTTTTAATTAGTTTTGTTATTTAATAGATATTTGATTCAAAGTAAATTGTTTTGTAGGAAATGCTTAATAAGTAATCAAAGTAATCAAAATAATATATTTTTGAGTATGAAAATGACCTCATTTGAGTGTTATAGATATGATGACGACAAACTTGAAAAGGGTTTTTGATGATATATTATAGATTTTGTAACTTCAGTTAAATTAAAAGTTATAGACTTTTGAAGTTAATAGTAGTGGGCTCAAAATTTGTACAGTCGTGGGCTTGGTCATAATCCTAGTGACAAAAGTTCTCCTAATCTTATTAGAACTCCACTTTTCATCCCAATATAAATAAGAAACTAAAGCAACTTATAAGAAGACTCTTTTGACCCCAAAGGTGTTCCAATGACCACAAATTTAAGAGAAAATGTGTTCACAGAAATATCAAGAATATGGAGTTAAAAATAAGTTAGGGATATCAGATAACCAAGAAACAAAAGATAAATATATAAAAAAATATAGATGAATCTATAAGTACAAATCAATGTTTAGAGTTAAGTGGTTGGCCTTAAAAATTAATATGTTTTCACTAGAGAATTTTTACATTTTTTTTATACCTTATCTTTGATGATAGGATATCAAAAAATAAAAAATAGAAATATACTTGCGATATGTAGACTATAACTACTATATATATAAATAACTTGTTATTTTTTATATTTTTATTTTACTCGTCGTAAAATAAAAATTACTCTTTAGATTTTTACAATAAGAGCGTACAAAATCAAACCACTCTAAAATAAAAAAATGATTTTAAATAGTTTAAATAGCTTTTCTTAATATAAAAATAGAATGATTTAGTTTAGTTTTATTCAATCGTTTTATTTTACATTATATTTTATTATTAAATATTACATTCATTTTTTCAATAACTAAAAGAGTCTCGAGATTCAAACTCCCTATTTCACTCGTCTACACCTACTTGAGATATCTCTTTCATGACTTAATATTCTTTTCAAAGGAATGTAAACTTTGCCAACCTCATCATTCACATCATATCTTATTTGTTGTGCAAATAATTTTTCTTTTAGTATAGTGACTAATATATATATATATATGGTTATTTGCTCACTAGCAGTAGATTTGCAATTCAAATGACAGTTTAGTAAGCCCTTTCACACTACTTTCCAAGACAACTAAACAAGACTTCTTAAAAAATTTCTAATCTTGCAAGCCGGACTTTATCTAGGAAGGAGTGGATTTGAATTGTATATTTTTTTTTAAGGAGCCATTTACTCCTTTATATTTCATATCCCTCATGGGAAACAGTCAAATTACCAATTTTCTCTGTAGCAGGCCAAAAAGAAATGACGTGAAGTGAAGTGGCTTTCTTTTTCCATTACACTCACCCACTCTTCTTAGTTCTTACAGTGAAGTGAAACAAACTAGAAGCTCTATTATTACCTATACTATGTATATCCCTCTTGTCGATAGTGAATTTCCTTTCGATTCCACCAATTGAAGCAAGCTTTCTTCCTCAACCAAGTACTATCAATTTCATTACCTAGCCTGAAGTCACCCAGTTGCATTCACACTGTCAGGATGTTCACAAGCTGTAGTCAAAGCCTTTACATTTGGTTTTTCAACAGAGTTTCGTCAAGAACAACAACCTCGTATTGCGAATTTATGCCATTGAGAAGTGTGCAGAGTCACTAGATACTTTGAATGTTTAGGCCCGAGGAGCTGCAGGTCGAAACCTAACTAGTGTTGCAAGGCTTCGTGCCCCAGATTCCATAAAAAAAAAAAAAAAAACTAAAGAACTGTACCTAATCGAACTAATTTTCTGTAGGTTCAATTTGGTTTGATTTTACATACCTTAACCAAACTGAACAAGTCTATATTTTTTAGAGAAGCTCTTAATCGGTTCAATTTGGTTAAACCTTCAAAATCGACCGAATCGAATCAATAAACACCCTTACTCTAGATATTAAAGGTCTACAACCTATTAAATACATTAAAGTCTAAGTTACCAAAAACCTACTTAATCCTTTTAAATTGGATTTAACTTTATTTGATAGTTTGCATTACATAGTTATTCATATATAAACCCAACGTTGAATTAATGATCCATAATGTCCCATTTGGACTATATATATAACCTTATAATCATGCTTTGAAAAAATAACTGAATGAACTTAACTTTGGTGTCATTACCGAAGTGTATTTATTAACCAAACCGATCCATCAATCATACCAACATAGGATCAAAGTGGCGTTCTTTCTTATGTAACTTAAGATTGAAATATGCCACAAATGTCATTATAATCCTAAAAGAGTCTTTCGAATAACTAGGAGAGAAAGTCTCTTTATAGTCGATGCATTCTTTCTGTGTAAAGCCATTTACAACAAGATGAGCTTTGTAACTTTTCTTATTACCTTTTGAATCCCTCTTGGTCTTAAAGATCTATTTACAACTAATGAATTTCGCACTTTCTAGGAATGGGATAAAATCTCACACGTCTTAATCTTTTATGGACTTAATCTCCTCATTTATGGTATTAATTTACTTTTGATACACAAAACTTTCCATGGCTTTACAGAAGCTGATTGGATCATCTTCCATCGCTCCAATATCTACCTTATATTCTTGAAAAAATACAATAGTCATATGATATTACATTTCTCTTCTGAAATAATTTATTGAACAGGAGGTTCTTTGACATTGTATTGATCTGTTGTGTTTTGAACAAGGTTAGAAATGTGATATTGATCAATGCCAATAAAGCCTATAGGAATAGCAACATATTTGTCTTTAAAAAAAGTCCTTAACCATATCTCCTCCCACAATCTACCCTATGCCAACCCTAATTCTCAATCTTCCCTAATTTTTTTTTTAACCTTACATGGCAATCATGGCCGCTACTATACCTTATTCTGTAAATTTTATCAAATCTTTTGGCAGCTACTATTCTTGAATATGTAGAATTTCCATAAACTCAAAACCAACACAGTAACGATATTTATATTAACATGTAATTCTGGTCCAAAAGTCTTAAAATCGAATTAGTAATGTAACAATTCTTATAAAATCAAAGGTAGCCATAAGTCCCTTTCAAAAATTGTTCAAAGAACCAATTATAAAATTTGGTCTCAAAATTAGGATATCTGAATCCAATCAAAGAAACCAAATCTCCATTTGAATATAAATTTTTCTAAATAGATAAAAACAATCCCAAAATTATTCTCAAATTTAATATCATCAAAACCCTAATTATTAAAATCAAGAATACCCCAAAACAAAAATTATTCATTAATCCAAATTTATTCTTAATGATTCAATATATAGAATAGCTGATACCACTTGTTAGAAAATTTCCTTTAGTAAAAATTGAAAATCATCACCCAAAATATAAGATTATTCATGTTAGATTACCAATAAATAAAAAATAAATATACAAAAGTATACTTGAATCTATAATTACCAATTATTGTTTAGAGCCATACCATTGACATTTTAAAACAACACTTTTTACCATAGAACCTTTGATATTTTCTCTATACCCTATCTCTAATGATGGAAAACCAAAAAATAGAAAATTGAAATATACATGTGAAATGAGGACCATAATCACTATATATATATATAGATAATTTTTTGTTATATTTGGTATTTTTATTTTACCCATTATAAAATAGAAATTACTTTTTAGGTCTTTACACATTAAAAACCCACAATCTATTAGATATATTAAAGTTCAAATTATTAAAAATTTAGTTGATGATTTTTAATTGGACTTAAACTTATTTGATAGTTCGCATAGCATAATTATTCACGTAAAGTCCTACGTTAAATTAATGATCCAACAAGAGATTGAGAGACTTTCAAGAGTTTTTTTTTTTAATTTCTATTCTCTTTTTCTTGTTTTTCTTTATCTTTTCCTTCCTTGATATCATGCTTTTATTAGATAGTATGCTCTAGTTTGGTTTTTTAGGGATTCAATAGATCTTAATTGTGTAGTTTAATTCTAACTCTTCTTTTGTGTAGTTTTTTTAGTTTTTTTTTTTAATTTCTATTCTCTTTTTCTTGTTTTTCTTTATGTTTTCCTTCCTTGATATCATGCTTTTATTAGATAATATGCTCTAGTTTAGTTTTTTAGGGATTCAATAGATCTTAATTGTGTAGTTTAATTCTAACTCTTCTTTTGTTTATGAAAGACAATGTTTGAATTATTTATTCAATTATAAATTTCATGATTCTACTTGATTAGCTACTAAGTAGATGATTAGGGTTCAATTGGGTACTCTTGATTAAGGTAATTAACATAATAAACCATTGAATTAAACAATGTAAGATTGATCTTAATAGCAAGGTTCCTAATGGATTAATTTGTATGTTGCGTAATCATAATCAAGCTCTAATCCTAATTTTTGAATTACTATTTAATTACTTGCACTTTCGGATGTCTATTTTATAGGTAATTGCTTTTATTTATTTCGAGATAGATTTATAAATAAATAAGAGATGGAATCAATAATTTGGTTATGTCAAATTAAGACAATGGAAGAGGTAAAGTTATATAAGAGTAAAATTGATATTACTAAAACATCATTTATTGATAATTAGCTTGCATATTGGTTAATTTTCATATAAATTAAATAATTTTTTGCTTGAATAAAGTTGGAAAATTGAGTTTTGGTACTTAATTAAGATTTTATTTAGTTCTCTATGAGTGACAATCCTCTACTCATCTACAGTACTTATGATACATGCTAGTTACATCACATTTTAAGACTAACATTGCTATTGGAGCTTCACTGTCCACTGTGAAAACATCCCTGCTCACAGTGGGAAAACTAATATAATTTTGAAGCCAAGCTACAAGTTTCCATATAATTATCAGGACACAATTTCATGTTATTTTAGAAATGAGTTAACAATAAGATTACTCATTGATGTCTTTAAATTTTAGATTGTCCCTATATAGATAAAGCGTGTAGATTTCCATAAATTGTTGTACTGTGCTCTCTGTCAAAAAACCGTGCCATCTTTTTCTTTTGTACGACAAAATAATCGCGTCATTACGGCGATTTTTAAATGGGCATAACGACGGTTTTGACCGTCGTTATGCCCATTAACGATGGTTTTAAAACCGTCGTGGAACTCCATGCATAGCGACGGTTTCAGCAACTGTGGGAATAATCGTCGCTATTACTGGCTTAATGACGATTTTTAAACCGTCGTTAAACTAGTCATAGCGACGGTTTTTAACCGCCGTTAAAAATAACGACGGTTTAAAAACCTTCATTACTTATAAATTTTTTTTAAAATTTTTATTTAATTAAATTAATTAAATTTTTTATATTAAATTTATTTGTAATTTAAAATATAATATTTTGTGCTATCCATAATATTAATAATGCTTAAATTTTTATACAAAATAAAAATTAATTTATATTTTTAATATTTTATAAATTAATTTAGATACATTTTATTTTATTATATAATAATTAAACGTGTGAATTATTTAATAATTGAAAATTGTATTTTAAAATTTATTAATATTAAACTAGATACTAAATATGCATAAATTATTGAATTATAATGAATCTATATATAAAAAAAATATATGTACAAAAAAATTAATAGTAACGGACGCGACAAAATTACATATACAAATATAATAACTAAATCAAGTTCCCGGACCCTACGGATGTTGATCACGCTGATGCCCACTACCACGATCGCTGGGGTCCTGAAAAATAAATTTTATTTGTTAGAATTTTTAGTGTTTTTAAAATAAACAAAATTATACCAACAATGTTTATGTATTAAAAGGTTACCCTGGGTCCGAGACTATGAAATCCTGAAATTTCAAGTGGCAGTTAACCCTGAAATTTTTGTAGCAGGAACGTCATAACAGCCTCCATCTATGATTGCCGTGCTGCGAGCTCAGTATCTCGTCACTGGAGCTCAACGTCTCGTTGTTGTTGCTCAACGTCCCGCTCCTGCATAGCTGTCTTCAGGCACTGCTGCTCGACGTCCTGCTCCTGCATAGCTGTCTTCAGGCGCTCCACTTCACTCTGTAAGTCGTAGTATGACGGCCCAGACTGTGAGCTCAACCCAGACGAACCACGACCGAAGACTTGAATTGGGCAAACACCTAACCCAAATCTTCGAACGCGGCCGGAGTGCTCCTTACTGCCAAGAGCTCTCACAAGCGAATCGGCCGTCGAGATGTCTTGGGACGAGCTGTCATCCTGCTGGATTGAAGCAATTTTCTCCTAACATTCAATAACAGAAAATTAATAATATTAAACATTATCTAAAAATTAAATAATTACCCACGTATGGTTGATAAGATTCTATTACTTACCGCAACAGCCCGAGCTTCGTCGTTGATGTATGATCCATCAGCTCTTTTATGAGCTGCCGTCCATACATCACCACAAGTCACTGGACCCTAAAGCTCAATCTCCTGAAAATTAAAATAATTAATCAATCAATTTATGATTATATATATTATAGTCTTTTCAACATTTAAAAAAACAAAATATTTATAGATTTAAACTTACCATCTCTGCCTTTTTACACGCAAGGCTATTAGATCTAGTAGTGTGTGGCATTGTCAGCTGTCCTCTGTTCCGTTTATTCTTTGCAGCCACATTCTAATTAATCAAATAGGAAAAATAATTAGTGACAATATTTAAAATTTAAATTTTATAAATATATATTAACAACTTACCCTAGACTTCGCGTCTAGACGATAGTCTACGAAAGTTGTCCACTGATCAGGTGGGATGCCTGTCGGGACTTCACTCTGCAATTGATCTCTGGTCTTCGTACCATCGTATGCTAGGCGAAATAAATTGTATCGTGCCGCTCTCCATTTCGCTCCTAGCGACTGCATGATCAGTTTCTTGTGTTGATCTGTCACATTAAAATGTGTCTGCAAACGAAATTAAAAAATTAGTTACACATAAATTGCATATAAATTACAAATAAATATAATTAATTATAAAATATATATGTTTTCATACCTGAATATTATTTACGAAGACATTCATCTTCGACTGCTGAGGAATGCTCCTCCAGTCCCTGTAGGAGATCGAGAATAACCGAAAGTTATCCCCGATGGTACCGAGGAAGACACCGAGCAAACCGCCACTGTCTCTGATAGCCTGATGGTTGTCGTTGAATTGGACAACCACATTTGACCCCTGAGGCAGGGCCCATACGTCGTGGACAATCAACTGTCTGGACGTCGTCTACCCGATCGCGTCTGTCAAAATAAATAGTGATAATTATATATTATGTTACTAAGACAAAATTATTAAACGCATAAAGTGTACATGTTTACAATAGTCACCGACTACATCAATTGTCCAACTCCTCCTGCGTCTGCGCTCCTGCTCACCAGGCTGATGCTCCTCCTCTACACCGCTAAATATCACGTCAAAATCGAACTTGTAATCGTCATCTGGTGCTTGAGCGTCGGGTGGGGGGAGTGTGCATGGGACGGCCTGCGAATCCAGTGGATGGGAGTCGCTACCAAGGACTGATGACCCGATAGCCTCCAACTCCATAATGGACTGTCCACCCTCACTGATCGCCCCACGGGGAGTGGGAGTGTCAGAACTGGACACCCCTACCATGCCCGTGTAGAGTGATCTAGCCTTCTTCATCGTCACCGCTACTGGCAAAATGAAATTAGTAAAACAATTATAAAAAAACTTTGCCTAATAAAAGTTATGGAAATAAATAAAATAGTACAGTAATTATAAGTAGTCTAAAATATATATAAATAGGCGGCAACAGCAAAACTAATACCGTAACAAGCATAAATTAACTTCTCCTTCTGGAAACAATCTTTCTAAATTTTGCGTGTGTAACAGATCGCTCTCGTAAATAAGATTTTTATCTTCATCGCCCATCTCATATAAGTCACGGGGTTTTAAATGCATCACTATACTCCAGTTGTTGTCCAGCTCATCTTGTACATAGTACACTTGATGAGCCTTAGATGCCTGAATGTATGGCTTGTCGTCATCATTTTCACCAGTGTGAATCAACCGAGAAAAATCAACCGATGTCACCCCGAATTCATCAATTGCAATTCCTCTCGTTGTAGTTGTGTTGGCCCACATACACTTAAATAATACGACTGTAAAATAGCCATAGTAGTTTAACTCGATAATGTCTAATAGTTTTCCATAATACGGGACGCCACCAAATTACATAATCGTATCACTACTACTTGCATAACTCCTCGTCCCGAAAGTATCGTAAACTCCACTATTTTGAGATGTCATCCCTTGATCTCGCTCTAAAGTTCGAAATTTGAATCCATTGACATTGTAAGCACTGTATCGACGTGCTCTATCTAGTGTACCAAGTGCCAGATATTTTAAATCAGCACACTGCGATCCATCGGCATCAATTGCGATCTAGAAAACGAATAAAGGATGAGTTGTACTCATATTTGACATATGAATTAAATGTGACCATGTTGAAATACTTACACGACGCGAAAACCAAGAGACAAATTCTCTGTGGACTTTTTTATCTATCTCGGTAGATAATCGCGTTCGACTTCTTAAACTATGCCGTACATAGTCTCTAAATTCTCTGTTGAGAAAACATTGTCTAAACACTTAATGCTACACAGGATAAAAAATTGTATGCAAATGTAGCTAAGTGTGAGTTAACTTACTTTAAGTAAGGATCAACTTCTTTGCAGTTTGTTAAGATATGCCGATAAGCCTGCAATTTTTCCTGGGGAGAAAGGGTGAAATAATCAAATCCACGAACTGGTCTTCCTATTGGTGGGAACAAACCCCTGTCAGACGTCCCAACATCGGGTCGATCATCCACACGAGGAGGACGATTGAAGACAGTGTCAACACCATCTATGTACCTGGAACATAATAATAAAACTTCTCCTGCAATGTATGACTCTGCTATTGAGCCTTCTGGCCTTGCTCTATTCCGCACGAAAGATTTAAGTTTACCCAAGTATCTAAAGAACATAGATTAAATGAATAAAATTGGATTAACAATAATGCAAGAAATTGGAATTATGTGTTTTTAATGTTTTACCTTTCGATGTGATACATCCAACGATATTGGACTGGTCCTCCTAACTTTGCTTCCATGACCAAATGTACAGTCAAGTGCACCATGACTGTAAAGAAAGACGGCGGAAATAACATTTCAAGATGGCATAGCGTCATAATGATTCGATTTTGAAGTTGATCAAGTTCATTAACATTCAAAAATCTAGAACAAAGTTGTCGGAAGAATGAACAAAACTCGATCAGAACTACAGATACCGGCTTGGGAAGTGTCTTTCTTATGGCTAACGGTAACAATTGTTCCATAAGGATGTGACAGTCGTGACTTTTTAGTCCTCCGATCTTACGCTATCTTACGTCAATACATCTGGAGATATTACTGGAATAACTGTCATATACAGATATATTCTTAAGTGTTTTCAGAAATACTTCTTTACCTGCATTTGTCAACGTGAACAAAGCAGGTGGATATTTACCGCCATCATCAGGCCACAGCTCAAGCCTCACACCAAACTCCTTTAAGTCTTTCCGCGCATTTACGTGATCCTTTGAATGGCCAGAATCATTAAGTAAAGTGTAAATGATGTTATTGCAGACATTTTTCTCAATATGCATGACGTCAAGATTATGACGCAACATATTATTCATCCAATATGGAAGTTTGAAAAATATACTTTTCTTACGCCATTGTTGAGTTCCAGCATCAACCGAACCCTGACCTCGGGTACGCCGTTGTTGAGTCTCAACATCAGTTTCCACATTTTTTCCAAAGACAACTTCAATATCATCGACTTGTCTTAAAATGTCAATACCACTTAGTTGCGGAGGAGGGTTTCTTCTTTCCTCTTTTTCGTCAAACCTATTGCGGGTCAGCCTAAATTTGTGACCTAGAGATAAGAAGCGGCGATGTCCCATAAAACACCACTTCCGACTATGAGGGAGACGAACTGGAGTAGAGTCAAAGTTACAGTACGGACAGGATAATCCAGTATGAGTATTCCAGCCTAATAAACATTCAAGGCCAGAAAAATCACTGATTGTCCACAAAAGAGCTGCATGCATATTGAACATTTTTTTGCCAAAGGCATCGTACGTTTTAACACCTTCAACCCATAACTCCTTCAGCTCTTCAATTAGTGGCTGTAAAAATACATCGATGTCATTCTCCGGTGTTTTTTTCTCTGGAATTATCATTGACAACATGAATGAACTCTATTTCATAGACATCCAAGGAGGAAGATTGTACGGAATCAGCAGAACTGACCATATACTGTAACTTGTAGATAGGTTTTCAAATGGATTGAAACCATCCGTTGCAAGGCCCAAACGAACATTTCTCGGATCTGATGCAAATTGAGGATTCAAAAGATCAAATCTCTTCCATGCCTCAGAATCCTTTGGATGCCTCATGATGCCGTCAGAAATTTTGTCCTCAGAATGCAATCTCATAAATTCAGCAGTTTTAGAAGACATGAACATCCTCTGCAATCTTGGCTTAACTGGAAAGTATCTAAGAATTTTATTAGGCACCTTTTTCCGCTTCTCCCCTTTTTGTTTCGGTTTCCACCTTGGTGCGGAGCACTTGCTACAAGTTTCACTACTTTCATGCTCACCCCAGTATAACATACAATCATTCTGACATGCATGAATTTTTTTGTAGTTCAACCCCAACTTATTAATGACTTTTTTAGCCTCGTAAAATGAAGGCGGAATCTTGGCATCTGGGAATACATCGACAAGCAACTCAAGTACCATCGACATTGCCTTGTCGCTTAGGCCGCACAAACACTTGATGTGATACAACTTCACCAAAAAAGACAATTTGAAATACTTTTCACACCCTTCATAGAGTGATTGTTCACCATCTTTCAGTAACTCATAAAAATCTTTGACACTATCATCCATCCTTTCTGCTGACTGTGGAACTTGATGCGTATTTTCGCAAGTGTACGAATCGTTCAAGTAATAAAGTGTACAAAGTACGGATATCGAACCCACAAGGAATGGCGTTACTAAGTACCGAAATTGACTAATCCTAATTTTATCTGAAAAACCAAATTGTTGATTATTTAAGAGGCAAATTAACTTACAAATAAATGCAAAGAACACAATTGAATGTTGTTCACAAATGATTAAAAACGCTAAGGCATTTGATTTCGCTGAATCAATTCAATCCGATTTCAAGTCATGTTATATGAGAATCAAAGCTAAAAGTGATGGTTGAAATACCCAAACTTATCTAATACTCTCTCTCGAGTTATATTAGAATTACTTATCTATGATAATCAACTATATTTCTATGAAGATTTAATCACAAACAAGCACATTATGATCTATGGAATTTCTAGAGTAACCACATACATCATGCATTAGTTCTCACACTCGCATTCAACATATGGTATTTATCACAAGAAGCATTCATTACATATCTCCTCTCGGTCTCAATATAATGCAACAATCCATCTAAATATTGGCCAGAAATCTAGAAGCATTAAGCATGAAAATAAATACTCAACTTGAAAGCAATGAACTCATATAACCATAACCAACAGAAATCAGAGTTTCTTGATTCAACTACATCATAGTCTTAGCAAAAATGAATTAGCTCATAATGGAAACAAGAACAACTAATATCTCAACTGAATACATCAATACAAATTCGAAATAAACTGCAGAAAAACAAAGCTAAGGAGAAGAGATGAAGAACTCTTGGAGAAGAACACTTGGCAGCAACAATGGTAATGATCCTTCAAGATTCTCCAAGCTTTCTCTCTAAAATGGCTTCATCTCCTCCAAAAACGCCTCTCCTCTGTCTATTTCGCCGTCCCCTCTCTCTGTACCTTATGGTATTTATAGATCTAGGATTTTGGGGACAATTTTGAAACAAAAGTCATAGAAAACGCGTTTGGCCGCCGAAACTCGCCGCTGGCGAACCAATTCTCGCCGCGATGAGTTTACTAGACAAAAACTAAAATGGAGATCTGCAGTTTCTCGCCGGCGGCCAGATTTGAAACTGGAAAATCGCGCTCTCGGGAAAATGCTGCAGCATTCTCGCCGCGGCCAGAATTCCAAACCTTGAAAACTTGCTTTTCTTGATTCTCACTCAATCCCGGTCATTGGAATTTGTCCCAAACTTCTCCAAACTTATATTTTACCTGAAATTGCACTTTAAACACGAAATACCCGTGAAATGATATTTGTGGATTAAATAATCAAATAACCACAATTTTCACACAAATATCAATATTTAAATCATAACAAAATGCAATAATATGACTCTTATCAACAACCCCCAACCAGCTTCTTGCTAGTCTCTTGCAAGAAAAGCAATTTATGAATAAATTCAAAGGAGACATTAAATGAAAAATTCAAAGAAAATTTATTCTATTTACAAAATTGCATTAAGCATATGCAATAAGCCTTTAAACCCCTAGGCGGCCCTAGTAGGACAAGTTGTAGTCTCGTGAGGGCTTCCAGTGATGATACCCACAAACATCTTACCCTAAACTATACTAATTTAAAATAATATAATCACACAACAATTAATTTTCACAAATGTTTCAAAAATTGTAAATATCACATAACAGATAGAATAATTAAATGTCACCTAAGCTTTAAGAAATCTCAAGTGCCAATGTCACTTTTGTTATTGACTCTTAAACATCCATCAAACCACAAACCAATAGCCATAATGCCTAGATAATATTATGCACAACATCCACAAACTAAAAGGTGAAATCTCAAACTCCATAGGCTGACTTTTCAAATCTCTCTCCATTAATGAAAGAAAAATACACCATTTTGAATCAATAGGACTTTGTATGGCATGTAATGTTAGGCTTAGGTATTTGGTTAAGAAAAACGGGAAGTGTCAAAATACAAATAAGAGAACTTATTGGATTAAACACAACCAATTAAGTAAAAGAGTAAAACCATTAAACCCACATTGTTTCTTCCGATCATATCCCATTTTTCCAAAGATAAACAAAATTCTTTCTCAATCATTCACCTCAGTATATCCATCACTAACACTCTTTTATTTACTAGAATGTGAAAGCCCACTTCTTCTTTTTTTTTTTTGCATAAGATAACCCCCAACCAATTTCTTCCAATATATGTGGAAGATATATTTTTTTTTCTTTTTATTCTATCCTTATTCCAATTGCTCTTGAAAAGTTTGTGTTTAAAATTAAGTGCTCTTAACAAATAAGGTAGGAATTATATATATATTGTGGCAAAATAAAAGGTAGGTTATATAAGGGAAAAAGAAAGAAAAATAAGGCTAACAATATATATAAATAGGCTCAAAGAGGTAACTAGTGATATAAGGATAACAAGGTAGGCTTAAAAATGGTACAATTGATCCAAAAATGGCTTATATCATGTCCTAAACAGTGCAATTCCAAATTATTTCACCTCAAGAGGTTTTCAAATGAGTTCTAGAGTTTGTTGAGATCACAAAAATATTTATGAAAAATTCGCACATAAGACTTCTCTAAGCATTTAAACTAATCAACCAAGTTATACCACATACCAAAAGAGTCGCCAACTAAGTAAAATTAACATTTGAAATTATCTTTAAACCGAAGCAAAATTTAATGTCTTCTAAAGGCTACGTGTTACCACAATCACACTATTATCATCAACGTGCAAATTAAAACAAGTAAAATACAAATGAGACAAAAAAAATAAAAAATAAAAATAAGACAATAAAAGAAATTAAATCGAAATGCAGAAAAATAAATGGAAAATCAAAATTAAACACAATTAAACACACAAACAAAATTACTAAAAATGAAACTAAGAAAATTGTATCGTTTATCGCACCCCCAACCAAAATCTTACATTGTCCTCAATGTAAAAAAGGAAAACAGCGGTGGACGTAGGTTTTTTTTTTTTAACCTTAGATGGGAATGGTAGTGGCTTTAGCTCAATCTTGTTGGCTTTCTTCTTGACTACTGAGGTTGGAGTTTTATTTGTTCCCAACTCCTTAAATGTTTTATCATTGAACAAAGATGCATCAAGTTCTGCCAGTAATTCTGAACATTGTCTCACTCCCTCATCTTCCTCCTCAATTGTTTCTGATTTTACAAGACAAGATTCTATTGGTAGCAATGGAGGTCTCTCCTCAAAAGTTTCTGAGATTAACCTGTCAAGGGTGTTAATTTGAAAACAAGAATGTACCTCACTTGGAGATTTCATTACTTCAAAAACATCGAAAGTCACTTGTTCATCTTGCACCCTTAGAATGAGTTTTCCTTGCTGAACATCAACCAATGTTCTTCCAGTTGCAAGGAACGGTCTCCCCAATATCAACGGTATCTCTCTATCTTCCTCCATGTCAAGCACCACAAAATCTGCAGGAAAAATAAATTTTTCAATTTTAACTAAAACATCCTCAATTACCCCTCGAGGATATTTCACCGATCTATCCGCTAATTGTAGAGAAATTGAAGTAGGCTTCACTTCTCCCAGGCCTAGTTTCCTGAAAACAGAAAGTGGCATCAAATTAATGCTTGCTCCTAAATCACATAGGACTTTATCAAAATTATAACTTCCTATAGTACAAGGTATAGTAAAACTCCCTGGGTCTTTCAATTTCTGTGGCAGTTTTCTTTGAAGAACTGCACTGCACTCCTCATTTAGCATGACAGTTTCATAATCTCCCAGCTTCCTCTTCTTTGATAGAATTTCCTTCATGAATTTTGCATACTTGGGTATTTGTTCCAACATCTTTACAAAAGGAATGTTAATATGCAATTTCTTAAAAAAATTTAGAAATTTACCAAATTGATTATCAAGCTTTTTCTTCTGCAATCTTTAAGGATATGGGATAGGAAGCTCATATTTTGCATATGGAGAAGGTTGAACATCTTGGGATGTTGATGGCTTTTCTTTAGATTCTTCAATCTTTTTCTCTGATTTCTTATGCCATTCAAGTTCTTTACCACTTCCCAATGTGATAGCCTTTACATGCTCCTTGGGATTTATTGTGTCACTTGGCAACGATCCTTGTGACCTTTCTGCAATCTGCTTTAAAAGCTGCCCCAGTTGGTTTTGGATGTCCCTGTTGATTGCCTCTTGATTTCTGAAATTTGTTCTTGACTCCTCAATGAACTTCCCCAAAATTTCTTCCAAATCTGTTTGTTTCTTTTCTTGGGGTTGGTAGGAAGATGATGACGGTTTGAATCCCCCTTGGTTATTTCCCCATGACAAATTTGGATGATTCCTCCAACCTGGATTGTAGGTGTTCGAATATGGGTTATGTTGAGGTCTTTGGAAATTTGAAACATAATTGGCTTGTTCAGCATTTGGTGAAACAAATGGACTTCCAACTTGGCACTTGATACTAGTATGATTTCCACCACATAAATCACATGCTGCAGTTGGTTTGGATTCGAACTTTGATGACAAAGAATCTACCTTTCTTGAAAGAGCAGCAACTTGAACTGACAAAGCATTCACTGAATCAATTTCATGCACTCCTGCTGGTCTTTTTGCAGTTACCCGCTCTGAATGCCACTGATTGTTATTTTCTGCCATAATCTCTAACAACTCATGAGCATCCTCTGGTATTTTTCCCATTAAAGACCCCCCAGATGTAGCATCAATCATTTCCATATAGTTTGAAACCAACCCATTATAAAATGTAGAGACTTGCAGCCAAATTGGTATACCATGATGTGGGCACTTCATCAACATTTCTTTGAATCTCTCCCAAGCTTCATACAATGATTCTTGATCATACTGTGTAAAAGATGTGATTTCATTCCGCAATTTTGCCGTCTTAGCAGGAGGAAAGAACTTGGACAAAAACTTCTGAACTAACTCATTCCATGTTGTAATTGATCCTGGTGGTAATGAGTTTAGCCACTCCTTGGCTCTATCCCGAAGTGAAAAAGGAAAAACCCTTAATCTTACGGCATCTTCAGACACACCATTTATCTTGTAAAGATCACACACCTCCAGAAAGTAAACAATATGTGCATTTGGATCATCCTTTGACATTCCCCCAAACTGATTTGATTGAACCATTTGGATAAAGGATGGCTTTATCTCAAAGTTATTGGCTTGAACTGTTGGCCTCCTTATACCCGAAGTGGTTCCAGCAACATTAGGCGCAGCATAATCCCTCAAAGCTCTACAATTTCCACCTCCCTCAACAAATTGTGGATCCATGGCTGATTGTCTATTAGGAGCTGAGGTTTAATGCCTTATCTCTCTGTTTAGACGCCTATATGTTCGATCAATTTCCGGATCAAATGGAAAAAGGTTAAGGCTTCTTGCACGTCGCATACAAAAATCCTACAACCTGAAAATCAACAAGCATTCACACAACACAAAGTTACCCATTTTTCTTCTATGATAAATAAAATAAAAGAGCAAAATAAACAACTGAAAAATTTGCAAGAAATGATTAAAATAAATAATGCAAACAAACCGCAACAACTCTAAATGAACAAATGTTCAACACAACTCACAAACTCAATTTAAAATAAAAATAAAACTGAAACAATGATAAAGCAAATTAACTTCAAATTAAAACTAAGATTAGGTAGTATCGATATTAATAATCAAACCATTCCCCGGCAACGACGCCAAAAACTTGATGCGTATTTTCGCAAGTGTACGAATCGTTCAAGTAATAAAGTGTACAAAAGTACGGATATCGAACCCACAAGGAATGGCGTTACTAAGTACTGAAATTGATTAATCCTAATTTTATCTGAAAAACCAAATTGTTGATTGTTTAAGAGGCAAATTAACTTACAAATAAATGCAAAGAACACAATTGCATGTTGTTCACAAATGATTAAAAATGCTAAGGCATTTGATTTCGCTGAATCAATTCAATCCGATTTCAAGTCATGTTATATGAGAATCAAAGCTAAAAGTGATGGTTGAAATACCCAAACTTATCTAATACTCTCTCTCGAGTTATATTAGAATTACTTATCTATGATAATCAATTATATTTCTATGAAGATTTAATCACAAACAAGCACATTATGATCTATGGAATTTCTAGAGTAACCACATACATCATACATTAGTTCTCACACTCGCATTCAACATATGGTATTTATCACAAGAAACATTCATTACATATCTCCTCTCGGTCTCAATATAATGCAACAATCCATCTAAATATTGGCCAGAAATCTAGAAGCATTAAGCATGAAAATAAATACTCAACTTGAAAGCAATGAACTCATATAACCATAACCAACAGAAATCAGAGTTTCTTGATTCAACTACATCATAGCCTTAGCAAAAATGAATTAGCTCATAATGGAAACAAGAACAACTAATATCTCAACTGAATACATCAATACAAATTCGAAATAAACTGCAGAAAAACAAAGCTAAGGAGAAGAGATGAAGAACTCTTGGAGAAGAACACTTGGCAGCAACAATGGTGATGATCCTTCAAGATTCTCCAAGCTTTCTCTCCAAAATGGCTTTCTCTCCTCCAAAAATGCCTCTCCTCTGTCTGTTTCGCCGTCCCCTCTCTCTATACCTTATGGTATTTATAGATCTAGGATTTTGGGGGCAATTTTAGAACAAAAGTCATAGAAAACGCGTTTGGCCGTCGAAACTCGCCGCTGGCGAACCAATTCTCGCCACGGCGAGCTTACTGGACAAAAACTGAAATGGAGATCTGCAGTTTCTCGCCGGCGGCGAACATAAACTCGCTGGCGGCGAGCCTAATCTTGCCGGCGGCGAACCTTATTTCGCCGGCAGCCAGATTTGAAACTGGAAAATCGCGCTCTCGGGAAAATGCTGCAGCATTCTCATCGCGGCTAGAATTCCAAACCTTGAAAACTTGCTTTTCTTGATTCTCACTTAATCCCGGTCATTGGAATTTGTCACAAACTTCTCCAAACTTATGATTTTACCTGAAATTGCACTTTAAACATGAAATACCCGTGAAATGATATTTGTGGATTAAATAATCAAATAACCACAATTTTCACACAAATATCAATATTTAAATCATAACAAAATGCAATAATATGACTCTTATCAGAACTGGCATATCCACAGAAGCGATGCTCTCATTTTCGGGGTGAATCCCGAATGCATCACGAACTATGTTCTGCACAGAGTCATCTCGAACTATGGGTTCTGAGACCTCAATTGGCATTATAGCATGTCCTACAACAGGTTTTTCTGTAATCATTTCTCCGTACAAACTCCAAAATTTATATCCCTCCGAAAATAGTTTGACGATCAAATGTTGGCGCACGACCTCGATGAGTTGCCATTTCTTGAATCTACACTTTGGGCATGGGCATATTATTCTACCTTCGACCCCAGAGTTAGCATTTGCGAATTCCAAAAATCCGTCTAAACCATTCAGATATTCTATTGATTGTCGAGGTTTATTGATCCAAGATTTATCCATTTCTGAAATAATTATGAATTTAGATAACAATTAACCTAAATAACTCTTACTCTGAACTAAGATCAAACATGACTATTTTACATGAGAAGGGATTTGCAATTGATTGTGCATAAAACACAACACATATTGAAGAGGTTTAAAATGTTTTACAAGTAAAAATTTTGTAACAAACTTTATGATAATTGGCATTTAATGAAGCACCAAATAAAAAATCCAGAATATTCTCACCGCGGCCAGAATTCCAAACCTTGAAAACTTGCTTTTCTTGATTCTCACTCAATCCCAGTCATTGGAATTTGTCCCAAACTTCTCCAAACTTATGATTTTACCTGAAATTGCACTTTAAACATGAAATACCCGTGAAATGATATTTGTGGATTAAATAATCAAATAACCACAATTTTCACACAAATATCAATATTTAAATCATAACAAAATGCAATAATATGACTCTTATCAGAACTGGCATATCCACAGAAGCAATGCTCTCATTTTCGGGGTGAATTCTGAATGCATCACGAACTATGTTCTGCACAGGGTCATCTCGAACTATGGGTTCTGAGACCTCAATTGGCATTATAGCATGTCCTACAACAGGTTTTTCTGTAATCATTTCTCCGTACAAACTCCAAAAATTATATCCCTCCAAAAATGGTTTGATGATCAAATGTTGGCGCACGACCTCGATGAGTTGCCATTTCTTGAATCTACACTTTGGGCATGGGCATATTATTCTACCTTCGACCTCAGAGTTAGCATTTGCAAATTCCAAAAATCCGTCTAAACCATTCAGATATTCTATTGATTGTCGAGGTTTATTGATCCAAGATTTATCCATTTCTGAAATAATTATGAATTTAGATAACAATTAACTTAAATAACTCTTACTCTGAACTAAGATCAAACATGACTATTTTACATGAGAAGGGATTTGCAATTGATTGTGCATAAAACACAACACATATTGAAGAGGTTTAAAATGTTTTACAAGTAAAAATTTTGTAACAAACTTTATGATAATTGGCATTTAATAAAGCACCAAATAAAAAATCTTCGTTATTGGTTCGCTATAAATAAAGAATCCTGATCCCAAGATATATAAGAAAGAATGAGATAAATGATGACATTGACTTACATAATATGAAATAAAACACTTGAAATATCTCTACGAATCCATGAACATAAAATCTAACTTTTCAAACAGTGCCATTGATAACGTTTTTGGTCATGTGTTAATTTTATTCAATTCTCCTAATGTCATTAATTAAAAGGATGAGTTTCATAATCAAATCTCTATGAATCTAAATTTTTTGGAAATGATAACCACTAGCAGCAAAAAATTGAATTATGATTTTACATCTGCCGCTAAGATTTCAATTATAGTACTTACATGGTAAAATTTCTAACAAACTAATATAGGGAATTGAAATTTCAATTCCCTATTTGAAAAAGTAAAACCAGTGGCCCATACAAGGGCTATATATTCAAGAATAATTCTACTTAATTATATCTAAGATCTTTTAAAAGGATGATTTTCATTATCGAATTTCTACGAATCTGAATTTTTTGGAAAGGACAACCACTAGCAGCAAAAAATTGAATTATGATTTTACAGCTGCCGCTAAAATTTCAATTATAGTATTTACATGGTAAAATTTTTAACGAACTCAGATAAGGAATTGAAATTTCAATTCCCTATCTGAAAAAGTAAAAGCAGTGGCCCATATAAGGGCCATATATTCAAGAATAATTCTACTCAATTACATCTAAGATATTGTTAGTTCCTTAATAGAGAATCTAGTGTAAGAACAAAGTGCATTAAAACTTATTACACTATTATTTTTTATTAAAATTATGTTATTATATATTTGTTTCTATTTTTTAAATTTAAAAATTTATTTAAATGTGTTTTATTTTTTTAAATCTAGTGTAAGAACAAATGTGTTTTATTAAATTACATCTAAATTTTTTTAAAAACTACGTGTATTTTTAAATGTGTTTTATTTTTTTAAAACTAATTCCTAATACTAATTTTGTCTATTTACTAACATTTATTATTTTACCTCATCACCTGAATAAATATTTTAATATTTTAGTAACAACTGTAATATAATTTGACTATTACTAATTTACATATATTTTTAAAGTAGTGTCACAATTTTTTTTAAATTATTTTCAATACTTACTCTGTCTATTTATTAAAATTTATTATTTTATCTAATCAATTACACACTTCAATTCATCTACTAAATTTATATTATTATATTTTATTTTTTATTTTTAAAACCTATTTGTAATTTTTATTAATTATTTTTTTTAACTATGTGTATTCAATAACTTTTTCATATTATTCTATCAACACCACCTCAAGATCTCTATTCTTTTTTTATAAATCAATTCTAATATTAAGTACAAATATTTTACTTCAAAAATAATTAACTATAATAATTAAGTATTATTAAAAAAAAATGCGTCTTACATGTTTTCAACGAACATAATATATTATAATATTAAACATCATAAATATTGCCAGAATAACACAAATTTTAAAATTAATTGATACAATGCACATCACAATATCAAATATATTTATAAAAAAAATAGTAAGTATATAAAATATCTAATATTATCACAATCTAACATACAATAATTTGAAATAAATTCATTTCAAATAAAATTAATTAGATTACATACCTTGAAAATGATTTCAAATAAATAACGCACAAAAATCAAAATCCAAGTGTCGTCCCAACGTCAGAAGATCTTCACAAAAGAAAATAAAAAATAATATAAGAAATTATTTTGAACATACAATATATAAAAAATTAATCAAACACAATTAAAAAGTTAAATGACATACCTTGAGATTAATAAATACAAGTCGCAAAGAAGACCACAGCACAAAAACTCAAAAGTCACAACAAATATTCTCAGCTAGTATATTATACGAAAATGTATTATGAAAAACGTTTGTAATACAAATGAGAAGGGCTGCTGAATTTATAGGCGTACGCGTGGTTTAACGACGGTTCTTAACTATCGTTAAACCGAAAAAAATCGTCGTTAAATGGGTTTAATGATGGTTTGAAAAGAAACCATCGTTAATTGTGTGCTTAACGATGGTTTTCCTTATAACCGTCGTTAAACCACACGAATATCGAGTAACGATCAGAATTCCGAACGTTGGGAAGTCAACGATGGTTTATATAAAACCGTCGTTAAATAACGACGGTTTTATATAAAACTGTCGTATAATGTCCATAACTTCCCCCTCCCCCCCCCCCCTCAGAACGACGCAGATCACTACGGTTGCATTCTAACCGTCCGTATTTAACGACGGTTTTCTGTAAACCGTCGTTAATTACCGAACTTTAACGACGGTTAGGAAACGTTGTTAAAGTTTGTTTTAGAGACGGTTTTTTTTTAACCGTCGTTAAATGTCCGTCGCCATCTCCCGCCTTTCTTGTAGTGTTGGTTACCTTGTTTGTCCAGAGATCTACAATACTTTTTTTTTTGTTATATAAAATTGACGATGAAGATATCTTACTCTAACATTACTGGTCAAAGCAAAGGTGATATGTCCTTTTTTAACCTCATATTCACATTTGACAAACTCATAGCACCTTTGTCTGGTATTCTAGCATAAAGATTAGCAGAGGTAAAAACTTACTTAAGGATGAGGAGATAGTCACCAAAAGATTAGACACTAAGGATCTCTTTAACGAGAGTTAACAACCAAAACAAACTCTTGACATTAAAGAGATTCGAATTTGCACATTGACTGTAAAGCTCTTACATTGTTAACCCAAAAGCTGAAATTACAAGTTCTTAGAGCAGACAATGCAGTGGCTCTTTCTTTCCCAAGTTTTCCCTCCTTCCAATTAACCCCCTTTTTGGTATGATGTTTATTTCTTGCATCTTTTCCGTTATATGGCAACTAGTAGGTAATCAAAACTTCTAAAAAGGAAAAGAATATAGACGCACATTGTTCGATTGAAACCTTTGATTTGGATTGTCATATATTGAACCGACATTTCCTTAATCAGCTGAACCTTGATATGTTTAGCGACATAAAGTTATATTGCACCCGAAAAAAAAAAGTGTCAATATTGAATTATACCAACAGAACTACTTACATCTCAAATCTTTTTCCTAGGGACCCAGATTGTTGCTAATGTTGGACACAAGGAGAAATGAAAGGCATCGTCCACCAATCATGAAAGGGAAGTCTCATAAAGAAACATTGAAGCGAAAATGATGTTTGCCAACGTGTCGTTGCCCATGACAAACCATGTCTTCGAGAACCAGCCGTAATGTTGAGGCTCAAATTCAATTAGACTAAGAAGTTCTCTCATGAATTATTATCAACCAGCATCTAAGGGTTTAAAGGACGGAAAGAGGAAACACTATCATTTTTTTATTCGAAGTATTTTTATATTATTTAAGTATATAATTAATTTTGTTTAAAATACTAAAATTATTTTTTATTTTTAAATATTTTTTTTGTAAATTCAAACTATTGACATTACAAAAATTCTTCTTAAATTTACTTATAATTTAAGTCATAAATTTGAGAGTAAAAAATATTATCGAACTCTTTATGCTTGTGAAGTTAAAAATTAGAAGGGCATTCCAAGGAACTGCTTTCATTTCATTTTAATGGGATAGCAAAATACCCTACTTAAAAATCTAACCTTTTATCTGTTTAAAGGGATATATGGCCATTCCAAATTCCACATGAACAAAAATGTTTCTTTCAAAAGAAAAATAAAACGAAGTCTATTTTTTAAAAAAGAAAATGGATGTAAAGTATCTGAGCTTGACTTTTGTCAAGAACTTTAAAAGATGGAGAAAATAAATTTTACCTTTTTTCAACTATGGTTTGACTACAATTTTAATATATAAAATTTAAAACGTAATAATTTTTTTTTCAATATTTTATAAAAGTGAAAATATTAAATTTTTATGACCTTTAACATCTCAAGAAGTACACGTAATCAAGTAGACAATCTTTTATCTTAGTACTTACTTGTGAGTTTCGTTTTCATTTTTTTTCACCTAAAAGATAGTACTAACAACACTAAACCACGTTAAATCTTCAAAGAAATCACTCCAATTTTGTAGAAAATTTTCAAATTTGGTTTATAGTAAGTGGAAGGAAAACATAAGGGTAAAACTTGCTTATGGGTGTTAAGCTATGAGATCATGTGTAATTGAGATATTAAACGTCACATGAATTCAATATTTTCACTTTTTGTGAAAGATCGGAGGAGTATTTAGTTATATATTAAAGTTGAGATTGTAATTAGGCAATAATTCAAGAAAGTAAAATATAATTTCCCCTTAAAGATTTGAATTTCAAAGACAATAAATTTCTTTTTAAAATAAAGTAGAAAAATTAATCTACAATCAAATTTAATGTAGTATAGTAAGTAGGTGTACGAGTAATTAATATAAAATAATAAATTTAAACTTTTGTTCTATTATATATCAAAATAAAATCTGCGATAGGTTTTCTCTAATATCACCTCCAAGGAAATTTTGTTTCATCAGACATGAGAGTGCCTCCAAAAGTTATTAGGTTTCTTTTTCTCTCCTTAACATTGCTGCTTTGCTCTATTGCAATGGCGGCCCCTTCCCTTGGTTTTCGTCCTTTTTTTTTTTTCTGTTCCATCCTTTGCGTAAGAGATTTCTTATTGTTTTTGTTGAAAGTAGTCATTTAAATTTTTTTAGTGCTCTAAAAATCATCGTATTGTCATCTCCTGGCATTTTATTGGTGATTCGGTCATTGTTGACACAAAAGTATTGTGGTGCTCTCCTTGGCAACAGTGTTGATAATATTCACCAAGTTAATTAATTTAATATCTAGAATTGCAATCTTTCTCCAAGTGGAATGGTGGAGAGGCCTATAGGTAAGATTAAGATATAAATAATGATGAAGATTAATTAAACTTGCTAGTTATTGCCCACCTTTTTCGATGATTTTAAATAATTCAAAATGATGTAATTGTTCAAATTTTTTTACTGTACAAATATATTTGTGTTCTTTTAAGTTTTATATATATATATATAGACACAAACACCAAAATAATATCATTTTTAATGAAAAAGATTAGGAACAATAAAGAACTACATGAGAGAAAGAAATAACTAAAACTTTTTGCACCTTGTTCTTTTAGACTAAACTAACATATTAGTTACTGAATTTACATTACCTACGACATTAATTTCCAAAAACATTTATGTGTACTAGTTAGTCTCCAGTTTATAAAATTTGTTAGTCTTTTTATATATAGTTGAAATAATATAAAAAGATTCACTTATTGTGAATTTTGTAAATTTCAAGACTAATGATATACAATAAAAATTTTGAAGGCTAATGTGAAAAAATCATGTAAATCTCTGGACCAATTTGTGAATTTAGTAATTTAGTCTATTCTATATATGTGTGTGTGTGTGTGTGATCAATTCTTTCACACTAGAAAGCAAATACATTAGGACATGTATTTTTAAGCAATCAGATACCACCGTATTAAATAACAATGAATCTTAGCTGTCAATTTTTAAAAGATCAAGCCACAAAGATTATATTTTTTGAAATTTCCTAATTATAAGATGAATGTCTTGCTGTCTTATAGTGTCTGGGTTAGTTTGGATAAATCTTAAAGAATTCTGTGACAAAATGATTTTCCCAGTCTTATTTTTTGTCGAGGTACAAGAATATATACAAGAGACATACAACAAAAACTCCTAAGATTGGGCTATACAGATTGATTCCCCTAAACTATCTCCTAAGAATATGTTACATGATCGTAGGCTAAAAATACGGGATAGGATATACGATGATTGGATTATTATCTCCTTGATCTACAAAGATTATATTATTATCTCCTTGATCAGATCTCATTAACCCCCCCCCCTCAAGTTGGCGCATGTAAATTACATATGCCCAACTTGCCCAGCAAAGAAGTAAACTGAGTAGGACCAAGAGCCTTAGTAAAAATATCAGCGAGCTGTGCATGGGTAGAAACATAAGCTGGGGCAATATTGCCAGTAAGATACTCATTGCGAATAAAATGACAATCCATTTCGATGTGCTTGGTCCGTTCATGAAAAACTGGGTTTTTAACAATATGAAGAGCTGTTTGACTGTCACAATGAACACGCATAGGCTGAGGATGAGAGATACCAAGACTGCGAAGAAGACCTTTTAACCATTTCAGTTCGCCGGTTATAGCTGCCATGGAACGATACTCGGCCTCAGTAGAGGAGCGTGAGACCGTTTGTTGTTTCTTAGTTTTCCATGAAATGGGAGAAGATCCAAGTAGAACAAACCAGCCAGTAAGGGACTTGTGAGTAAGAGGGCAACCAGCCCAATCGAAATCACACCAACCAAACAATTTTAGGTCACAGTCCTTATGCAACAGAACTCCTTGACCTAGATTCCCCTTTAAATATCGAACAACACGGAGAGCAGCATCCCAATGGGCTTGTTTAGGTGCCTGCATAAACTGAGACAGTACATACACGCAATAGGAAAGCTCAGGGCGGGTGAAACAGAGGTAAATGAGACGGCCCACTAAACATCTATATTGATCAGGATGAGGGAAAGACAGATCCGCAGCAAGTGCCAGATGATGATTCTGCTCAATTGGCACCTTTGTGGGCTTAGCTCCAAGAAGTCCAGCTTCAACCACAATATCTAGAGCATATTTACATTGACAAAGAAAAATATCAATGGAAGATTGTATCACCTCAACACCCAAGAAATATTTGAGGGTCCCCAAGTCTTTCATGTGAAAACAATTGTGTAAATAAGCCTTAAAAGCAATGATAGCTGCATGATTATCACCAGAAATGATGAGGTCATCAATATACACCAGTACTACAATGTGGACCCCCGGTTTGTGTAAGACGAAAAGAGAATAATCAGAGAAGGATTGCTGAAATCCGTAGTGTTTGAGTGCAGTGGACAACTTGGCAAACCAACATCGAGGCGCTTGTCTGAGTCCATATAAAGACTTGTGAAGTTTACACACCATGCCAGATTGTTGAGGAAGAAAGCCAGGAGGTGGTTTCATGTACACAACCTCCTCAAGATCCCCGTGTAAAAATGTATTGTGTACATCCATCTGATGTAATTCCCAACCGTGTGTGGCTGCGACTGCTAACACTGTGCGTACTGTTACCATTTTTACAACAGGTGCAAACGTTTTTGTGTAATCGATCCCCTCCACTTGATGATTACCAAGAATGACCAATCGTGCTTTGAAGCGTTCCACACTTCCATCGGATTTATGCTTTATTTTGTGCACCTACTTAGAGCCAAGAGCTTTCTTACCTGGAGGCAACTGCGTCACTGTCCACGTACCATTGCTCTCAAGGGCCTGTATTTCATGTTTCATGGCATCTCTCCACCGAATGTCTTTCACTGCATCAATATAAGTTACAGGCTCTTTTTCTTGTGAGATGGATGCAAGAAAAACACGATGAGCAAAAGAAAAATTATCATAGGTCACATAAGCATTTATAGGATAGGGTGCACCTGAGTCTTCCTTTGGAGAGGGTGAAGAGTTGGATGGGCTCATTCTTTGGATAATATTTATCATATAATCCTGCAAGCGCGTAGAAGGTTGTTTGATTCTATGGCCTCTACCCAATAGTGGCTCATCTGATGATACAGAGGGGAGTATTGTGTTTGGTGTGTCCATATTCGTTGGACTTAAATTTTGTTCATTGGACCCCATATTGAGCTCACCTCCCCTGTCGTCCATCGTCATATCTGTAACATTCCATAATTTTTAAATATTTTTCTTATAAATTTTTCACCTTACATATATGCATAGAAATGTTCTAATATTAATGGAATAGGTAAAGAAAGAAAATCTAAGAGGAAATATTAGAAATAAACATGCGAAAGAAATGTGAAATTCTTAGGTAAGGAAGATAAATTTTTGTCAATTAAAGGTCTTAAAATTTCAAGAAGATTGGATTAGGGTAATTTTTCCTAATTTAAGAGTAAAAGTTACTAAGTTTAGTATCTCCACCCATAAATTGGACTTTTACCTATGGACACTTCATATAGAGTTTTTCCACTTCACATAAGTTTCTAGCAAGCCCATTGGATAACCTAAACAAGAAATAAAACATAGACTTGGACTAAGATATAGTAATTGGACCAATAGTCCAAAAATTATGAAAATATGACTAAGCCCTCCAAAAAAGGTAGAATTTTATCCAAAGCAAAGAAAATGGGTAGGAATAAGCCTATAATGGATAGGAATAAGCCCAAATCTAAGAGGAAAAATAAAATAAAATAAAATAGGTGATGATATAATAATGTAATAATAATAAAGATTAGGTTACATGACATTAAGACAAAAATTTAGCAAGTGGTGTGATTCTACATTCATCATTTTGGCAAGTGGCATGATAATACAAGGCTTTAGGACAAAAACATCTATATCCTACACTCATAATTTTAGCAAGTGGTATGATAATACATGGCATTAGGACAAAACATTCTTATCCCACACAAATAATATCAACCAAATAATGGAGATTCAAGGGCTAGAAATTTGCCACCTAAAAAGGCAAACCTATCATACTTGTTTAAGACAAAAGAAAATGGAAATGAATCCCTAAATTAAAGGGACCTTGTCCCTTATCTTAAGAACATATCATCATAATTTTCAAAATACAAATCTCATTTTCCTATGCATATCTTGACTAAGGAAGAGGAAGACAAGAACATAAGTTGTTTGTTTTCCAAAAATTCAACAAAGTGTATCCTAATTGTGATAAGGTAGACCCATGATCATGAAAGGTGAATTATTTGGTGGTCTATATAAGAAAATTCACCCTTACAACATTAGAATTTCGTCCAGTGAGGGAGAGGAAAAATAGAAGTAAGGTAGAGTGAGGAAAGGAGAGGAAGAAAGGAAGAAAGAGGAAGGAGGAGTCTAGGGAACTAAGTGCTCCAAGTAAGTTTAACAATATTTCTTTGTGAAAAATTTTTTTGAAACTTATAATATTTATATGAGATTTTGATCTTAGAACTTTGATGATTGGTCATGAATGTTGCTATATCATGTTACATATTGATCTTGCATGTGATGTATGTTTGAATACTTAGGTTGGTGTAGATAGTTCTGCATGGGTATGGCTATGGTTGGCAGAATTTTAAGTTTCGGTGTTTTAATTTCTGGGAACAATCTATACGGAATTCAAATAAATGGTTAACATAAAAATTAAAGATATATGTGTCACAGAGTTTTAGCCACTGGAATCATTCAATTTAGAGTCCATATGAGGTAGATATGGTCTGATTAGTAGTCAAAGGTCATAAAATGGTTCATCAGGGAAGAATATGTTAGGATAGTTTCTGTATTTTAATTTCTGGGAATTATTTATATAGAATTAAAATAAATGGTTAACATAAGAATTATAGCTATGTGTGTCACGGATTTTTAGCCACTAGAATCATTCAATTTAGAGTTCATATGAGGTAGATATGTTCTTATTAGTAAACAAAGGTCAAAAAATGGTTAATCATGGAAGAATATGTTAGGATAGCTTCGGTGTTTTAATTTCTGGGAAAATTCTATAAGGAATTAAAATAAATAGTTAACATATGAATTATATATTTATGTGTCACGGATATTTAACCACTGGAATCACTTAATTTGGAATTCGTATGTGGGAGATATAGTCAGATTAGTAAGTAAAGGTTAGAACCTACCCGAGAAGAAATATTATTGAATTTAAGGGAGTAATAACACCAAGATTTATTACTATTTTGCTGATATAAGTAACATAATAGTTTTAGATAATTGTCTTAGCTTTCCATAGACACCAAGATCACCTCAATCAGAGTTAAAATGAGAGTTATGCTCTGACTAGTGAGCAAAGGTCACAGAACGTGTTCTGGGTGCTTCAAGCACGGGTTAGCCGTGTTCGGAGCTGTTTTTGAGTACATTTGAAGTATTTTTAAAGCATGGCCGTGTCCTGAAACATGGTCAGACCGTGTTGGAAGCTGGTTAAGCCTATTTTCAACATTTTTCTACCCTAGATGAACCTCTTTAACTATAGGGTAATAGTAGAAATCAAATTAGAGAACAATGCTCTATAAATTTGTAAGAACATGTGTTGGAAATGATATAAATAAGAAGAAAAATGCTAGAGGTCAAGCATAAAGAGAAGGTTAGATATGATGAAAACCTACATCAAGAAAATAAAGAAATAAAATTAATATTTAAAAAAGAAGACGAATCTTATAAATGAAAATAATAAATGACTAGTATATGCCATAGCCATTGACATTGTATGAACTAATTACCATCTTAAGTGTGAAATTCTGACATTGAAATATTTTATAAAGTGATATTTGAAATGGTTATGTTCATGGCATGATTACCAATGATTTATGGTAATAGTTATATTTTGATGAACATACTTGTTATTGAAAGCATATTTTTGGCTATCATTGTGAAAAGAAAAGAAATGAGCACGGTCACATGGCAATCCGTGTGGTGCACCAGTAGGGGACGCCCTACCAACGGTTATGATCATGTTAATGAGAAAAGAAAGAGAAAGTGAGCCATGTCGGACGGAGCGAGAAAAGCCCGTACCGGAGAGTAAAAGATACTCACCCTGACCGGGGTAGCTTGAAATGAGAATAAGTTAATAGCCATCATATGATATTCTGAAAATAGTTAATCATGTCATACATATCATTACTGTATGATTCTTATGTGCATAGATATAATGCATTCATGTGACCAAAGATATTTTCTGTAGTTTATACAGCTGAACATGATGTGATGAGCTATATTGATGATGATTTATTGTTGAACTTACTGAGATTTAATTCTCACTATATTTCCATATCATGTTCAGAAAATTAGTTATGCAGCTTTTTCTATGGCTCTGGCTTTTAGTGCACATTGGATCGAGTTACTTTATGTTGGGCAGATCTCAGAATCAAATAAGATGTTTGGGGTCGAGTTGGCTCAGATCCCGGTAAAGGTGCAACCACCCGCACTTGTATCTCCAGAATTGGTCAACCAAAATAAACAAGATGTAAATATCTATGTGTTTGATATGTTGCATGTACGTTTTGTTTAATAACGTGTATGTGAACTCAATATTGTATAATAATAAAGAAAAAAAAAAGGTTGTTAGAATATCACTACTTCCTTCCGTATCTCCTGTGTGACTCAT
Organism: Gleditsia sinensis; assembly: GCA_037074535.1. Lineage (NCBI taxonomy): Eukaryota > Viridiplantae > Streptophyta > Magnoliopsida > Fabales > Fabaceae > Gleditsia > Gleditsia sinensis. The sequence goes on along the minus strand of CM073473.1, from coordinate 30,884,887 downwards.
TTCTACTACATCACCAAGCACATCAGCAACATTTTCTTCACAACTCCAATGAGTAGGAAGAGCATCGTTTATATTAGGAATATTAACAGAAAAAGGATATTGACTTTCAATGAATTCAACATCTCGGGAGACAAAAATTTCTTCTGTATCTAGGTCAAACAGTCGCCATCCTTTCTTGCCATATGGGTAGCCAATGAAGATACACTTTCTACTCCTACTTGCAAATTTATCACCATTCTTTCTTTGATTATGGGCATAGCATAGAGAGCCAAATATTCGCAAATGTTCATATGTAGGTGCCTGTCCATGAAGCATCTCATAGGGGGTTTTCCCATTCAAAAGAGTGGAAGGAGTTCGATTAATCAAATATCATGCAGTTAAAATACATTCTCCCCAAAGCTTAATAGGAAGATTACCTTGAAACCGCAATGCTCGAGCCACATTCAAAATATGTCTATGTTTTCGTTCCACTCTCCCATTTTGCTGGGGGTGTTCCAGTGCAAGATGTTTGAAAAATTATTCCATGATCAAGAAAGTATCTTTTCATACATGTGAATTCTGTCCCATTATCACTTCTGACTATTTTTACTTGTTTATGGAACTGCCTTTCAACCAAAGCGAAAAAATCCTGAAGCATTTTCGACACTTCTCGTTTATCAACTAATAAATAGATCCATACGGCACGTGAATAATCATCAACTATTGTCAAAAAATAAAAAGCACCACAAGTAGAAGGAGTCCTATAAGGTCCCCATAAATCACAATGAATTAATTCAAAAACAATACTGGCTTTATGTTCACTCAAAGGAAACTTTTCTCTTGTCTGTTTGGCTCTAAAACAAACTTCACATGCTTTATTCACTATATCGCTTTCTTTGTGTTTTCTAACTTCAGGAATAAATTGAGTAATTTTCAAAGAAGGATGTCCCAACCGTTTGTGCCACAGGTCTAAGGGATGTAATCCATCAGTCTTGCAAGCTCTCACACTTCTAACTCTCCTGAAGAAATAGAGCCCATCTCGTCGTTCACCCGCTCCAATCAGCATCCTCGAAATGCGGTCCTGCACCACACATAACTTATCAGTGAATTGAATGACACATTTCAATTCGTCCATCAACTGGGAAGCAGATATCAAATTACAGTTCAATTTAGGCACATAAAGAACATTAGTAAGTTTTAAGCCTCCATCTAACACTACACTTCCTTTTTTGATGGCTGCTGTACGTTGACCATTAGGAAGTCCAACTGGACAAGATTGAATATCACGTAGTGCATGCATATGGTTCAGGTTTTCAGTCATGTGGTTGGAAGCTCCTGTGTCAATTATCTATGTATCAAACTCACCTGTCATTTTGTCATTAGAATTTGTTTTCTAAGTATTTAGTAATTCTACCAGCTTCTGCCACTGTTCTGTAGTAAGCCCAGCCAAACCTGAGTTATCTCTTTCTGAGATTCTGGTTCCAGCACTTATTCCACCACTATGCACAGCATTTGCACGCATCGGTCCTCCTTTTCCTCGTCCAATTCCTGGTCGCTGCATTGGCTTGCCTCGTCCAGTATTTTTCCCTTCATTCATTGGTCTGTCCCCCCACCAGTCAGGATAACCAATGAGTTGAAAGAAGCTTCCAGCTTCATGCCTTGTGCGATGACTGTCGCGGCCCCAAATGATGGAACACATGACCGGCACGATATAAGGGTTTCCCCCTAGCCGCAAGCCTAACACATAGCATGCACAAACATCCAGCACAGAATCCAGAGTACATAATAAATATAACTGGCCACATATGCCACATCCAATATCAGAAAATACTGTATATATGTATATATATATATATATATATATATATATATATATATATATATATATATATATCTCATGATATCTCATGAATCCAACATTCTGATTCAACTTGGCCCATGGCCTCATAATATTCATGTGATTCAACTTGGCTCAAGGCCTCATAATACCAACATTATTGTAAAATATAAAACCATTTTTTTCAAACAACACATCAAAATACGCAAGAAGCGAGGATCCTGCCTGTATGTTCATGGAGATACTCTAGACATAACTAAATTAAATAAACAATACAAAAGAGTCTTGCCCAAACTGGAGCTCACCAACACTATCTTCAGCCTCCTACGAAGCTGTAGCTGAATCAAAGTCTCTTTGACTATCTGTGGGGAGGAAACAAAAGAGGGGTGAGATTACCACATCTCAGTGAATGAGTAAATCATACTATAACTGAAACAGGGCAAACCAAGCACGATTGTTTCGCAATGGGTTTAATAATTGAAATCCAAATGTAAAGATAACAATAGAAACATTAAGCATTTAACCATAATTTATTGAAAAAATGTTAAACAGTTCAAATGTATGTTCAAAAGATAAAACATGATTAAATCAATAACCGTAAGCAAATCAATTATGCATGGTAAGTAATAAATGAAGATATTTATGCAATAACAATGATGAATGAGCTTGTTTAGAAATATTTAATCTTTAAGAAAAATGCATCAGTTTATTGGAGGTCTTTCCTAACAGATCTATCATCTCCCCCAAGCACACAGCAAGGGTAGGGTAATCACTGTAGGCGTAGACATAAGTCCACCCTAAATTTCTCCAAGCACATAGCAATGGGTATGGCAATCACTGTAGGCGAAGACATAAGTCAACCCTAAATCCCTGTGTCTTAGGCAGTCATATGCCCGTCACAGTATCCTAGGCCGAAGCCTTAACATGATCATGGTGCACCAAGGCTAGCACTACCTGCGGCTAGCTAACAGTGATCTAAAAAGGTCCCTCCAATAGAAAACATTTGAAATATGCTATTCAAAGAGTTTAAAGTAAAACATTTCAATAACTTTACAATAAAGCTATAATTCTCCATCTAGCTCTTTTCATGCATAAAATTCCGTTCTAAAATATATCTCATCCATGAATTCCCATGGAGACCTTTATAATCATAAACTTTCCCTTTTAACTATAGATCGTTCGTAGACGTCACATAGATGCTCATCATGCATCAAATCATTTCATGGCTAACTTAGTTCATTTCTATGACTAAGTTCGCATTTCTATAAATCTAACTCAAATGAAGAATTATCAGCCTAGATGCTTGCCCTGCATACCTAGAGTTCAACTAGGATTTAAATTTATAATTTCTAATATGGTTGGAACATATTGGTTTTCAAAGCAGTAAAACAATTTAGCATATATTCCAACTAGTTAAATCATACGAGAGAGAGTTATAAACCGAATTCGTAAAACATGCGCTATAGTATGAAAAACCCACTCACAAGTAAGGGCTCCAGATTGGTCAGCCCTAAAATCCTAGTTCCTGGTCTGAATTCGGTAAAACAGACCCCAAAATCGAGTCCGGAAGGTCCAAAAGCCTTAAATGAGCTTGGTTACTGTTCACCGCCGGAAAACACTATTCACTGTCACAAAAATTTTACCGAATCAACAAAACAATTTCATATCATAATATTTATCTAATTTCTGAATCCATCTACGGAGTCAGATTTCTAATTAGAAATCTCTAAGTAAGGTTTTTCAGAACTTACCTTTTACCGAGATTTTCTACTTCAGATCTACGGCGATTCAACGGTTGATTTGAAAAACTGATCGGTCAAAACTGAAGTACTCTTCGTCCTGAATCTTATAACATCTTCAGTTTTGATATCGGAAGCCCTTAAGCACTCTAAATCGAAAGATAAAATTTGAAATTACTATTCACTCACTATGCATGCACTACTATGCATCTTTCCATTTTTTTTATCGATACGCAGTTGCCCCCGATTTTCATTTTATGGTTTTCTGAGTTTTTATTTTTTTTTAATATAATAATAATTATTAAATAATTAATAATAGAATTTTTTTATAAAATTCATATAAATTCCATTTTTCATCATAAAATATCCCAAAAATTTCTAAAAATTTCCTTTCTCATAAATCTTTAGTTAAACTCTTAAATCATAATTTTTCTTGATAAAAATCATAATAAAACAAATTTCAAAACAAATATCTTTATTCATATTAAAAGAAAGAATATTTCTAAAAATACCATAAAAATTCAATAGAGGCCGGTATAATTATTTTAAGCAATACAATACTTCTTTTACTTAAAAGTCTACTTACTTTTAGTAAAACATAATCATTTTTAAACAAATAAAAAATATATTTGCTTATAGCGCGCCAAAACATAAATTCTCATATTTCTTTTGTAATTATTTAATTCATGTAATAAATATACATATTTTCACTGATTTTTATCTCTATTGTCAAAATTCTCTCTTTTATTCTAAATTTCCTTTAATTGGATTTTTCGTTAAATTTTACGGTTATTACAATGACAATGAGTACAGGTCACAGACTTGTCTTTTCCATCACCTCGTCCCTTGACACCTCGTCCACTTGTTTGGACAGCCAAGCTCATGACTTCTCTTCTATCTTCTGTAGTTCTGGTGATCATCCTCACCCTTTCCTCTTGAATCATTATTGAGTAGACCTTATTCAGAGTGGGTAGCGGATCTGTGGCGAGGAGGTTGGATCTAACAGTTCCATAAGTTGCATCTTCCAATCCCATTAGGAATTGATGAACTCTTTCTTCTTCTCTGCGCTTCTCTAATTTTGAAGCTATATCACATTTGCATCCCCCACAATTGCATGCTGGAATTTGGTCGTAATTAGCCAACTCATCCCACAATGTTTTCAGTTTTCCGTAATATGCCACCACTGTCATGCCGTCTTGCTTGCACTTCACCAAATCAGATTTCAACTACTGTATTCTGGGCTCATTCACAACAAAGAATCTCTCTTTGATATCTGTCCACAGATCTTTTGCATTTTCTACATAAGACATGGTGGATCGCAGACTTGGTTCAATGGTATTTAAAATCCATGAAACCAACATAGATTGTACAGTCCACCAGTCTTCTATCTCTAGTGAACCCTCGTTTGGAGGTTCAATGGTGCCTTCAATAAAGCCCCATTTTCTGCGAGCACATAGAGACATTTTCATGGCACGTGCCCATTCTTCGTAATTCTCCCCTTGAAGTCGCACTTGAGTAATCAAGTTTCCTGAGTTGTCATTTGAATTCAAGTCATACGGTGATGAAATCTTCTTCACCGTCTTATGTTCTTCTTGCTTACGGTACTCCTCCGTAAGAGCCTCCTCTCTATGAGTGACCATCGATACTGCACTTCAACCAAAACTTATTGTCTCTGATACCATAAAGAATTCTGTGACAAAATGATTTTTCCAGTCTTATTCTTTGTCGAGGTACAAGAATATATACAAGAGACATGCTACAAAAACTCCTAAGATTGGGCTATACAGATTGATTCCCCTAAAATATCTCCTAAGAATATGTTACATAATCGTAGGCTAAAAATACGGGATAAGATATACGATGATTGGATTATTATCTCCTTGATCTACGAAGATTAAATTATTATCTCCTTGATCAGATCTCATTAAATCCCATCTAATTTATCTATTTGATTGGGTAAAAAATAAATTATCCATAATAAAATTAAAATATTGATGAAATTTTTTTTAAAATTTAATAAAACTAAAATTTAAATTTGTAACAATGCTAACTATGGATCACAGGTTTGGAAAATAAATCATCAATATCAAAATTTAAAAAATTATCAAATTTTTAATAAATATATTTGTGTGTGTGTGTGTGTGTGTGTGTGTGAGCAACAAATGCCCCATTACATATCTATCAGAGAATGATAGCTAGTGTGGAAGGGGAGTCATTTAGGTAAATATACCACTAAACCCCACTACAAAATCAGGATAATATCACATCTGCTAGACAATCTTCTCATATTGACTAGCAGATTATTTGTAGATTGAAGTTTCTTTTTAAGAATTTTATTATTCTTATATAAATTGAATCATAATTGTCGCTTTCTTAATGAAATGTTAAAATGAAAAGATATAAATGTCATTCAATCTATTTAAGTGAGACGCTGTGAAATATGTTAATAATCTATTTTTATTATATTTTAAAATTTTGTTTTTTATTTATTATATAATATGATCTTTGATCTATTTAAAAAAAAACTATTCTTATTATATCAAATAACCTGAGCAGTTTAAATATGATTGAATACTAAGATCAAAACATGAAGATTCGCTATTGGTCATCAATTGGCTAGAAATGCTAATGTAATAGGGAATGTACATGTTAAAAACTTCCAAACCTTCAGCAGAAACAATTCTTCACAAAATGAAGGCAATAAGGAACATAGTCATCGTTAGAGATAAAGGACAGATTTAATCAAGAATCCAACAAGTTAATTTGTAATAATCAATTGCAGACTGAGGATAGCAGGAGCATGATGGACATAGCGGGCTGAAAGTGGTGGAAGTGAAAGAAGAAAATAAATTTTGAGGCACCACAACTTGTTGGAAAGGATATGAGTCAAAGAATCCTGATTCTCATTCAAGATAAAGACTGGTACGCTCATATTCGCTTCTAGAAGGCCTTCGTGGTACGCTCCAGTTCATAAAAGACATCCAACTTGCTTCAGTTACAATTTACTTACCAACTCTTCGTCACTGCAAATTTACTGAAAATAGCTTCAATCTACATTCAAGCTCCATTCCTATTTGGTCAGACATTCAAGTACTCTGATGAAGTTTATCATCAATCATAATTTTTAAAATCAGATCAACATTGATTTGATAAAAATATCAATCATTAAATGACGGATCCATTTTTAATTAAATAAGTTAAATACGTATAATAAATATATAAAAAAATAATTCGAATAATAAAATTTCTCATCATAAATATAATACAAATAATAAAGTTATAAAATCTTAAGTCATTAATAAGAGTAACAGATAAAATAATTAATACAAGTAACAATTTGTGTTCCATATTTTTAAGTTTACACTTCAAACAAAAAAGTTCAAACTACATCCATTATTAAATAAAAACATCAAAAAATAAATCAAAACAAATAATTTAAAACTTTCCCTTGCACAAGTGAATAGTTATCATTAAATTAATTCATCATTTGCATAAAATTTGTTAAAAAAATAATTTTAAAATCCACTCATTTAAAGATAAATTTAGATTAGACAGATCAAATTTAACAAATTTAAACGATTTTAAAAAATTATAATTAAATTCAAGTAACTTTCGACTCAAAATTTAATTATTAAATCAGATTAAATAATTAAATATTTAAAAATAAAGCTATTAATCACTTTTGAAAGAATTATAAATACAAGTGAACATTGCAACTTTTTTGGTTTTTCAATCAAAACTCATTTTGATGGTTTGCAATATAACTTTTTACTTTATATTGATAAAAAAAAAATAATAGAAAAATAATTGCATTGATTATAAGATCACAAATTCTTTATGTGTACATTCCTCGGACGGAAGAATAAAATGCATCAAAGGAATCTCTGGACACTGATGATTCCCGGGTCCCATGTGGTAGGAAAGGTTTGGCCTACATCATCAACATTCAAATGATTAACCTTTCGGAAAAAGGAGGGAATCACGCCCCAGACGACAACCAGACACGAAGCCATTAAGATGTGTAATCCTAGTCAGCGCCCCACGTGGCGTGCCTCCATTATAGAGGTTCAAGACGAACGGCACCAGATCAAATCGAGCAATGTTTAATGGCAAATGTGGGGTCCATAGTGTGGGGAGCAGTCCACCGACCATAACTTTTCACCAAAAGTCTGTCGCTTATAAGAGTATTCGGCCAAATAGCATGGGCGTTTGAGTGTTTGTTGATTAGGGGCTTAAATTGTCAAATGTTTAATCAAAGTTGAGTTTTCTTGTAGAATTAGAGGTTAAGCATGACACTGCCCATAATTAGTCAAAGTAAAATTACATAGTAAACAAAAATGGGGTCTATACAGTGAATACATTTGTCATTTCGGACATTTAGAAGGGTTTTGGCATCATCTCCCACTTTTTTTTAATACAAATAAAAATTAAAATATATTATTTTAATAATATTGGTAAAATCTCTAACTCCAACTCTATATTCTCATATATCAAGTTAATATTTATATTCAATATTTTGATATTCAAATTAATATAAAGACAGAGTCTATAAAAAAAAAGTCTATTCAACAAGATTGAAATTAGAAGGTTTCTTTAAAAAAAAATTAATCGCTAATATAAAGTGTATTTAAAAAATTAAATAAGTTAATTTTTATAGTTTATTTGATTAGTTTATAAATTTTTTTGATTAAATTAAATGTATTTGATAAATAAATTTGTTTGAATAATTTAAATTAATTAAAAATTTAAAAATTATATGCTACTTTAAATATAGTATAATTTATAAAATTTTAATTAATTTTTAAATTTTAAATTAATTTATAAATTATTTTGTCAAATAGAATTATAAACTATTAAAATTAAAAGATTTTGAATTCGCAAAATATAGATGACTACAAAACCCTTGTTAGATTCTTTTTGTTAATTAAGTTAATTGTGTTAACATTTTTTAGATATTTTATGGTCATGTTGAAAGTATTTAAGAAATTTGTTTTTAATATCTAAAATGTTGGATGACATTTGAGATGATAGAAAGTATAAAATTCGTTTAGGCCCGTTATTATAATGTCTTTGAAGACTTTTAAATTTCTATAATATCTAAAAAAAAATGTACATAGTTATTGATATTTTTCTTAAATTTATGGAGATTTAAAAAAATATAGATAATTATTAGTACTTTTTTTTCAGATTTATAAAATTATCAAATATTTATTCATGTAAAATTAAAAGAAAAAAAATACAATTAGTGAGTGATGTACTTAGTCATTATTTTTTTTGTTAAGATGATTAATTTTTTTAACCTTAATAAGTTTTTTACTTTAAATTCAAAATTATATTTTTAATACTAAAATAAAAAATAAAAGGTATATAGTTGCTCATTTTTTAAAATTAATTTTAATTTATAACAATGTAATAAAATAAATTCTAATAAAAAATTATAACTCTACCTACTTTATAATCAATTTTATTTTAGACATATTCAATAATTGATATGAGTCAAAATAAAGCTAACATAAAATTTATACATAAAACAAGACATTTGAATTATGTCAATTTATAAATAAATAAATAAATAAATAAATAAATATATATATATATATATATATATATATATATATATATATATATATATATATATATATATATATATATTAAAAAAATTGTATTAGCTGAGCACATGAGCTAACGTCCGAAATTGGAGGCAATATTCAATAAAATAAAATAAAAAAAGAGATTGGAGGTAACATGATCATGGAGATCCACGATAACGTTTTATAATTTTGTGGCCAGCCTCATCGCATGATCGTATCTTAGCTCAAGAAATTTAATAAAAACTAAAGAGAAGAATGCGGTGAGATGACGAAATTGTCCTTGTAGAATAATGTATCAGTTTAACGTGAAAGAGAAATGGTGAAGCACTTTTTTCAATTTTATTTTTTATTATTTAAGTTTTTAAAACTGTTTTTTAAATAAATCCTTAGGATTAATTTTGTTAATGAATTGACTAACTTGATTTAATTGACATTTTTTCTAACATAATTTAGTACATCACATTTTATTTAAAATTAAAAGTTTGCTCAAAAATTTACTTTGTCACTTTATTTTATAGAAAGAAAAAAAAATTCAATCTTAGGCAAAACACATTGTATTAAATTAAAGTAAATAAGTATTTAACTATCAATTAAACTCATAGTTAAATTAAATTAATATAAAAATCTTTTAAAAAATGAGATTCTCTTTATAAGACTTAAATACAAATAAATAAAATTTCAAACACTAAATTAAAAAAGAAATCTATGAAGAATAAGAAAACAATTTACTCAAATTATTATGGTACGTTTGATTTATAAAAACTTTTTATTTTTTATTTTTAAAATTAATTTTTATTTTTTATATTTTTAAAAATAAGATTACTTTATATTTTTACTTTATTTTTATTTTTATGATTTTTTTAATTTTATTTATACATATTATAATAAATTTAAAATAATTATAAAAATATTATCTTTACAATATGTTATAATATTAAAATTTTAAAATAATATTTAAAAATAATAAAAATAAATAAAAAATAAAACTACAAATAAATAAATTTTAAACATTAAATTAAAAAAAATATCTAGGAATAATAAGGAAACAATTTACTCAAATTATTATGGTACGTTTGATTTATAAAAACTTTTTTATTTTTTTTATATTTTTAAAAATGTGATTATTTTTTATTTTCATATTTTTTTAGTTTTATTTATACATTATAATAAATTTAAAATAATTATAAAAATATTACTGTCACAATATGTTATAATACTAAAAATTTTAAAAATATTTTTTTTAATATTTTCATAATTTTAAAAAATTTTAAAAATATTTTCTGAAAATAAGAAAAATAATAAACAATAAAAAAATAAAACTACCGAATAATTCGTTATTATTTGGTAACTGCCAAACGATAAAAGATAGTAAACAATAAAAAGGCAAAAAAAAAAAGATAGTAAAAAATGTGTCACGAGTGTACGACATTGAAAGCATGTGCATGTGGGGCCATGTGGGTAGGGTTGTTTTCATCTATCTAAAGAAGGGCGATTCCCAAAGCTATGCGCAAATGGTCTGATTGAGGGAATAAAAGTTGTTTATGGATTTTTCCATCTTTTTTCTTCAATTTCTATATTTTTAATGTGGGACCAGGATGAGAGCTCATTTGCATTGGACGGTTCGCACTTGGTACGCGGGTCCCACATCATCCACCGGCCTATTTTCTCGTTTGGCCTTTTTCGTTTTTGAGTTATTGTCCAAATTTCAAGTTAAAAATCATTTTCCATAAATTGGCTTTGCTAAAAATGATATTCGAATATTCTCAAATGCAAGTTGCTCTTCGATTTGAGAATTGTGAGTAATATTATGGAGTATTCAATTTCTAAAAAAGATGAACTCTCTATTTAAAGTTATAGTATTTAATATCTTATTAACTAAATAATAAAATATTAATTAGTATAATTACTTAAAAAATAAGTGTGAATAAATATTTTTTTAGTGTATTTTTCAAAAGATGTAATACGGGAATACTACTCTCGTTAAGACACATATAATTATGAAGATCGAATATATTAGTGTTAATATGATTGCACTTGAATAACTAAATATTTTTGATAATATAAATTTTGAGGTGGGGAAAGACTACTTCATTTAAGGGTGAGCAAACGTCATGTTCCCGACCTGACAAAAAAATAAATTAAAACTCGATTAAAATTTTAAATTATTTAAAAAAATTAGGTTAATTTAAGTTAAGTTAATCAAGTTTAATTAATTTAAAATTAAAAAAAAAGCATTCCATTTATCCGATTAAACTTATTTTTTTAAAATAATTCATATAAATTCAAATAACATAATTCAACTTGAATTAATTTTTTTTAATCGAATTCAATTATGTTCTGAGTGGGTTGCCATTACCCATAACTTTATTATCAAAATAGAGTATGTCGCGTGTCCAAATGAAAATTTATAGTTATATTTATATATCATCTATTAACAAAAACTACTAGTAACAAAAATTGCACTCATTTCTTATCAATAAAATATTTTGATATTTATAAACTGAATTAACTTTCGTTGACATATTTACGTAAATATTTTAAAATGATAAAATTAAAAAAATTTACTTTCATAAATTCATAATTTATTATTAAATTAATTATATATTATAAAAAATTAAATTGTTAACTATTATATGATTCTCTCTGCTCTTTCTTTCTCCATAATACAAATCAATATTTTTACCTTTAGTTTACGAAAATATTTTTTATTTTTATTTTTTTAAAATTTTATTTATTTAGTTTTTATAATTTTAAAAATATATTAAATTTTTATTTTTATTTTTACTATTTTTTTAGTTATATAATTATATTTTTAATTTATTTTTATTTTTATTATTTTATAATTATATAAACAATAAAAAGTTATATATATAATTCAAAATAATTATAAAAATACTACTGTTATAATATGTTACAATACTAAAAATATTTTTTTGATATTTTTAAAATTTTTAAAAATTTTAAAAATATTTTTTAAAAATAAAAATAATAAAAAAAATGCATTTTTTTCAAGTGCAAAACGTAGTGGTATCTTGTAGGGGCTTTAGACCCCTAAAATTTTTTTAATTTTTTTTAATAATGATAGTTTTTTTTAAATATTTAAAAATTCTGAATGATAAAAAAATAAATTCTTATTTAGCCCTCAAAAATATTTAATTAATATATTATTTTTAAATTTTTTTCAGCTCCTCTGGTAAAAATTGTTTTGCTCCGACCTTAGTATTTTTATATTTATTTTTAATTTTCAGTAAAATTAAAAATTAAAAATAGATAAATTAAAGAGTTGGGGAACAACTTGACCATAACAGTGAAAAGCACATAATCTTTTCACAATTTAGGGGCACCAATGTTTTGCTTGATCCACCATTGCGTCTGTGCCAGAACTGCCCTGCGCCCACTGATTTTTATTTCATTCAATGAGTACTAACCAACTAGTCCAAATAAAAAAAATAGTACTAGCCTTGTGGAAAGAAATTTAATTAGTACCATACCCATTAAATTTTATGTTTCAAGCCTGATTTTATTGGTATTTAATACTAATTTTGTGCAATGCTGAAGTAATAGGATATGGCAGATGTCAATAAAATTTCCATGTAAAGGCTTTTTATTAAAATAAAATTTAAATGCAATTTGTAAGATATTTATTATTAAATTTTACAATAAAAATATGACATATAAATATTTTTTTTATTCAATTATGTAACTAGTATCTTTATACTTATTAGATATATTATTAATTTTTTTTGAAATATTAATTTTTTTTATTTTTTTTATATATTCAAACACTTGATAATGCAAATTCCTTATATGAATATTTTTTACATTTTTTAAATATATGATATATGATTAATATCGGTTGAAATATAAAGATTATTTTCTTTTACAAATATCTTTTTACATATTTGATTATATGACATTACAGAAATATTTTAATATTTAAATTTAAATTTACTTATTATTTAAATCATAATTTTATAAATTAAGATGTTATGTAAAAATAAAAATCAATAATATAATGATTTTAAAGGGGCAAGTATTAAAGCTATTGTGAATTAAGTGGTGGCTTATAAATTTAATTTCTGTCAATTTTAAAGAGTTTATATTTATTTCACAAATTTTTATGCAAATTAAAGTCTGAAACCTCTAATCTTAATTTTATAGTCTTAACATTCAGCTTTCATTATTAACCCTAATATTCATGCCAGTCCAACACCATAAAAATATTCTGCAGTATAATGAATAACCAACAAGCCCTTCGGGTTTCGGCACAGAACACAGTGAAGCCCTATCGAAGTAAAGATAGGATGCTTCTATAAATTCCTATTTACACTTTTTGCACAATAAGTAACAATAATTACCCAAGGTTTTTGCACAAGTAACACAATAATTATTGAAGGGCAGTGGGTTACAATGATAAATAACTACTTAAATTTTAGAATATAGAAAAAGTTTAAGTTATAAAAATGCTATTTTAAAAAAAATTATAATTTAAGAACTCAAAAATATAAAGATATTAATCTTTTACCCTTTGAACAAGGTGAAACATTTGATAAATTGTATAAAAAAAGTGACACAATAATTTAGTACAAAGAGTTAATATAAGTTTATTTAAATAGATATATCAATATATTCATTATATATTTTATTTACTTTTTAAAAAATTAATTTTTTCTTACAATCAGCTAATATATTATATATATCTGAAAATTTCTCTAACATAAAAAATAAGTTTACATCCATTGGTTTTGTAAATTTGAATAAATTATATTTACTTTTGAGATTTATAAAATATATATTTACATTTCAATTTATATGAAACTCTTTCTTTCACTTACTGAAACTTATATTTTACACTTTTTTTCCTAAAAATTTATAAATAATTTAATTTAATGTTTTTTCAAAACTTAAAGGGACGAAAGTGTTTTATAAATTTTCAAAAATGTTCTTGTGTCATTTTAAAATTAAAGAAAAAATGAATTTAATTTTTATAAATTTCAAAGGAAGGTAATATAATTTTTCGTGTGTGTATATATATATAAATAATAAAATATACTAGGAAAAAACATTTCCAACTAGGATGCTGATTTTTTTTTTTTCTAAATCTGTCAGTGTAAATGAGGTGTCTGATTGGAAAAGATTCTTCCAAGTGGTCATTCCTCTCTCTCTCTCTCTCTCTCTCTCCTAGTCGCATTTCGTAGTATTAATTCTCGACACTTGCGCCTCTATATAAACCACTCTCACTTTGATGAGCTCCTCACCTCAATCACAAGCAGTCTTTCCCTTCTTATTTGCTTGCCATTTCATACACCACGCACCTTCGTTCAGCTCTATTTCAATTCCCCTTTTGCTCTCCAAATGGCCAGTGTTGAGGTATATAAACTTGAAGATGCAATTTCTCTTCCTGGTAGTTTGCTTTGTACATTTCTTGAGTCTGCAGTCTCGTCCTCCATTCAGATGGTGGAAATGAAAACGTTCGTTCATACTTCATAGTAAATTATTCAACTTAGAGCTCCATAAACAGATCCCAGAGCCCAATTGATGTTTCTGATGCGCGATCTACAAAGTAATATATATTGCATTTTTGGATAGTTAAACCGTCATATTAAATCCAATTAGTGCGATTATACTAGCGTTAATATACCGGATCCCGCCATGTTCAATACTCTAAAACCATGTCCAGGAAAATAGTTTCAAAAGAAAAATATTCAAGTAGACTATTTTCTTCTTCTTCGTCTTATTCTCTGTCTCTCTTCTACTTCACTGATCTTATATAATCCAATTATGCCCCTGAATGAATCATCAACATTTTTTATGTGGATCTGCCTTTTTCTTTGTTTTGTTCTTGCTTTATAGCCATAGCTTCATCCAAACTACAGATAATTGATATTGGCGCTTTGATTTACGAGTTCTCCTTCTTAATGATTTAGGCGCTTCACATTTTTCTAATATTAACATATACTTCGTTTGATGATGATGGATCTTGCAGGTTGCACAAGTTCCAGTAGCAGTGAAAGAAAATCAAGTAACCGAGGTAACCAAGGTCGAGGAAACAACCCCAGAAGAACAACCAGCAACTGGGGTTCCTGCCCCAGAACCAGAAACCGAAAAGACAGAGGAAGAAACCACAGAGGAACCAAAGGAAACAACCCCAGAAGACGCCCCAGCTGCACCAGAACCTGAGACCCCAGTTGAAAAAAAGGACGTGACAGAGGAAGCCAAGCCTGAGCCAGAGGAACCCGCACCCGAGAAAGCAGAGGAGAAACCTGCAGAAGTGAAAGAAGAGGAAACTGCTGCTGAGGAGCCCAAAGAAGCCATTGAACCTGAAACTGAATCAGCACCAGCAGAAGCCACAGTGGAGGAAGAGAAGCCAGCTGAGGAAGAGAAACCAGCTGCAACAACAGAAGCCACCAAAGAAGTTCCTGTTGAAAAGACTGAAGCTTAGAGGTCTTATGGACAAAGTGAGACTGCAGAGTTCTTATGGGCTTAGTTGTTGGCATCAGGTCTATCTTTTTGCATGTCACAGTTCATAAGCTTATTATTATTATTATTTTGTTGGAGGTTTTCTTTTTATTAATATGATAATGGTAAAAAGTAAGTCTTTAAATTATGGATTACAATATGGAGGATATATCTACATGTAAGCATTTGGATCCACATCAGCACACATGCCAAGTGGAAAATGCGAGAGATTATATGGGCTGAATGCTAGTTTGGTCTTGGTGTGTTTTCTAGATTTGAATAATAATATTTTTATTTTTATAGTTGTCTCCAAATCTTTCAGCATTGCAAGATAATTTTATCTGATGTGCAATTTTCTTCATTTTTCTAAATTGACACTAACCAAAAAAAGGCCATCTAGGTATTGAAAACAAATTGAGTAATTTCTGCTTCCAAGATGCAACCTTCTTTTTTGGTGTTCATAACAGACAATAGATAAACCATGGCTAAACTTTGGAGGTGCAAGAGTAGTGATAGATTAACCGCTTCGTCAAGTGCCAACATACATAAAACTACAAAAAGAAAAGAGTCTGACGTTCGCTCTTCCGACACCCAAATCCTCACTTGGTAGGAATCTCCTGGAGTTGAGTTCTTGCAAATACATGGACGTTCAAGTCAGTCCAGAGCATGACAAGGTTGGGTAATATGTGGAACTTGAAATGACTCTTTCTTATCAGCGAGAAAGGTGATTTATAAGGTGGCAAGGGTATTCTGATAATTTGCTAAGTTGGTATACACAAAGTAGTGGTGTATGCTTCAGTCTTTTGCATTTTTTTTATTTTTATTTTATAAGGACTCTTCATTTATGAAAAGAATTAGGTTAGCCACAAGGGTACGGGTAAATGCAAGTGAGATAAGCAAAAGGAGTTTAGTTTTACAACTCGACAATTAAGTGAAATAAGTAAAAAAAAATTAGTCTTACAACTTATAAAAATACAAATAACTAGATATTATAATAAGAAAAAGTAGAAGTTTCACATTTTATAAACATTAATCTATTAAATATTATAATTTAATATATTAAATACACAACTAATAATAATAATAATAATAAAGACACATTGATGAAGAGACATTTTACCTTTTAACTCTTTTTAAAAATTAATTTTCTTTAATTTTATATTTAAATATGAACATAGAGTTATAGATTTGAATTTTTTTATTCAGACGAGTTAGAACAAAGTAATAAATTTGGGTGTAAAAATGTATAAACTTAAAATTCAAAAAAAAAATCTAAAAGAAAAGAAAAAATCTTTTTCTAATGAAAGTAAAAAGAAAAAAAATTCTTCTTTGAAAAAAGCAATTACACACACAAAAAATTAAGAAGAGACGGAGGAAATAGCAGCAGCCCCCTCCCCGAAGACACGCGGCATTGCTCTAGAACTCTCGCGGTGCCAGGGCAAGAGAGAAATCTGTCTTGAGCTTCTAATTTTTTTTTTTTTTTTTGGACAAGTCTTGAGCTTCTAATGGCTAAGGCTGTTTTTACGTATATATGCATTGTGACAAGATAGGTCATTAGCCGAGTATGCAAAAACCGTACATTTACGTATCTACCTTGGTAAGGATGCTTCGCTGTTGTAGGCTGCTCGGTCTACATGTACCCGACCCAAATACTTGATTGCCCAAATATACCATCGTTAGTCATACAATGAAAATGATTTGTCGAAAGAAAGTCACAATGAAAATGATGGGGTAATACTTTCCAAAAACCGTTTATTGGAAGAGACGGGTACAAGATTCTAAGTCCATGAAAGAGCTAAATACAGTTCCTCAAACATTTCAGAAGAAAATTCAATTAACGACATTACTTGTACAAATAAAACTATATTCATCGTCCACAACACAGTATAGTTGTCATCCTTCGCTTTTTAATAGTTTTAAGTTCATTTATTGTTTAAAATATCACTAAATTTTACTTTTGCATTTGTATACCTAATTTTGTGAGGATCAATATCGAAATGATCAAATGTTGTGTCTAAAATATTCCATTAGAAATTCTCACAATCAAATTTCAAGAAAAGTTTGACGACAGTACAAGAGAATAAACGATCAAATTAAAAACAATAAAAATTAAGAGACCATGGCATTATTGAACTATTATTACCTACAAGGAGGATGAGTTGCTATTTGAGCATGATAGTCCAGAGTTTAATGACATGGCATAATCTCTGACCATGGCACGACAAACCAACAGCTATTACATAAAAGATATAGTAACATACCATTTTTCTTTCCTGAAGCCATACTTCATTGATACCTTGACTATATAAACATTTGACAGGAGAGCAATGACCTTGCAACCCTTAATTAATCTGAACACCAGAACCAGAGCCCCTTCTCACATTAATTATAAAACAGGTAAGATTATCCTATAATCTGTACAAAGCTGAGTACCAATATTTCTATGTGCAATCAAAATCACTTCTAACCAAAATGCAAGTGTATTCACCAATTACCAAAGCTGCAACCAATATGTTCTTGGGTGATGATTTCAAGACGATCTTGCATGACAGACATAGATGGATATGGTGGGAAACAAAGCCGGAAAAAGCATGTGTGAGATGAAGGAAGGCGATCATCGGGTTCCAGGGACTTGTAAATGTAGAGACGGGAAGCCAAACCTTGGAAACCATCGACAGGTAAATACTTCAGAGATGTCCAGAAAAACAGAAGAACCTTCCTTTGTTCAGCTGACATTCTTCCAACAATCTGCTACGTGTTTTTTTAATATAAAAATATTAACCCATTTAAAAAATGAGTAACATTTAAAATCAAATGTGCAATCATGACACTGAAAAATATTCCGGAGCAATTACCTTAAGATTTTTGCCACAAGTATTTAGATGTTGAGTATAACCGTGTACTTTCAGTTAAAAAGAGATCTTATGTTTAGACTTTTTCCATCCAAACAAAAGGTGAACCTAAAATCTATTATTTTGTATAATGTTGCCGTTGCCATTAACAGATTTTGTCATGACACTGCAGTTCAGCATTAAAATAGTAGATTCATAATGTCAGAAAACTAGGTGCTACTAGATTGAGGACTCAAACTAGAAACCACTAACACAATTTTGTTGGCCTATGTCAGCACTATGGTGTTGCCCTTTTGGTAACCGAGGTATGACAATTATGATTTCAGCAAAATATATTATTATTATTAGAGGTCAACTATGAACTTAAGCGAGATATTTACAACTAGAAAGTAGCGTGCATATAAGGTTAGAGCCTATTGGGCCTGGACGACTTGACATCAAAAAGAGCTCTAAAATGACAGATTACTGACCAGGTTAGGAAAGAGGTGGGCTCCAAAAGTGGTTATATGAGATTTGAATAAAGAAGATATAATAAAATTACATCAGCAAAAAAGTAACTTGATGCCACCTGAGGCTAGCTCAGGTTGCCGAGGGGGGGGGGGGGGGAGGGGTTCAAGGGAACGAGTCGTGTTCAACTCCCAGCCTTGTACCAAAAATAAAAAGAAGTAACTTGATAAAAAAGGATGGAAGAGAAAGAAAAACATCAAGACAATGTAATTTAATAAAGCAAAAATTCTACATACCTCCCAAAACCAAGATATCTGAGGATCTGTCTCTTTATAGCCGCTATACTCAGTATGTGCCTTCCAATCTTCAATAGAAATGATATTTTCACTCCCATGCAGCATCCAATCAAGATCTTCAAGATCTAAACTTTTAAAAAAGAACTGCTGGAGCCTTGGGTTGCAAAGAATATCAGCAAAACCTTGGGCAAAATGTGACACCTGCTCAGATATAGATGTTACAAAACGGTCCTGTATAAGAAGATCAACATACTCCTTCCTGTTCTTACTATTCACAACAAGGCTTTTCCCACCAGGGCAAAGTTCAACCACTTTCCTGTATCCTAATTCCTCCACCTCTCTAACAAAGGTCAGTCCTAAAGCATCTGAATCAATCAAATCAGCATCCATCTCCAATATCTGCTTGCAGCTACTATACAAATAAGGATCAGCATCCTGTATATCTTCTAATGTAATATAGGTTCCAGCCAATTGCAAGAAAAATACACGATCAAAAACAATACCCACTTGCACCCTATGCATCAAAGCTAATGCAATCACCCGACCAGAGAAGGTGAAATACTCAAGGTGCAGAGGATGTACCTTAGAAGCTGCAGACATGCAGAAAAAGCATACACTAATAAATCGGATTGTCCAAAAGTGATTAATAATGTCTAATGATACAAGATATTCACCAATGTGGAAAAATCTTGAACACTGAATATGTAACCAATTTCTCCAATAATAATAATAAGAATAAATGGAAACTCAAGTTCAAGGAGCAGTCGCATCATTCCCCTCTGCATACATAGTTGTCGATGGCATGTGGCACAAAGTTGCAACCAGGGCTCCTAGAGCCATGACGCACGGCACGGGGCAATAAGTTAGAGAAAATATAAATTACAATTATGTGAAAAATGGAAAAACAGATTAAAAAAATAAACAGATGGAGAAGCCTAGAAAGAAGAAAAAGTGAAGAAAAATCCAAAAAAAAAATACAGAGAAGGAGGAAACTGAGATAAGTGAAGAGAAATCCAGGGAAAAAAAGGAAGCTAAGACTTGGAGAAGGGGAGAGAGAAAGAGTAACCACCAGAATGAGAAATGCAGGAAGCACGGAACAGATTAGAACACAAAAATACAGAACAAATAGTGGGAGAAAGGGTTGATAGCCGACTTAATGAGAGGAGACATCTCTGTTGAGTGCCAAGGAGCCTTCAAGAAGGGGGGAGAGAGGTGATGTCTGTTTCAAAAGTTGTCAAGAATGCGGCATGCGCCACCATGTGTATGTGAAATCTGCAATGCCACAATTGTGGCATTGCACAAGCCACCAGCCACCAATGCTATCTGTTAATTTTGGTGAGAAGAGAGATGAGAATGACGAAAGGAATTCTCACTTGTCATTCATAGAGAACCGAGTACAAAAAATATATACAAGAAGCAGTGTATCTGCCAACTATAATCCTGGTGATTTGATTACATTAAATCCCGAGATTGCTCAACAGATTAGGAGAGAAATATCCCAAATCAAGGAAAATAAAGAAGATACTAATCTGGAAATATATCCCTAACCACTACAAAGATTACAGCAAATATACAGCCATAAATAAGAAAAATATCAGAAGATCTTAGTGAGATCCTAATCTGGGCAATCTGCATCCGGATTTCTACACTATCAATAACTATGTCTGCATACATATAAGATTATCACAGATATCACACCCAGACACCTAATCGATGTTGGTCCACTCCTTGAGTTAACTGATGGACTGGCTCATCTGCTACTATACAAATTATCTTACCTTAACCCTGACAACTTGCAGCCAAGGAAGGCCATAATACCCATCCCAATGGATACTCACAAATTTTACTTGCTTTGATCTGAGTAGGAGAACTAATAAATGAATCTGGGTTTGGATAGCATAGCACCTACCTGCCTAGCGCATGGTTGTCAAATTCGTGAGTTAAAGAAAACTCAAAAGAGTGGGGGGGGGGGGTAATATTTACGAGTTTACATGCATTAATAGGTAGCTATTAAAATTATATATATAATTAAAGTGAGAAAAAGATAAAATACTCTAACTCAAGACTGCTTATTGCAGCAATAAGGATCATTAGATCTAGAAGAGAAAGACTATGCAAGTGCCCAATCAAGAGATAAATACCCTCTTCCTCTATTTCACATGGCCAAAATAGCTGCTACATGACTATAGGTAGGTCGGAGACCAAAACAACTGCTCAACCCTTGATGGCTTCATAGGAGACCAGAATTGAAGTGCTGTGTGAGGCAAGGCAAATAGCTGCTGGTTGAAGAAGAACCTAATTTCAAGGGTTTGGTCATAGAAATGCTGCATTTTGGAGTTTGGGCCATGGTTGTTAAACTCTCAGGTTTAAGTATACTCAAAAAGGAGAGTAAAATCGAGTCCTAAACTCGTAAGAGTTTACATACATCAATAAATAGATATTAAAGTTATATATAGAGCATATTAAAATTATATATAAAGTAATTAAAGTGGTAAAAAGAAAAAAATACTCTAACTCAAGGCTGCCTATACCAGCAATAATGACAATTAAATCAAGAAGAAAAAAACTGTGCAAGTGGCCAAGTGCAGATTTTGAGTTTACATAAGATTTGACCTATGTTTCAACCCTAATCATGTAAAATTGTACAATGTTACGAGTTAAAATGCAATTTTGACAACCATGCCATAGTGTGTTTATTTTCACCAACTATGGGTTTTAGACTTTCAGCAAGACCCATATTTTTCTTTCAACAAAGAGTCACCTCTCACCCCTGAAGCCTCTTCGCAAGCCCTACACTTAGCCTGAAGAAATATTATTTAGAAAGAAGAGGTACAAAACAGAAGGATTAGATATCTCTTTAAAGCAACATAGAAAACATAATTAAAAACTAGAAAACGCAGTAGCTAAAATTTAAGCATGCAGTAAAGCTGCTCATTCTCTTTGCATACCAAAAGAGACACTCCCTTAAATAACCCATGAGCCAAACCCTTCAAGGATCCTCCAAGCACAATCCTTGCCTATAAATCATTTAAGTATGGTGAAACACCCCCCAAAAATTCGTGCACAAATATTCCAAATAACTGCAAAAAGCACACACTGTCATAAAGAAGTAACTTCCTTTCTATGGCCAAAACCTTTGAAACAGTTAAAGATAAACTGTAGTAGATCCTTTAAACAAATTCAACTCTCACAAAAGATCCCAAAAAGCTTATTCCACATGAAACTATCCACTGGACAATGTAGAAATAGGTGAGCACCAGTGTCTGCTCCATTCACGCACAAAATGCAAATGTTAGGAGACAAAGCTGTGGTAAATCTTCGAATTTGCAACAATTTGTATTAATTCTATTGAGTACTGTTCAAATGAAAATTTTGATTTTTGAAGGAACTTTTGATTTCCAAATGGGTTTTCATGAAGGAAAACTTAAGGAAGTGAAAATAGGACTTAAAAGAATGTGTACACCAAATGGATCAAGATTCCAAACTCACCTATCATCAAATTGGAAAATTCTAACACCACCAAGAAGAGGCAAAGGAGTTTCTATTTTATTCAGGTCTCTAGTTTTTAAGTACCTAGAAAAGTGAAAATTCCAAAACATCATAGTCCCCTGAATAGTATAGATATCATGAACTAGAGCATTATGCAAAGAAGATGGTAAAGATTAGGAAAAGCTTGATAAAGAGAAATATTTCCTACCCAAGTATCTTTCCAAAATCTGATATGATACTGATTACCAACCCTTAAAGAAATGAAAAAACGAAAAACATTGTAACGCTGAGAAATGAATATCCAAGGACTAATACAAGTAGCCCTAATTGCATGATTGCTATCCCACCAATTTGGATCCAACCTGTACTTACTCAAGATAACTTGATGCTCTAAGGAAGTAGTTTCAAGAGGAAAACGCCATAACCATTTGCTTGTTAGAGCCTTGTTCTTGGATACCAAGTTTCCAAGTCCTAAACCCCCTTCACTCCTCGGTCTGCATATTCCAATTAACAAGGTGGTCCATTCTCAACTACCCCACACCACTCCAAAGAAAACTCCGCATATTTTCTCTAACCATTGTGCAACCCCTAATGGAATTCAAAAGAGAGAGACAATAAAGCAAAACACTTGAGAGGCATGATTGAATGAGAGTAATGCAAGCACCTAAAGAGAAGAACTAACCTTTCCAACTATATAATCTCTTAGTCTACTTTTGCACCATAGGGTCCCAAAAAGAGGCAGCTCTAGGATTTCTTCCAAGAAGAACGCCTAAATAAGTAAAGGGCCATTGGATAACCTGGCAAGCTATCAAAGAAGCCAAAGAAAGAATATCCATACCAATATTAACACCTGCCAAACCACTTTTTGCCAAGTTCACCTTCAGACTAGAAATATCATCAGAATCGCAGAACACTAAGAGTATTCAAAAGGTTTCCCCTATCTTGATATAAGAAAATAACCATGTCATCTACAAATTGAAGGTGTGACACTACAATCTCTTTGTTCCAACCCAAATGCTCCTAATAAGATCTCTATCAACTACCCACATGATCATCCTACTAAGTACTTCCACTACCAAGGTAAATAGAAAAGGCGACAAAGGATCCGCCTTGTCTCACTCTTCTTTGCCCTAGAAACCAAAACTTAGGCTCTTCTTTCACAACCACTGAAAAATTAGCCAAACAACGGCACCCTAAAAAGCAATTTATCCACTTTGTAGTGAAGCCTTTTTGATGAAGGACTTTATCAAGAAAGTTCTAGCTAACTCGATAATATGCTTTCTTAAAGTCCAACTTTAAAACCAAACCTCTATTACCTCTTTGCTTAACATCATGGACAACCTCATCAACTATCAAAGCTACATCAAGAATCTGCCAACCTTAAGATAAAAACACTTTGATTCTAAGAGATAGTACCTCATACTTTTGCATACATTAGAGTCTATAAAGTGGACCACAAGTTTTGATATTTGAATCTCCTGCATTTCACAAAAATTTTCTTCAAATATTTTATTATTATTTTTTTACAAAATTTGTCACGAAATTCTTAAAACATATTCATTTAATCTTTTTCCAAAATACATAACAATTTATCATTATTAGTATAGTTATTACCCAAATAACAAGAACTCGAATAATAATTACGAGAAAAATAATTAGCCTTGTGATTGTGTGATCCTTGTTGTGATTGTCAGAGGTCATGCCTCCAATTGAAATTGTTCGATGAGTAATGATCTTTGTACTCATATTCACCATCATATGTTTTATTTGCCTCATATTGCAGATAATCTAGATAGTAAGGATGGTGATAGTTTAAATAGTATTTATGAGTCATGAGTTCAACACTAATAACTCAACATGATAGAAAGTCATTGTAGAGGAGATGCTCTGTCATATGCCAAAACTTTACCAGCTTGTGAAGTTTACTCTTAGGATGAAACTTTAGGGGCAAGCCGATAATGGCCTACCAATCCCCTTTGTACTAGGCCAATAGTGGTTTATGCAAATTTCTGGTGGTTCTTTTCAATTCTTAATCAAAGTTCTATAGTTGATCAAATTTGACATGACAACTGCAAGTTTGACTTTTCGAAAAAACTTTCAAACTTACTTTTAGTCAAGTTCGATGGTTGCATAGGAAAATCTAAGTTAGACTCTAATATCAATTTGATGTAGAACAAAAGAAACACACACAAAGAACTCTACGAAATCAACTTAATATCAAATTTATTTAATCAATAATGGAAAGGAATAAATAATTCTCCTAAAGCCATATATGTAGGCAACTGAAATAACAAATGCTAATTATAATGCCATGAAACATAGAGAGATACTTGGAGAATTAGACTAAAGGGTAAATAATCTTAATGTTGGGATGCAGAGATGCAAAATAAGATTAAGGTTTAAAGGAAGTGTTATAAAGTGCAGCACTTATGTAAAGATAATGAAAATAGAAAAAATATATTGTTAAAAAAACGCTAAGAAGGCTGTGAGTGAAGCAAGATCTAGAGTTTTTGAAAGACTATATCAATCTTTAGAAACTAAAGATGGGGAAAGAAAATTTCTCAGGCTTGCGAAAGGCCGTGAAAGAAAGTCAAGAGATCTAGATCAAGTAAAATGTATTAAAGATGAATAATGTCATATATTGATAATTGAGCAAAATATTTAAACACGATAGAAGAGTTACTTTCAAAGACTTTTTAATAAAAGACATCAGTTGTCTGTTACTCTAATAGATTAACTATTGCAGAAAAGAATCACAATTATACCTTTTATCGTAGAATTTAGAAGTTTGAAATAAATAAGGCTTCGAAGATAATAAAAAATGACAAAGTAATAATACCTGATAATATACTTATTGAAGTGTAGAAAGGTCTAGACAGGAAAAATATAAGTTGACTCGCTAAATTGTTTATGTGATACAACAACAACAACAACTAAACATTTTCTCACTAGGTGGGGTCGGTTACATGGATCAAACGGCGCCACAGTGGCCTATCATGAATAAGATCATTAGATAAGTTATTAATTATTAAATCATTCTTAATAGTTTCACCTATTGTTTTCTTTGATCTCCCTCTACCTCTGACTATCGAACTATTCTCTGTTTGATCTACTCTTCTCACTAGAGCTTCTGCAGGTCTTCTCCACACATGATCAAACCACTTTAAGCGAGATTCCACCATTTTTTTCACAATAGGTGCTACCCTAACCTTCTCTCTAATGCATTCATTTTTAATCATATCTCTTCTGGTGTGTCCACACATTCAACGCAACATTCTCATCTCTACAACATTGAATTTATCTTCATGTTGTCTTTTTACCGCCCAGCATTCAGTACCATACAAAATAGCAGGTCTTATCGCTGTACGGTAGAATTTTCCTTTAATTTTGAGTGGCACTTTTTTATCACAAATGATACTCGAAACCTTCCTCCATTTCATCCATCCTGCTTGAATCCTATGATTTACGTCCTCCTTTACTTCGCCGTCATTTTGTATAATAGACCCAAGATATTTAAAACTTGTAACTTGTTTTAATATATGGTCTCCAAGTTTTACATCTGAATTTGAATTTGTTCGCCTTTTACTAAAATTACATTCCATATATTCTGTTTTACTTCTACTTATACGAAAACTATGTGTTTCTAGAGCTTGTCTCCATGTCTCTAACTTCATATTTATTTCCTCTTTCGATTCACCAACTAAGACTATATCATCTGCAAAAATCATACATTGAGGCCCCAAATCTTGTATATGCTCAATAACTGCGTCCAAAATTAAGTTAAAAAGATACGGACTTAAAGAAGACCCTTGGTGTAGTCCAATAGTTGTGGGAAAATCCTTTGTGTCCCCATTTTGTGTTCTAACGCAAGTCGCGATCCTATCGTACATGTCTTTGATTGCACGAATATACGCAATACATACTCCTTTCTTCTCTAAAGCCTTCCATAAAACATATCTTAACACTCTGTCATATGTCTTTTCCAAATCAATAAAAACCATATACAAATCTTTCTGTCTTCTTTAATACCTTTCCATCAATCTCCTCAATAAATAAATTGTTTCCATAGTTAACCTTCCTGGCATAAAACCAAATTGGTTCTCTATGACTTGAGTCTCTTGTCTTAATCTTTGTTCAATGATCTTCTCCCATAACTTCGTAGTGTGGCTCATGAGCTTAATTCCCCGATAGTTAGAGCAGTTTTGTATGTCCCTCTTATTTTTGTAGATAGGGATTAAAGTACTTCTCCTCCATTCATCCGGCATTTCCTTCGATTTCATTATCACATTAAACAACTTAATGAGCCAACTTATACCTTTTCTTCCAAAACTTTTCCACACCTCAATAGGTATATTATCGGGTCCTACTGCTTTACCATTTTTTATTCTCTTCAAAACTTTTTCTACTTCATGCTCCTGAATTCTACGATAAAAGGTATAATTACGGCCCTCCTCTGCAATATTTAGTCTGTCAGAGTCACAGGTCAACTCATGTCCTTCGTTAAAAAGCCCTCGCAAGTAACTCCTCCATCGCGCTTGGATATCTTTCTCTCTTACCAAAACATTACCCTCTTCATCTTTAATACACTTCACTTGATCTAGGTCTCTTGTCTTTCTTTCCCTACCCTTCGCAAACTTGTAAATTTTTCTTTCCCCATCCTTAGTTCCTAAAGATTGATATAGCCCCTCAAAAGTTCTAGATCTCGCTTTACTCACAGCCTTCTTAGCATCTTTCTTAGCCACTTTATATTTATCCCAGTTTTCATTATCTTTACATAAATGCCACTCCTTATAACACTTTCTTTTGAAATTAATCTTATCTTGCACCTCTGCATCCCACCATTAAGATTCTTTATCCTTTGGTCCAACGCCTCTTGATTCTCCAAGTATCTCTCTTGCTATATTTCTGATCCCTTTAGTCATCTCGTCCCACATATCATTAACATTTTCCTGGACCTCCCAAATCCCCTCTTCCTCCACTTTTCTTTGAAAATTCCTTTGTTGTTTATGTGATAAGATAATGAGATAAAAAAAATGTCAAATAAACGGAGGAGAAGTACTTTAATCCCTATCCATAAAAATAAGAGAGACAACAAAACTATACCAACTATAGGAGGATTAAGCTTATGAGCCATACTATGAAATTATAGGAGAAGGTCATTGAGCAGAGATTAAGGCACGAGACTCAAATCACAAAAAATCAATTTAATTTCATGCCAAGAAGGTCAATCATGGAAACAATTTACTTACTGCTGAAATTAATAAAAAGATATCAAAAAAAGAAAAAAGATATACATATGATTTTTATTGATTTAGAAAAGGCATATGATAGAATACTGAGAGAGATTTTATGAAAGATTTTAGAGGAGTACGTATTGCGTATATTTGAGCAATAAAAAATAAGTATGAAAGGATCATGACTTGCATGACACAAAATGGGGACACATAATTTTTCCACAACTATAAGACTACATCAAAGGTTATATTTGAATCCATATTTTTTTAACTTGATTTTAGATCCAGTTACTGAATATATACAAGATTTGGATCCTCAATGTATGATTTTTGCAGATGATATAGTCTTAATTGGTGAAACGAAAGAAGAAATAAATATAAATTTAGAATATGGAGACAAATTTTGAAAACACATGGCTTTCGTATAAGTAAAAATAAAACATAATATATAAAATGTAATTTTAGTAAAAAGCGAACAAATACGAATTTAAAAGTAAAACTTAGTGACCATCTATTAAAATAAGTCACGACCTTTAAGTATCTTGGGCACATGACGAAAAAATAAAGGACATAAACCACAAAATTCAAGAGGATTGGATGAAATGGAAAAAAGTTTTGACTGTTATTTGTAATAGAAAAGTGCTATCTAAAGTTAAAAAAAATATTTTATAGTACAGCTATAAGACCTGCTATATTGTATAGTATTAAATGTTGGGCAATTAAAAGACAAAATGAAGATAAACTCAATGTCAGAATGTTGCGCTAGATGTATGGATACACTAGTAGAGATATGATTAGAAATGAGTGCATTAGAGAAAAAGTTGAGTAACACCTATTGTGGAGAAGATGGTAGAATTTCGCTTAAAGTGGTTTGGCCATGTGTAGAAAAGACCTGCAAAAGCCTTATTAAGAAGAGTAGATCAAATGAAGAGCAGTCTGGTAGTTAGAGACAGAGGGAGGCAAAAGAAAACAATAAGTAAAATTATTAAAAAAGATTTAACAGTTAATAATCTATTTATTGATCTAATTTATAATAGGTTATTGTGGCGTCATTTAATCCATGTAACCAATTCCTCTAGTGAAAAAAAATTTGGTTGTTGTCGTTGTTGAAGCATAGATATGGGATATAATACTCTTAGGATACATTACTAAAATTCATAAAAAAAAACTACATTTTCAATAATTAAGATGTCTTGTATACATCAATTGACAACATTTAAGATATAATAAATCATAAAAATAATAATTTTAAAAATATGTAATCAGAAGATATAAGAAATAAGAAATAAGAATATTGTTATTATGTTAGAATCACATTAGAATCAAAATTTAAAACTAAAAAGCCAAAACCCAAACAAATATCAACTAAATGGTATCCAGAATAATATTTTTATGTTACAACCCTAATAAAACACACCCACAGATAAGAAGACATACCACAACTAGCACCGAAATGCTTGCGCAACTTCAAATGGCAGACTAGAAAACTAGAAACCTATACCCATAGTTGCATGCAAGCTTCAAATATTGAACCAAAAAATGATTTTCTGGTCCAGGGTCGGTTTGCTGCCACTAGAAGCTTAATAAAGAGTGAACTCCAAAGCAGCAATATCAAATAAGTCAAACAGACAGTGCATCGCTAAGTAATTGAAATTTTGAAAGATAGAGTAACGAAGTTGAAGGCAACTAGGAAAGTTGATGGCTTCAAACCATAGTTGTCAAATTACAATTCAAATCGTGATTCATTTTTGAATCATAAATCGTTAATCATATCGAATCGTAAAATTTACAAACACATTAAAAAATAGCTTAAAATATATAACATAAAATATAAATAAGTAAAAAATATAAACAAAATACTTAAAATAATATATCTATCCAAAAAATTCTAAACATAATAAACCGTAAGTCTTAAAAAGATATAACTAGTTCATAAATCATATATTCCTAGACCTAAAAAACTAAAGTAAACTAGTGAACTCTAATCATCTTCCTCATTCCTTGAGATTAATATCACTATCACCATTGTTATCATCAGTGTCTTCTAACATAACTAACTCCTCATTTTCTTCCTCTTCATTATCACTAACACCATCATCTCTAATTTCTTCAACTTTGTCTTGTATCTCAATTGCTTTTCCTTTGCCTTTCTTGTTTACATTAGCAATAGCATTAAGATTTCTTGGACCTAAACATATATATGTAAAGAAGAAATTACAATTTAATGATTTAGAGGTTTAGGAAATAAGAATGAATTATGAAAGTCTAGACTTTGTAATACCTCTTTTTCTCCTTTTATTTGAAGCTCCGTCATCCGATAGGCAAATAGCATCATACGTATCACCTTTCTCCTCTATATGCTTTTATCTTATTTTAAGTTGAAAATTGCATTTAAAAAATATAAGAGCATCCATCATTTGTTGCTCCAAGCAATTTCTTTTCTTAGAATACACATAATAAAAGACACTCATATTTCTCTCCCATCCTGTAGCACTAGAGACTTAAAATGCAAATGACAAGTGATTGTAGATCTTTGTACTCTTCT
The DNA here is from genome assembly GCA_037074535.1 of Gleditsia sinensis. NCBI lineage: Eukaryota > Viridiplantae > Streptophyta > Magnoliopsida > Fabales > Fabaceae > Gleditsia > Gleditsia sinensis. The sequence goes on along the minus strand of CM073473.1, from coordinate 30,854,419 downwards.
CCAAAACTATTTCACCATAAAGCTATAAAAGAGAGAGATATACAATATTAAGGTTAATTTTAGATGTTAATTAAAGTTAAAAATATAAATAAGTTAATTTATCATGTTAGTTCTTGTCTCTAACTGCAATTGCTAAGCTATATCCAAATCTTTATTGAACCTCTCAAGTTGTGCTTCAATTTTAATTCTTGTTTCTATATTTAGACACATCTTGTTTAATATCTTGTACCATCCATTTTTACATCATAATAAGGGTTGAAATTTGGATCATAATGGATCCTATAAAACTATTAAACTAAACTTTAAATATAAATAAAATAATTATAATTAGCTATAAAATTATATAAAAAATCTAATCCAATGTTTCATAAATGAACCAAGCATGTAAAAGTTGATTGCCACTTATTAGAGAAAATATTTTATCAAGACCTTACCGTAAGTTTTGTCAATTCTAATGATCAATTAGCTAACATTTTCACTAAATCCCTAAGAAATCTACAAATAAATTATATTTGTAACAAGCTTAAAGCATATGACTTATATGCTCCAACTTGAGGGAGAGTGTTAGAATTAATGTAAATAGATTATGCGTCATTAGGAAGTACCGATTATATCCCTTGATGTAAGAGATTGCAGTAATAGTCATATCCCTTAATATAGGGGATCATAATATCTCTCGATTTAAGGGATCATAATTATGTTTGTAATTAATTACTTATATGTGTGTGTGTGTGTGTGTATATATATATATATATTTTATACCAAGGACTAATGTAAGCCTTTCTCATGGACTACATTCTTTCTGTTATGTTTTTCTCTTATTTTACTTTGATTTCACAATACAAAATGACGAAGAAGTAAGAGAAACCGTAAACCGTAGGATCTAAGCGGGATAAATGAAATAGAGGAAGAGTTCAGGCGTTATTTGTGATAGAAAAGTGTCGCTTAAAATTAAGAAAAAACTATATAGTATAGCTATAAGACCTACAAAATTGTATGATACTGAATATTGGACGGTTAAAAGTTAACATAAGAATAAATTCAATGTCGCATAGATGAAAATGTTGCATTGGATGTGTGGACACACTAGGTAAGATATGATTAAAAATGATTACATTAGAGAAAAAGTTGGATAGCACTTATTGTGGAGAATATGGTAAAATTTTGCCTAAGGTGACTTGCCATGTGTGAAGGACAGCAATTATACTTTTTATCGTAAAATTTAAGAGTTTGAAGTAGAGAAAACTTTAAAGAGAATGAAAAATGACAAATGGTAGAACTTGATAATATACCTATAGAGGTGTAGAAAGGTCTAAGTAGAAAAGGCATAAGTTGGTTCATTAAGTTGTTTAATGTGATAATGAGATCTAAGAAAATACTGAATGAATAAAGGAGGAGTACTTTAATCCCTATCTATAAAAATAAGAGAAACATATAGAACTATGCCAACTGTAAGGGGATTAACCTCATGAGCTATACTATAAAGTTATAAAAGAAGGTCATTGAGCAAAGATTAAAACTAAGACAAGAGACTCAAGTTACAGAGAATCAATTTGATTTCATGCTAGGAAGGTCAACCATGAAAACAATTTTCTTATTGCGGAGATTGATAGAAAGATATCAAAGGAAGCAAAAAGATCTACATATGGCTTTTATTAATTTGGAAAAGACATATGATAGAGTACTGAGAGAGATTTTATGGAAGGATTTAGAGAAAAAATGAGTACATATTGCGTATATTCGAGCAATAAAAAATATGTATAAAAAGAATACGACTTGCGTGAGAATATAAAATGGAGACACAAAATTTTTCCACAACTATCAGGCTACATCAAGGGTCATCCTTAGCTCATATCTTTTTAACTTGATTTAAACACAGTTACTGAACATATAAAATTTTTGAGCCTCGATATATGATTTTAATAGATGATATAGTCTTAATTAGTGAATCAAAAAAGAAAATAAATAAGAAGTTAGAGTTGTGAAGACAAATTTTAGAAACACATGACTTTCATATAAGTAGAAATAAAACAGAATATATAGAATGTAATTTTAATAAAAAGCAAACAAATACGAATTTAGAAGTAAAACTTGGAGAACATATATTAAAACAAATCACAAGCTTAAAATATATTGGGTCCATTATACAGAATGGTGGCAAAATAAAGGAAGACATAAACCATAGGATTCAAGCGGGATAAATGAAATGTACAAAGGTTTTGAGTGTCATTTGTGATAGAAAAGTGCTGTTCAAAGTTAAAGAAAAATTTTACCATACAACTATAAGACCTATTATATTGTATGGTACTGAATATTGGATAAACTCAATGTCACATAAATGAGAATGTTGCGTTGGATGTGTGGACACACTAGAAGATATATAATTAGAAATGAGTGCATTAGAGAGAGAAAGTTGTAGTAGCACCTACAAGATGGTAGAATCTCGTTTAAGGTAGTTTGACCATGTGTAGAAAAAACCTACAGAAGTCCTACTGAGAAGAGTAGTCCGATAATTAGAGATAAAGGGAGGCCTAAAAAAATAATTGATAAAACTATTAAAAAAAATTTAACAATTAACAATCTATCTGTTGATCTCATTTATAATAGATCACTGTAGCGCGTTTAACCTGTGTAGCCGACTTCACCTAGTAGAAAAATACTTAATTGTTATTGTTATTGTACGTTTTTCTTCCCAACTACATTATCGAGATAAGGGAAATTTATTTTTGCCTGATGTCTTGTGTTTTCTATTTCCTTTCTGTTAGAGATTGTTATCCCACCTTTTATGGGATTATAATTGATAGCCTTGTTGTCAATCCACTCCTATATATTTCCATGTATTTCATAAATAAGATGAATCAGAGAAGTCTCTTCCCTAATTTCTACATGGTATCAAAACAATCCTTCTTACCTACATGGCGGGTAGACCTAAGGTTGTGTTTCTATAAGGAACAGTCATGACTAGCACCAAAGGGAGTGATGACTCGGAAGCCTTTGCTTCCTTATAGTCGTCCCCAATGATGGTTGTCACCCAAACATACTCTAATAATTCTCTGCAAATCACATCTCATAAGTTTACCAGAAAAAATTACCTTTCCTGGTCTCGGTCCTTAGAAATGGTTGTGTGAGGAAAAAGAAGATATGGGTACTTGGATGGATCAGCAACAAAACCACTAGAATCCGATCCTTCATTCCAAATCTGGGATGCCCAAAACTCCATGGTCATGGTTTGGTTGATCAACTCTATGGAAGAAAAGATAAGTGAGAACTTCATGTGTTATAAAGCTACCAAAGACATGTGGGAAGTGGCAAAACAGCAACATTCAAACCTTGAAAATTCATCTCAGCTATTCGAACTTAGAAACAGGGCAAAGAACCTAACTTAATCAGATATGGATGTCACAACTTATTTTAACAAACTTCCAAAATTATGGCAAGAAGTCGACAATTTTAACAATGGCCATTAGTTGTGCTCAAATTGTTTCGAAAACTATCATAAACTTATTAACAGGGAGAAAATTTATGATTTTCTTTCAAGGTGGGACAAAGAACTTAGTGAGGTTCGAGGACGCCATCTAGGCCTAAAATCTATACCTAATATAGAAGACATCTTTGCAAAAGTGTGTAGAGAAGAAAATCGAAAAAAGGTGATGTTAGGAACCATGAAAACAGCAACAAAAAATGCCTTTATGACCCATCTGATAATTCAAGAAATCAAAGAAGGGTTCAATAGTGTGATCACTACCAAAAACTTAACCACACAAGGAATAGGTGCTAGAAACTACATAAGCCAAATAATTGAAAGAATAATAGGAGGGATGGAAAGAGTTTTCAAGCTGCAACTGGCACGCCTTAAAAAATAAGTGATAATAACCTCTCCTTTAGCCGAGAACAAATGGAGTAAGTTATAGCATATTCTAACCTCACAACTAGCTACCACGAATGTTTTTGCTGGCCAAAATCAACCATTACCCTCAATCTCAGGTTGCTCCCTTCTTGCCCAAAAAAGTAACTTCATAATTGCCCTTAACTGTAATTCTAAATTGATTGAATCATGGGTTATAGACTCTGGGGCAGCAGACCATATGACAAGGTTTGCAAATTTTTTTTTGCTCTTACAAACCAAACCCAGGTAATTTAAAATTTAAGATTGCAAATAGATCATTTCCAACAGTTGCTGGTACTGGTAATATTCGGATTGGTCCCCGAATAATTCTCAAAGATGCCTTTCATGTTTCAAAATTATCTTGCAATTTATTATCAGTGAGCAAGATTACTAAGAATCTTAGTAGTATTGCTCAATTCTCATATTCTCACATTCCACTTATAACTTTAAGGATATGAACTCGAGCGTGAGGATTGATAGTGCTAAGATTGCAAAAGTCTCTACTACTTTGAGGAAAAGCCTCACAATGAGCAAATTTTAACAGCAAGATACAATTTACCTTTTTCTACAAAGCAACAAATCATGCTTTTCCATTTTAGGTTAGGCCATCCTAGACTCTAGTTTCTCTTACTTGAAACATTTGTTTCCATCTCCTTTTAGAAATAAAGATGATTTTTCGTATAATACTTGTCAACTTTCTAAACATCACAGATCACACTTTCCATCATAGCCCTATAAACCAACTAAACCATTCATTTTAATTCATAGTGATATATGGACATTGTTCCTAATTCCACCGAAAAGAAATGGTTCATTACTTTTATTAATGATTACACACAGATTACTTGGATTTATCGCCTAAAAAAAAATGGAGCCGAGCAAACCTTCAAACACTTTCACTCAATGGTCAACAACTAGTATAATGCTAAAATCCAAATTATGCACATAGATAACAGAAGATAATATTTTAACTGCATCCTTGGAACATATCTCTTGTATGAATATCCCTCAACAAAATGAGGTAACAGAAAGAAAAAACAAACATCTTGAGATAACTCGATCCATTATGATTGCTAACAATGTCCCTAAATTTCTTTTGGGGATACCATTCTCATTGCTTGTTACCTCATAAACAGGCTTCCTACCCATGTACTTAACCATAAACTCCTGACCCAATATTCCTACAATCCTACCCTGATACCAGACTCATTGGTTCCTACCTCTCAAAGTTATTGGTTTTAAAGCTTTTGTTAATGTGTATAACCATAACAAATTTGAGTCTCCGGCTATTCTTTGCATTTTTCTTGGATATCTTGCCACCCAACAAGGATATAAATGTTATTTTCTAGAAAAACATAAGTATTTTGTCTCTATGGAGATGTCACTTTTTTTGAAAAACAAGCCTATTACCCAAACACCCGCTTCAAAGGGGGTTGATTATGAAGCTCTGTGCCAAATCAGCTAGAAACAAATCCTAGACCTATTTTTGAGACCCTAGATCCTTATGAAAAAATACCTAAACCTAACATGTCTCCAGAGAACCTTGAATTGCTACCTAATCTCACAATAGAAACCGTTCCTGACTAGCCCATACATAATCAGACACCAAAACAGCCTGTTCCTGACTAGCCCATACCAAATCAAACACCAAAACAATCCATTCTTCCTACCCAAGGTAATTCCACTGAGGAAACAGAGACTACTAGTCATAAGGAAAAGGATAACTCACAATCTGATCTTCTTATCTACATTCAAAGGAAAACTCCCAAAGTCCTATGCACTGTCATACTCATAATCTTGAAAATTCACCAGAGGTAAATGATTTGATTGGCCTACCGCTCTTATGAAAGAAAACCCGGTCTCATACTCAACATTGTATCTCTAGCCATGTCTCTTGTGACCATCTTTCTTAAAATCTTCGAGCTTTTGTTTCAAATTTATCTGAAGAAAGAATTCCAAGAGACATTCAAGAAGCATAGAGTGTCCCTAAATGGAGAAAAGCAATTATAGAGGAAATGCAAGCCCTTAAGAAGAATCAGACATGGACTCTTGTCTAGAAATAGCGAGATAAAATCCTTGATGGATATAAACGGATATTCACTTAGAGATAAAAGGCAACGCTTGTTGCTAAAGACTACACTCAAACTTATGAGATCAACTATAATGAAACATTTGCAATGCTTGTATCCATTGTTGCCAGTCTTGACTGAGAATTGCAACAGATAGATATGAAAATGCTTTTTCTCAATAGTGATCTTGAAGAGGAAGTTTACATGGATCTCCCATTTAGAATTAACAACAACAACTAAGCATTTTCCCATTAGGTGGAATAGACAATATAAATCAAACGACGTCACAATAATTTATTATAAATGAAATCAATAGAGATATTATTAATTATTAAATCATTTTTAATGGTTTCACCTATTATTTTCTTTGGCCTCCCTCTACTTTTTAACTATCAAGCTATTCTCTATATGATCTTAATAGGACTTCTACGGGTCTTCTCCACACATAACCAAACCACCTTAAGTGAGATTCCACCATCTTCTCCACAATAGGTGCTGCCCCACTTTCTCTCTAATGCACTCATTTTTACTTCTAATATGTCCACACATTCAGTACAACATTCTCATCTCTGCGACATTGACTTTATCTTCATGTTGCCTTTTAACCGTCCAACATTCAGTACTATACAATATTGCAGGTCTTATAGTTGTACAGTACAATTTTTTTTTAACTTTGAACAATATTATTTTATCACAAATGACACTCGAAACCTTTCATTTCATTCATCCCTCTTGAATCTTATGAATTACGTCTTCTTTTACTTCACTGTCATTTTGTACAGTGAATGCAAGATATTTAAAGTTTGTAACTTGTTTTATAAGATTATCTTTAAATTTTACTTCTAAATTCATATTTGTTCGCCTTTTACTAAAATTATATTTTATATATTCTATTTTATTTCTACTTATATGAAAGTCGTGTAATTCTATAACTTGCTTCCATGACTCTAACTTCATATTTATTTCTTCTTTTGATTCACCACTTAGACTTAACCAAGACCATAAAAAGAGGATGATTTGCAAGTTAAAAAAGGCCCTATAGGGACTAAAACAGTATCTGTGAGCCTAGTTTGATAGATTCACAAAGGCCATTTTAGACAAAGAGTATAACAAGCTCACACTGATCACACATTGTTCTATAAAGATGGTTAGAGCACAATCCTTTCATAGTTTATGTGGATAATATAATCTTAACGAGATAATATTCTAGAAATTTTTAGACTAAAAAATAGATTGGCAGCTAAATTTAAAATAAAAGACCTAGGTTCCCTACACTATTTCTTAGGTATAGAGGTTGCTAGAAATAAAAAGAGAATCTCAATTACTCAAAGGAAGTACGTTCTGGAACTTTTAACAGAGATTGGGATGCTTGGTTGTAGACTCATTGATACAACCATGGACTCCACGATTAAGATAAGTAAGGGGGAAGGAACTCCAACTGACAAAAGGAGGTACCAAAGCCTAGTAGGAAAACTTATTTATGTCTCTAATACTAGGCTAGATGTTGCTTTTGCTGTGAGTGTGGTAAGTCAATATATGCATTTTTTCTATAAAGAGCATAAGGAGGCAATCCTTCGTATAAACAAGCTCACATTGATCACACATTGTCCTATAAAGATGGTAAAAGCACAATCCTCATAGTTTATGTGGTTGATATTCTAGAAATTTCTAGACTAAATTAGATTGGCAGCTGAATTTGAAATAAAAGACCTTGGTTCCTTGCACTATTTTCTAGGTAGTGAGGTTGCTAGAAATAAAAAGAGAATCTCAATTACTCAAAGGAAGTACGTTTTGGATCTTTTAACGAAGACTAGTATGCTTGGTTGTAAACCCATTGATACAACCATGGACTCCACAATTAAGATAAGTAAGGGGGAAGAAACTCCAATTGACAAAGGGAGGTACTGAAGCCTAGTAGGAAAACTTGTTTATGTCTCTCATACTAGGCTAGCTATTGCTTTTGCTATGAGTGTGGTAAGACAGTATATGCACTCCCCTTGTAAAGAGCATATAGAGGCAGTCCTTCGTATAAACAAGCTCACACTAATCGCACATTGTTCTATAAAGATGGTAAGAGCACACTCCTAATAGTTTATGTGGATGATATAATCTTAACTAGGTATGATATTCTGAAAATTTCTAGACTAAATTAGATTGGCAGTTGAATTTGAAATAAAAGACCTTAGTTCCTACGCTATTTCCTAGGTACAGAAGTTGCTAAAAATAAAAAGGGAATCTCAATTACTCAAAGGAAGTACGTTCTAGATCTTTAAAAAGATGGGATGTTTGGTTGTAGACCCATTGATACGCCCATGGACTCCACGATTAAGATAAGTAGAGGGGAAGGAACTCCAATTGACAAATGGAGGTACCAAAGCCTAGTGGAGAAACTTATTTATCTCTATCATACTAGGCCAGGTATTGCTTTTGCTATGAGTGTAGTAAGTCAGTATATGCACTCTCCCTACAAAGAGCATATAGAGGCAGTCCTTTGTATAAACAGGCTCACACTGATCACATGTTGTTCTATAAAGATGGTAAGAGCATAATCCTCATAGTTTAAGTGAATGATATAATCTTAACTAAGGATGATATTCTAGAAATTTCTAAACTAAAAACTATATTGACAGCTGAATTTGAAATAAAAAACCTTGGTTCCCTATGCTATTCCCTAGGTATAGAGGTTGCTAGAAATAAAAAGAAAATCTCAATTACTCAAATGAAGTATGCTCTGGATCTTTTAACGGAGACTAAGATGTTTAGTTGTAGACCCATTGATACGTCCACGATTAAGATAAGTAAAAGGGAAGGAACTCTAATTGACAAAAGGAGATACCAAAGCTTAGTAGAAAAACTTATTTATCTCTATCATACTAGGCTAGATATTGCTTTTGCTGTGGATATGGTAAGTCAGAATATGCATTCTCCCTATAAAAGGCATATGGAGTTGATCCTTCGTATAAACAGGCTCACATTGATCACACATTGTTCTATAAAGATGATAAGAGCACAACCCCCATAGTTTATGTGAATGATATAATCTTAACTAGGGATGATATTCTAGAAATTTCTAGAGTAAAAACTAGATTGGCAGCTAAATTTAAAATAAAAGACCTTGGTTCCCTATGTTATTTCCTAGGTATGAAGGTTGCTAGAAATAAAAAGGGAACTCAATTACTCAAAAGAAGTACGTTTTGGATCTTTTACCAGAGACTAGGATGCTTGGTTGTAGACCCATTGATACACCCATGGACTCCACGATTAAGATAAGTAAAGGGGAAGGAACTCCAATTGACAAAGGGAGGCACTAAAGCCTAGTAGGGAAACTTATTTATCTCTATCATACTACACTAGATATTGCTCTTGCTGTGAGTGTGGTAAGTCAGTATATGTATTTCCCCTGTGAAGAATATATGGAGACAGTCCTTCGTATTCTGAGGTAGTTCAAAGGATCTACAGGAAAATAATTGTTCTTCAGTAAAACTTAGTCTAGGAATATTGAAGAATACACTAATACTAATTGGGCAGGCTCCTCTAAAGATAGAAGATATACCTTTGGATATTGCACCTTTATTTGGGGTGATTTAGTTACTTGGAGAAGCAAATAATAGTCAGTTGTGACTAGGAGTAGTGTTGAAGTTGAGTTAAAAGCTATTACCTATGAAGCACGGACACTTCATTTTGGGGCGTGTCGAACACTCTTCAGACACGGACACGCCCCGAACATGCTTGGGACACGTGTCCCAAGCGTGTCCTAATCTTAAAAAAAAAAAAAAAAAAAAATTCAACGTGTCGAACACATTGAGCATTGCTGGGCATAGCAAGCCCAGCCAGAAACCCACGCCTAACGTGTCCAAACACGTTGGGCAATTGCTGAGCGTATAGCCCGAGCCCCACACCCCCCCCGATACCCCCTAGCTCATTTTCGGCCTTTCTCTTCTCTGGTTCAGTCTCACGTTCCCTCTTCGGCCTCCTTCTCGCCTGCTCACGTTCTCTCTTCCACCTCCTTTCATCTTCTACTACCCAACCGAGCCGAGCTTCAGTCTCCATCGCTAAGCTTCAGGTAGGTTACTTCCTCCCTCATTGTTGGTCGCGACCTCCATTCTCACCCAGCCGCAGGCAGCTCTCAGGTAGGTGACTTCCTCCCTCATCGTTGGGCTTTGGTTTTTTGATTTTGCCTCTTTGCATTCGGTTTGATGGTGCATTTTGATGGTGTGATTTCTGGTTTGATGTTTGCGTTTTCTGTGTTTGCTGTCTATTTCCGTGTTTTTCCCCTATGCATTTTTCCCCTGCCTATGCGTTTTGCTTCTGATTTTGCCTCTATGCGTTTTTTCCGCGTTCTGCATTTTGCTTCTGGTTTGCTGGTTTCCACTCTCCATTATCTTCTCATTTGGTTTTCTGATTTTGCCTGTTTGGTTTGGTCTGATGGTGTGATGGTCCAGGAAATAGCTTGTTTGCGTTTTTGGTCTGATGGTGTGATTTTGTTGGCTTGATGGTTTTCTGTTTTTGGCTTTTTGCCTATTTGCTGGCTTACCTGTTTGCGTTTGGCCTGATGCGTTTTTCCCCTTCTCTATTTTTCCTCTTGATGGTCTGATGCTCTAGGATAGGATGATGCTTTGTTCATTTGTGGTTTCTTCTGTTATTACTTATTAATTGCTTATGAATATGATTTATGTATTGATGCATGCAGTTGCTTCTGTTTTGTGGGTTAGTGTACTGTATGATGGGAGTTAGTGGGAAATAATAGAGTCTGTGATCATGGTTTGCTTATGTTTAATGGATGCTTTAATATATATGATGGATGGGCTATGAAAAATAGCAGAGTGAGTTAGTGAGAAATGGGAAGTGGATGCCAAATTGTCAATTATCTTGTTTAATTCTCTTTTTATGTTACTTTATCTAGGATGTCTGAAAGTTCTGATATTTCAAGAGATGACTACACACCTTTGTGGAGGTTTGTTACAAAAGGGAAAAAGGAAATAAGGGGTGGAGGTAATGTTCCTTTCACATGTAATTATTGTGGAAATGATTACAAAGGAACCTATTCTAGAGTCAAGGCTCACTTGTTAAAGCTACGAGGGCTTGGCATAAGGCCATATAATAAAGTTTCTAATAAGAATATTGTTGATATGAAGAAATTAGAAGATGATGCTTGTGCAAGAAAAATAGCATCTATGCCAAAGAAAGTTCCAATGCCACCATCACCATCTACTCATGCATCAAGGATTGATTCATCTAGTAGCAGCTCTTCATTCAATTCATTTAGAGTAGGGAGTTTGGGAATTGGAAGCAAAAGAAGAAAAAGTGCAAAAGAATGTCCTCTTGAGAAAGTATACAATAGCCATAAAAGAGATGAATTGAGGGCCCATATTGCCAGGATGTTCTATTCAGGGGGTCTCCCATTCCATCTTGCTAGAAACCCTTATTATGTGAGTTCCTTCACTTATGCTTCCTCTCATAATTTGTCTGGTTTCATACCTCCAGGCTACAATTTGTTGCGGAATTCTTTATTACAACAAGAGAAGGCACATATTGAGAGGATGTTGCAACCTATAAAAACAACATGGAAGAAAAAAGGTGTAACCATTGTTTGTGATGGATGGTCGGATCCACAAAGACGACCTCTTATTAATTTTATGGCGGTGACAGAAAGTGGCCCTATGTTCATAAAATCTGTTAATTGTGAAGGTGAGTATAAAGATAAGGAGTTCATAGCAAATGTCATTTTTGGTGTAATTAGAGAAGTGGGAGTGGAGAATGTGGTTCAAGTTATCACTGATAATGCTCCAGTTTGTAAAGCTGCAGGGGTTCTTATAGAGGTTGAGTATCCTCACATCTTTTGGACTCCTTGTGTGGTCCATACATTGAATTTAGCTTTGAAGAGCATTTGCAATGTAAAGAATAAAGAAGGTTATGAAGTTGCTTTTAATGAACTTGGTTGGATAAGGGAAATAGCCGATGATGCTATGGTGATAAAAAAATTTATCATGAATCACAATATGAGATTGGCTATCTTTAATGAGTTTGAGCCTTTGAAGTTGCTTGCCATTGCGGATACTAGATTTGCTTCAATTATCATTATGTTGAAAAGATTTAAACTTGTGAAGAATGGCTTGCAATTAATGGTGATTAGTGATAAATGGAATCTTTATAGGGAGGATGATGTGGGAAAAACTCAATTTGTGAAAGATAAAATTCTCAATGATGTGTGGTGGGACAAAGTTGATTTTATTCTTACTTTCACCTCTCCAATTTATGATATGTTGAGAATGGGAGACACTGATAAACCTAGTCTTCACAAAATATATGAAGGGTGGGATAGTATGATTGAACAAGTGAAGAATGCAATATTTCGCTATGAAGGCAAGCTTGATTCCGAGGAGTCCACCTTCTTTAATGTGGTGTATGATATTTTGGTGCAAAGGTGGACTAAAAGCAACACACCTCTTCATTGCCTAGCATATTCTTTGACCCCTAGGTATTCTTATTTTTATTTTTTGTTAAATTGTGTTTTTTAACTTCATTATGTTAGTGATAATAATATATTGTTTCAATTCTCTTTATAGGTATTATAGCCAATCTTGGTTGAATGAAGCTCCTAATAGAGCCTCTCCACACAAAGATGGAGAGATAACAAGAGAGAGAATGAAGTGTTTGAAAAGAATTTTTCAAGATCCCGATGACTTGAGAAATGTTTATGTTGAATATGCAAAATTCTCCTCTTGTTATGAAGATTTTGGTGATACGGACTGTATGAATCAAAGAGGGGATATGGAGCCACATTTTTGGTGAGCAATTCATGGTCATTCTACTCCACTTCTTCAAAGTCTTGCTTTGAAGCTTGTTGGACAATCATCTTCCTCCTCTTGTTGTGAGAGAAATTGGAACACATACTCATTCATTCACTCATTTAGGAGGAACAAATTGACACCAAAACGTGCTCAAGATTTGGTGTTTGTTCATAACAACCTTCAGCTTTTGTCAAGGAGAAGCCACAATATATGCAAGGTAATACCAAGATGTGGGATATTAGAGGAGATTGTTCTGATGATGTAGTAGAAGATATTGGAGTTTTATCGGTTGCAAGTCTATCATTGGATGAACCGGAATTGAAAAAAGTCTTTTTCACAGATGAAGGGGATGAAAATATTGGTGATGATCAAGAGATTATTGAAGAAGAAGAGTGAATATTGATTATGTTGTAACTTTATGACAATTTTTGGATCTTAACTTGTATTGTGAATTATAAGTTTATAACTCATTCTATATTATTGTGTGTTAAATTATATTTCATTCTATGTTATTGTGTATATATATATATATAATTTTTGATTTTTTTTAATTCACGTGTTCTCAACGTGTTGTGTCCTATATTTTTTTTAAAATTACGTGTCCCGTGTCCGTGCTTCATAGGCTATTACACAAGGTACATGTGAAATGTTATGGTTAAAATTATTGCTTAAAGAACTTGAAATGAAATTAGCTCTACCTCTAAGAATCTTTTGTGATAATAAGGTTGCCATAAGTATCTCACACAACTCAATCCATCATAATAGAACAAAACATGTTGAAGTGGACAAACAATTTATCAAGAAGAAAATTAAAGAAGGAACTCTGTGCATAACTTATACTTCAACAAGAGAACAGACCACTAACATTTTGACAGAAGCCCTGGCAAGAAGAACTTTCAAACACTTAGAAAGCAAGCTGGGCATGTTTAACCTGGGAAGCCCAACTTGAGGGGGGGTGTCGCAGATTATGGATAAATCTGTGGTTATCCTATCCCTAGTTTATCGGTTCTTTATTTATTGTCTTTTCTTTTATATTATGTTTTTCTTCTCAGCTATATTATCGAGATCAAGGGAATTTAATTTTTCCTAATATCTTATGTCTTCTATTTCCTTTCTATTAGATATTGCTATCCCGCCTTTTATGGGATTATGATTGATAGCTTTGCTATAAATCCACTCCTATATATTTCCCATGTATTTCAAAAATAAGATGAATCGGAGAAGTCTGTTCCCTAATTTCTATAGTTAGAGGCAAAGGGAGACAAAAAAAAAAAAGGTGAAACCATTAAGAGTTTAGCAATTAATAATCTCTATTGACCTCATTTATAATAGGTCATCATTTTGACATCATTGGATCTATTTAGCCAATCTTATTTAATGAAAAAAAGTTTGATTGTTATTGTTGTTAATTCATTCCTTACACAATCAGGCATAATTAGGCCAAGGGTGGCTTGATTAAATTATACATTTATCACCCTATTAAGTGGGTTGATTGGATAAACTAATACAATACAGTGTGTACACCAAACATCTGACAAAGGTAAACAGTATTATATAAACTTATAAATTAGGTTTTATACAGCACATCAAATAGGGCCTTAGCATATCAAGCTACATCTGCGTGATACTAGTCATGTCCCCACTGTATCCCAATAGTATATCTCTAAGAAATTAAAAACAAATTATTTTCGCTACTCCTAGGATACATATCCAAGTGTATTGAAGGTGTATCAATGTTGGATATACATCCAACATGGATGCTTCTTCAATATGCCTGTAGGCATGCTTCAGAGTTCTGATAAAACACTAAATCATAAATTCTAAAGAAATCTCTCTTTTAGATATGCAGAGGGATTGAGTAGCTTAGCTGCATGTTTTAGTTTCTATTTTTTATTTTCTGTTCTTGTTCCTTTGTAGTATTTTTCTTCAGAGGACACTTCATTCTCCTTTTGTAATTTCTTCTTTCCTTCTTAATACAATTTCTTTTTCTATAAAAAAATATTGAAGGGATAACAATTCTAATCCTAATAAAATAATTGAAGGGATAACAATTCCATAGACTCAAACCTCTATGTAACTAATCCTAAAATTACCCAAGTTATGTAATTACAAATATATATAACCCAAAAGACAATTACATAATAAAATAGTAAAATAAACAATTTTATATCTTTGTCATCTTGCATAAACCTTGCTCCAGTAATGTTAAAGTTGATATAGTATATGTTGATAGTGTTGAGAGCATAATGATGTTAATGATAGCATTGGTAAAAAAAGAAAAACAATAATTGTTTAGAATGACTTCAAAAAAAAAAAATCAGAGTAAACGGAGAAGATAAAGTTGATTGCAAATAATGTACTAAGAAGTTATATGGTAAAAACATCAGTAGAACAATACATTTGCATAAGCATTTTAAGGCAGAACCAAGAAGGATATAAGGCAACAAATTTTGTTTAAGAACAGAAAGAAGGTAGATGGCTCCTTAATCTTTTTTAGCAATAATCACTTTTATTAAAGGAGTGAAGGAAGGAAATTGCTTGTACAATAATTATTCAAGGGTATCCACTATTGATGGTGGTATACTTTTGGTTTAGAGCATACTCCAAAGGTCTTCAACCTATATTTAAGGTACCTTCTCAAAATATTGTGGAGATAGTAAAAAATAGACTAAAGTCTTATTTTGGTCTTCTAAAGAAGAGTGCAGTGTCAATTTGTTTCCTCAAAGATTTTTTGTCTCAATTTACAACCTCCAAGTTCAATTTTATATTACTTCAACTCCTCTATTCAATGTCCATTAACACAGTTGATGACGTGGAACATTTTTGGTTATGTGCTACTTTAACAAGTGCTATGGCACTCCAAGCATATTTCCCCTCTCACCAAAGCAGCATCCAACCACTAGGATGCCATCATTCAATGATTTGTGGGACGTATGTATAGCTAAAAAAAACCATCGTTCAATGACTAGTAAGAAAGAAAGCATACTAATGAGTGTCATGTCACCCGTTAACATGATAAATCACTAATAAAACACTCAACATCTTGATCTCTATTAATAAAGACTAAACAGAGAGATTGAAGTAATACAAATTTAAACTTTGAAGTAGTAGAGCAAATTGATACTAAACCCATTTTTGGAGGGCCAAATAGGGTTTTACTTTTAAAATTTATGAAAATAAAAAAGTTGAGAGTATAGGGCTAATAGACAAGATTGGAAGTAGAATTGTATTAACTACAGCCTTGTGGACATCTAGTTATCAAAGAAAATGATATATGGCTATCACAGTATACTTCATTGCAAACAATTAGATTATACAAAGTCGAATATTGAGGTATTTACTTTTCACTATATAATTAATGTTTTGAACTTTGGTTTGCTTATGTTCCATGTCCACACACTTCTGAAGCTCTGCCAACTTTGTTTGGTGGATTGCATGTTAGACTAGAATATTGTCAATAAGTTGTCTACAATTACTTCGGATAATTGCAGCACCAATGACTCTCTTGTCAATTTATTGTTGGTTATGCTTGATATTTCTTCACTTACTTTGGATGAACAATTATTTTATATGAGATGTTGTGCACATATTCTCAATCTGACTGTCCAAGATGATCTGGGTATCATTTGTGAAGGCATAGAGAGAGTGAAAAATAGTGTGCCCTTTTGGACGACAACACCTAAAAGAGACCAAACGTTCATGGAAGCTGCACATCTTTTTATAAAAAATAAAAAAAATTTGATAGATTGTATTAGAAAGGGAAGGGAAACCAGTACTAAAGAAAGGAGGATAAGAAATCCTCACACCAAAAAAACAACGCAAAGACAGAGAAAACAAAAACTCCCAAAGGGACAAATTAGTGAAGTGCTGTCCAATCTCTTTACATATTCAAAACAAAGATTCTCTTTAAAAAAAACCCATGTGCAGAACACTAAAAAAAAAACTATGTGCGCAATTCTATCTCATAACATACTTAAAGGCAAAGACACACCCTTGAAGATACAAGCATTCTTTTCCAACAACAAAAACCACAAAATCCCATAAACCACACATTGCCATAGGGCTTTGTTAGCCTTCTTATTACTGAACACTTGAAAACGGATTTGAAGAAGCTTATCCAACAAACTAGGGCAAACCCAACTCCCGCCAACAATTCTAAGGAGCTAATTCCACAAGTATCTCACCGTTGAACAATGAGACAGTCTTTGAGTCAGATCTACACATAACAGACATGTATCAGGAAGAGAGCTATATGGGACCATTGAATCTAACTGTTGAACAATGAGACAGTCTTTGAGTCAGATCGACACATAAGAGACATGTATCAGGAAGAGAGCTATATGGGACCATTGAATCTGTAACTTGCCATTAGTGTTAATCCTATTAAGTATTACAATCCAAACAACTAATTTGATCTTAGAAGGAGCTTTAGATTTCCAAATCAGCTTATCCTTGTAGGAGAATGAGTAAATAACTGAAGATAAGATTTACAAGAAAAAAAACTCCTGAAAAATCAAGATTCCAAACTCTCGTATCATTATTGGAAGAAAAGAGTACAGATTCAAGCAAAGCCAAAAAGGACTGAAGTTCACTACTTTCTCTATCATTCAGACTTCTGAAAAAGTGAAAATTCCAAGAACACTTTGAATTTTGGAAAATAAAGAAACTTTGGATTGGAGAATTATGCATGAAAGAAAGCCATAAAGCTAAGGATAAGCCTCAAAAAAAGGGATATTTTCCACCAAAGCATCCTCCCAAAATCTAATTTTTGAACCAATCTTCAATTTTAAAAAAACAACAACTACAACTAAACGTTTTCTCACTAAGTGAAATTGGGTAAATAAATCAAATGACGCGACAGTGACCTATTATAAATAAAGTTAATAGGATGATTATTAATTGCTAAATTCTCTTTGATAGTTTCTCATCTATTGATTTTTTTAGTCTCCCTCTACCTCTGATCATTGGATTGCTCTCCATTTGATCTATTTTCACACTAAGATTTCTATAAATCTTCTCTATACATGAACAAACCACCTTAAATAAGATTTTACCATCTTCTTCACAATAGATACTACCCCAACTTTCTCTCTAATGCACTCATTTTTAATTATATCTCTTCTAATATGTCCACACATCTAACAATACATTCTCATCTTTGCAACATTGAGTTTATCTTTATGTTATCTTTTAACTACATAACATTTAGTATCATATAATTTGTCAATCTTATAGTTGTACGGTAGAATTTTCTTTTAACCTTTAACGACATTTTTCTATCACAAATGACACCTGAAACCTTCATTCATTTCATCCATCCCGCTTGAATCCTATAGTTTAAATTCTCTTTTACTTCTCTATCATTTTACATAATAGACCCAAGATATTTAAACCTTGTGACATTTTTTATAAGATTATCTACAAGTTTTACTTCTAAATTCAAATTTGTTCGTCTTTTACTAAAATTAAATTTCATATATTATGTTTTATTTTTAATTATACAAAAGCCATGTATTTTCAAAACTTACTTCTATGACTCTAACTTCATATTTATTTTCTCTTTTAATTCACCAACTAGTATAACATCTGCAAAAAACATACAGGCCCTAATTTTGAATATGTTCAATAACTGCATCCAAAACTAAGTCAAAAAGATATGGACTCGGCAATAAACCTTGATATAGTCCTATAGTTGTAGAAAAATCATTTGTATCCCCATTTTGTGTTCTTACGCAAGTCTTGATCCTATTATACATATTTTTTATTCCTCGAATATAAGCAATATGTACTTTTTTTTCTCTAAAACCTTCCATAAAATCTCTCTCAACACTCCATCATATGCATTTTCCAAATCAAAGAAAACCATATGTAAATCTTTTTTATTTCTTTGATATCTCTTTATCAATCTACGCAGTAAGTATATTACTTCCATAGTTGACCTTACTAGCATGAAACCAAATTAATTCTCTGTGACTTGAGTCTCTTGTCTTAACACCTCCTCAATGACCTTCTCCCATAACTTAATAGTATGGCTCATGAGCTTAACCCCTTATAGTTGACACAGTTCTGAATGTCTCCTTATCTTTACAGATAGGGATTAAAATTCTCATCCAACATTTTCTTAGATCTTATTGTCTTATTAAACAACTTAGTGAGCCAACTTATAGCTTTCTTGCCTAGACCTTTCCACACTTCAATAGATATATTATCAGGTCCTGCTGTTTTACTATTATCCATTCTCTTCAAAACTTTTTCTATTTCAAACTCTTAAATTCTACGATAAAAAGTATAATTTTAATCCTCTTCTACAATATTTAATTTATCAAAGAAACAAGAAAACTCATGTCCTTCATTAAAAAACCCTTGAAAGTAACTCTTCTAGCGTTGTTAAATATCTTGCTCTCTTACCAAGATATTACCCTCTTCATTTTTAATATTTCACTTGGTCTAAGTCTCTTATCTTTCTTCCCCTACCTTTTGCAAGCCTAAAAATTCTTCTTTCACCATCTTTAATTCCTAAAGATTGATATAACCCTTCAAAAGTTTTAGATCTCGCTTCGCTCACAACCTTTTTAGCAACTTTATATTTGTCTTAATTTTCATTATCTTTACACATATGCCACGCTTTATAACACTCCATTTTAACTTTAATTCTATTTTGTACCTCTGCATTCCACCACCAAAATTCTTTACTCTTTGACTAACATCTCTTGATTCTTCAAGCGTCTCTTTTGCTATTTTTCTAATCTCTTTAGCCACCTCGACCCATATATCATTAGTACTTCTTTGAACTTCTTAAAATCCCCATATATCGTTAGTACTTCTTTGAACTTCTTAAAATCCCTCTTTTTCTCTGCTTCTTTAAAAGCTCATTTGTTGTTTATCCTTAACAAGCAACCATCTAACTCTCGAAACTTTTCTGACTCTTTCTTTTTACTCCTCCGTTCATAACTAAAACTCTGTGTTGAATAACCAAATTCTCTTCAAGTATGACTTTATAATCTATGCAATACTTTCTATCTAATTACCTTACCAAGAAAAAATATATTTGAGAGCTTACACCCCCACTCTTGTACATGATAAGATGTTTTACCCAATTCTTAAAACAAGTATTTGCTATTGTAAAATTAAAGACTAAAAAAAAATCCAAGCTTCATTTTCTTCCCCAAACCCAATACCTCCATGTATACCCTCGTATCTTTTAGATTGGCTCCCTACATGCCCATTTAGATATCCTCCTAAGATAATATTTTCTCCCAAAGGTATTTCCTAAATCAAATCTTCTAAATCCTCTCAAAAATTTATCTTGTGATGCTTCTTTAATCCTACTTGTGGTGTATAAACATTAATCACGTTAAAAGTGTCCCGCTCTACTTAAAACTTTAAAGCTATGATTTTATCTCCTAACATTTTTTCATCTACTACATTGTTCCTCCACTCCTTATCGACTATTATGCCTATTCCATTGCTAGTTCTTGTCTTACTAGTATACCAAAGTTTAAAATCCGAATAATCTAATTCGTTTGTCTTTTCTCCTACCCACTTACACATGATGCTGATCCTTCTTCTAATCATAGTATTAACTATTTTCATTGATTTACCTATAAGCGTGCCTACATCTTAAGTTTCAAAATAGATCCTCCCCTCATGAAATAACTTCTTTACCTACACCCGTTCACTAAAATATGAGAACCCTTGCATATTTTTCATTGCACCTGGACGTCGATACAGCGACTCTTGCTCCCTCAATTTTAAAGAAACAAGCAACATAAAAGATAAATATCCTTGTGAAATAAATTTCCAAAGACTTGCATGAGTTATATTCACCGCAACTTAGAGGCATCCTAACCATTCAAATGTAAGCCATACTTGCTTTAAAGAACCTTATGCCATAAAGCATTGACCTCTAAAGGAAAACACCATAACCACTTAGCTAACAAAGTAATATTCTTGGACAGCAAATTACCATGACCTAAGCCACCTTCATTATTAGGCTTGTAACAAACCTCCCAACTAACTAAATGCACTCTGTGATCTACACCAAGACTTAACCAATGTAAGTTCCTCATAACCCTCTCAATCTGGTGAGCCACACCTACTGGCATCTTAAAAAAGGACATATAATAGATAGAAATGCTGGACAAATGACACTAAAGTGAGTGATGCACCCACCTAAAGAAAAGAAGGCCCTTTCCAATTTTTCAATCTCTTATAAATCTTTCGAACCACTGGATCCCAAAAGGAGGTAGCTCATGGACTACCTTGGGAGGGCACACCCAAGTAAACAAGAGACGACTACAACACCTAACAACTAGCCAAAGTAGCAAAAGAAGAAAGGTTGTGACTATCAAGGTTAATCCCTGCAACACCACTCTTTGCCAAATTGATCTTCAAACTTGAAACCATCTCAAAGAACTGAAAGATATAGAGAATAGATGTGAAGCTCTTATCATACGTGAACTGCAAATGAAAACTGTGATATCCTTAGAAGCAGCTATTATCCCCTTAATCAAACCCCTGTCTACATCTCTAACCAAAATCCGACTCAAAACATCCACCACTAAAGTGAAAAGGAGCAGGGAAAAGGGATCTCCTTGTCTCACTCCTCACTGGCCTCAAAATCAAGACTTAAGTTGACCATTAGCAATCACAGAAAAGGTGGCAAAAGACAAGCATCCCAAATTCCACTTTTGCCATTTCTCTCCAAAATCCTTCCTAACAAGCACTTTATCTGAAAAAACCTTGCTCACCCTATCATATTCCTTTTCAAAATCCAGTTTAAAGACTAAACCTTGGCCCCTTTGCCTCTTTACATCTTCCACAACCTCATTGGCCACTAAGGCAGCATCCAAAATCTGCCTACCTGAGATAAAAGCACTCTAATATTTTGAAATTGTATTTGATAACACATCACAAAGTCTAGTAGAGAGAACCTTGGTAATGATCTCGTACACACTAGTAACAGGCCTAACCTTCTTAAGCACCAAAATAAAAAAAGTAGAGTTCATACTCACTGCTACCTTACCATTACAAAAGAGCCCATTAAACACCTTTAAAAGATCTCCTTTGACGATATCTAAACAACCCTGGAAAAAATTCAAAGTAAAACCATCAAGACCAGGAGCTTTATCCTTTGCCAAATCCCAAATAACTCTTTGAACCTCTCCTTCAACAAAAGGCCTCACCAACCAACTGGCCTTATCAGCAAAAATGAGACACCAATCTAAACCTTCCAAAAAAGGTCAACAAGAATTTTCTTCAAAATAAAAAGTAGAGAAGAAACTAGTAACTTCCTCTGTCATAGCCCCAATATACCTAACAAGACTCCCATCCTCAATCTCCATTTCTTTCATAAAACTCTTTCTCCTTCAACTAGAAGCCACAGCATGAAAACAGATTTGTGTTCGCATCCCAGTCCATTGAATTCTTGATTTCTGCCTCTAGCTAGTTTCTTCTCTTAAAATCACCTTTTCAAACTCATTCCTCAGAGAATCCATTTTACTCCGCAGCTCCAAAGATAACATCTCTTTTGCTTCCAAATTATATAACTCCAATTCTCTAAGAATCTCCTCTTTTCTAGCCTTAAAACTTACAAAAAGTCCCGATTCCAAACTTTAACCCTCTCCTTTAAAACTTTCAACTTCATCATAAATTTAAAGCCCTCCATCCCTCCACCTTTGTTCCTTCCCACCTCTCTTTAACAAAATTTAAAAAAGAAGGGTGAATCAACCACATATTTTCAAAGAGAAAGGAGTGGGACCCCATTTAACCTAGCAAGAATCCAAAACAATTGGGAAATCATCTGAAACTAAGTGAGTCCCCACTTCTTGCTTCAAATCTAGAATAGCATCCTCCCAAATATCAGTGCACAAGAAACTATCCAACCCAGAAAAAGTTGTATTCCCTCTGACCATTGAACAAGTGTATTGAGCATTGGACATAGGTAAATTTCTGAAACTGCAATCTTGGATAAATTTATCAAAACCCCTTATGGTTGCAATAATCCTATCTAATCCCAACTTTTCATTAAGGAAGCTCACAGAATTGAAATTGTCACCGACACACCAAAAGGGAGAACAAAAACCATGGACGTAGCAAAGCTCCTCAAAGAACAAAGATTTGATCTAAAGTCTAATAGGACCATAAACCTAGGTAATCCACCTTTGACCCCTCCCCTTGAAGTTCAATAAACAGAAATTGAAAAGGAACCACAGATAGAGTCTACCTTAGTTGCCACCTTAATATGTCAAATGACCACCATACCCTCCAAGGCCCAAACAAAAGGGAAACGTTCCCAATCTTTATGTCTTGACTCCCACAAACTTCTCACAAGCAAACCATCACACTCCTCTAACTTGGTCTCCTAGATCATAACAATATTGGGCAAAGCTTTGGAAATAACCTCTCTTTTTTTCATGTTACCTAGCCTCCCAAGACCCTAATATTTCCAAAGAAAAGTTTACCGGATTCACCTTGCATGCCTGCCTTCCCTTCACTACACCATAGTTTATCCCAGAAGTCAAATTGTGGAACTCTTTTTCCAAGCCCTTCTTCCTTCATGAATAAGTTTTAGGAGAATTCAACACCTTCAAACGAACACTTTTCTCACCAACATGACTCACCTCTATAGCATCAATTAAGGCTAGTGGGTCTTGATCATCCCTCTCATTGCCTCCACAGTCCACACTTTAAAGAAATGGCATTTTCCTTTAGCTTATGGTCAACAAATTGAACTAAAGTAACTCCAACTGAAATGGATAAGTTGTCAGCTCTGCAATGATGTCTCAATTCTTGACCACTTCACACATCAAATTCCACTTTTCAAAAAAGATTTAAGTTATCACTTGCTATTTGTGAAGATTATTTTCTGCACCACCCAAAGAATTTGCAACAGATAGAGAACAAGGAATAAGATAATTTTCCTTAGAGGAAGACAATTGATGGTCAGACAAATCACTCCCTATTCCAAAAAAACCATCTGTTTGGTTTAAGTCTCGATGAGATTCTACCTTTTGATTTACAAAGATTTTTTAATCATTTGAAAACTACAGGCTTCATATATAACTTAGCCAATTGAAAATGATTAGGAGTTAGCAAAGGAGAGTTGTGGAATGTTAGGATTTTGCTGTGTGACTGAAATGTGTTTTGGGACACAATATCCCATAGCAAATCTTTTCTTCCCTGTGATTTGTGAGATAAGGTTCTCTTCATAATAATGGTTTTCTTGTGCAATTGAGATCATTAGGAGAGATCTATTATACATGGAGCAAAAGGTGTTGCTATTGTTCTAGATCCAAGATAAAAGTTTATTAGAGTATTTGTTTTCAAAGCTATAGGGAAATTTTGCTTCACTTGAAATGAATAAAATTACGCAACTATATTACTCTATCTAAGGAATATAAAGCTAAAGGTGTGGCCAAGAAAACTTTTAGAGAGACAGTAAAGGAGATGGGATAAAAAAATGGGTAATTTTATAAATTCTAATTTTCTTAGCAATTATAACTCATTTATCAATGACTTAGAAGATACGCTAACAAAATCTGAGTTAGATCACTATTTGGAAGTGAAAATCTTGCCTAAGACTACCACCAGTGATTATGACTCAGGTATCCAGTATTACAGAAGGTTGCTAGAGATATTTTGACATCCATATTTCTATAATTGCTTTAGAATCTAAATTAGTGCTGGTGGTAGATTGGTCAGTCCCTGTTGTTCTGGACTTAATGAGGACAATTTGAAAGCACTTATATGTTCTCACAATCGGTTATGCAAGAAATGCCAAGATAAACAAGGTAATAAAAATTAGTGTTCGTATTAGTCAATTTATTTAAATGATATATGTTACCTTTTCTTAGAACTTTCTTCCTTTTTTTTCTAACTTCTTATGTCTATATATTCATGGTGTTGGTTCTAAAGATGTGAAGGATAAACATTTTAAAAACTTATGAATTTAATTTTGTTGTTGAGGATGAGGTAATTATTTTTAACTATTTCTATTTTTATGACAATAAATAACTAATTCATATCATATTTTTAGCAGGCATTGGAGAGTGACTATACAGAGTCATCTTTGAATTTGACAATCATTTAAATGAAGTTTTTCAAGTTGTAATCCTTATAGGTTAGTTGTTGTTGTGTTTAAATCGTGTTTGAGGATAATTTGTGATGTTTTAAATAATTCTTTCTAGATAATATTGTTAAGAATAGTGTTTGACAATTTAGAATTGTGTGGATTTGTTGTTTTAAATTATATTAATGGTTATTCGAGCCATTTTATTTTTTATTTTCATTTAAAACAAATAGGTTTCATGTAAATGTGTCCCAGCATGAGCAAAACTTGACCATTTTGAAGTTTCTTCAAGTCAATCCGTTTGGTGATTTGGAGATTCAATCGGAATGGAAAGTTGCCTTTAGAATTTTGAGATTTTGAAATTTTAACTTTGGAGCATGACCCAAACATGTTATTGGAAAGTTGCCTTCAAAGATATGACTGCATTTTCCAACGTGAAAAATGATCTACACATAAACTAGAAAAATGCATTTCCCATGATATTTATGTAAAGCATTTTTCAATTTAGTCCCCCTTCCCTGTCGTCGCCTAAATAAAATAAGCATAGTGAGGTCACAAGCAAGAGAACCTCCAAGGATTTCCTCTAATAGAAGTTCATATCCTCCAAGGGAACCATTAAGAAAAATGGCAGTGATACACAAACCAATGACCTAACTTTCACCAAATTATTAGGGTATTAACACTATCACCAAGTCATCCTGAAACTGCTTGATACTGTTCAGACAAATGCCTAAATTCATTTCTCGAAATTTTTATAGTTCTTGACTCTCTAAAGTTTATGAAGTGGGCTTTTTCTCAGCTTTATACTTCTTTTTCATTCCCTTTTGCGTTTTATAGGGTATGGATGTAACTTAACGTAAACTTCTATATCCAAGGGTTTTACACCTGAACACTGGTTCAACAAACTTATTAACCTAAGAAATATCACTTAAAAATTATAAATTATGAATATAAAAATCCCCTTCAACCGTACTCAATGTGCAGTTTGCCTCCTAGGTTTTTGCTTGATGCAATTTACCCATCATTTGTCTAGCTGTGCATACCAAGACTTTTATCACTGTGCCCCTAAAATTGAAAATGATTCAGGATAGTTGATGCAGATAAACTGCCACGTTTTAGTTATTAATTTTAACAGCACAGCAATGGAAGTTTTGATTTGCACAATCAGAGATATGATTGGGTAGCTTCCGCCAGTTGAAACAGTGGAGGGCAATGTACATGAAAAGTAAAGTTAACAGGGAATTTTTATAATATAAGCTTATTGTAAATGTAAACTATGTATATCTATATAACAGTTCCCATATCTTTAATTCTTTCGGTCAGCACGCATACACAATGCAAGCCCCAGTCAAATATAATTCATTTGAAACTATAAAATGCTAATGCATTGTAAACAGCAGAGATGGAAAAAAGAATTACTCTGAAAGGAATGCATTTGAAATAAAATTACAGATGGAACGTACCAGGATTAGGGAAAAATCTCCTCCGGTCATTTGGGCATGCCACAAAAAGAGCATTTTGTGGATTAAATATTGCTTGACATACCAAGAAAAACCACTCCCGCAGTACACCTGGGCCCGTAGCTTCCTCATTTTTGAATTCCATAAAAAGGCCAGCATGCAGAGATTCAGGCTCTGCTCGTGCTATGTATTCAAATGATTCTGCCAACAACTGAGACCTGTCAATAAGCATCTCATGCAATTCCTCATAGTCTTCTTTTACCTCTGGGAACATCATCGTAACCAAATGCCTCCTAGATTCAAAATTTGTTACACACTTGTGCTCAAGAATCCACTGATGATCATCAGTTCTCTTTGCATACTGAACAATAAGTATAATCACCATACATCTTTGACGGCTCAAAACTGACCAAAATTCTTCTTCAGCTCCCTCATAGAGCTTAGAAAGGTGATACAATTCCTTCAAGATGGAAAGATACTTAGACCATGCAGAATACAGAATATCCCCCTCCACTCTTTCCTTGGAAACCAAGAATTCATTCATTTTATGAAGACACTGATCCATTTTCTTTAATAATTCAATAAATATAAGTCGAAGATATTCATTCTCTTCCACAAGTAAGAGATGCTTATGATGTTTTTCATCGGTCTTAGAAGATAATGGACTCTTGAAAGCTAGTTGCTTCCTGATTCCAGTCCTTAAAGGGAGTAAGAATGCAGTAAAATCCCGAACATCACTCAACAACGGCCCTAAACTGGTGGGAGATTCCATACTCTTATCCAAATCCCGCAACAATATATTTGCAAGCTCACGAACAAACGGGAATATATCTTGAATTAAAATTAATCCCTTCCCACTTTCAGAACCATAGGAAACACTAGAAGTCTCCAATAAAGACCCAAATGTACTCCGACAAGAGACATACAAAGGATCCTCAGAACCCACCCTTTTAAGCAATTTGCAGAATTCCAACACTACACGTGCGCACTGCGTATGCAACGACTTAGACAGGGTAGTGCGACAGGAACTCATAAAATGCCTAATAGAACAATCAGCACATTCTTTGTTACCTAGATAGGGCGACATATAGAGCATAACCAGCACTGCCGGAGCAGATGAAGACATAAAAATCTGGAAATACCCAGAAGCAGAATCATTGTCAATTCTCGGAGTCATGTTTAGGTAATCAGTCATTAGTCCTTTGATAGTTTTCAAAGCATCGTGTTCCACTTCACCCCTGCAGAGACGGCAAATTAGGGAAATCATATCGTTGATAACCTGCCAAGCTTGAGGGTGTTCTGTGCTGCGCATGCGCCCAACCAATTGAACATTGGCATCATTCTGAATGGAACACTCGAATAGAGTCTGTTCCCACTGAAGTTGCTTACCCCTATAAATTAGTCTCTGCTCAAATACGGGTATACCCGTAATTGTTTGGATTCTTTCGTGAATCGATCTCACAGTATCTTGTGGACAAGCTTGCACTACCATAGTTTTACCTTCTGACATCAGTCGAATGAAGAATTGCAATCCCGCCCATAAACGAGTTGACTCTGAACGGGAGGAACAACCATACAACATCGAACGAGCATCGGATACCCTATCTGACACAGTCCCATCGGCGTCAGAGTTACAGGAATTTACAGCTTTGGGTTCTTCTTTTCTCATTCTTACTGATACTAAGTCACAGAAATCAGAATAGTTCTCCTCTTCATCGTTAGCGCCATAATCATCCAACTTGCGCTTTGAGGAGACACGGTGGTTATCGTTGTTGTTCCCGCCGTGCTGATGAACATAATCCACGGTAGGAGTTTCAATAATAGACATTTAAGAACCCAAACTGCCGCCGTCGGATAAATTCTCAGTAGCGAGCCAAGAAAAAAACCATGTAGTAATCAACCAAACTCATATAGCAATCACTAATGAAAAAAGTAAGCTCCTACGGTAGCTCCAATGGCCGGGGGCGGGCTGACGACCGACGAGGGAACCCAGAGGTTTCGGCTGTTGGGTTTACCAATGTCTGTAATCTTACGCTGATATATTGTAAAATATATAAATTTATAGACACAAATTTTATTATTTTATGTTATATTTTATTTTTATTAATTAATATTTTCGCAGAAAAAAATCTAATAATGTAAAATATATAAATCTATAGACACAAATTTTGGAGTTTGATTTAAAATTTGAGCTTTAAATAAATTAAAAGTTATAATCATGAAATATAAATATAAAGTATATTATATTTATTTATTTTAAAATTTTTAAAATTTACAATCATCTTTCTATTAGTTTTAATTTATATAAAAAAAAAGTCATTTAAAGAATTGTTAATAAAAAATTATATTTTATATATTTTTTTAAAAAAATTATTATTAACTTAATTTAATACAATACAAAATCATATAAAATTAAATAATTATTGTAAAAATTTAAAATAAAAAATCAGTTATAATTTTAAAAATAATTAAAAAAATTTATAGAATTGAGCTCAGATTAACTCACCTATGGCGCTACAATGGAAGGAACACTCACACAGTCACACTAGAGAAAGACATTCAGCGCGAGCAAAGAGGTGACTCCCACTCTTTTAGGGCATGAAAGATAACGTTCTCTTTTTCTAATTTAACAATAGAATCAATTAAAATATTGTAATTTTTAATAAATTGATAATTTTAATAAAAATTATATTGAAATATTAAAAAAAAAATATAATATTAAATAAGTTTTATATCTAATAATATTTGAGGGTGTATTAAACAGAAAGTTAGAGTAGTACTTATTATAAAAAAAGATAGTGAAATCTTGCTTAAAATAATTTGGTCATTTATGGAGAAGATCTGTAGAAATTTTAGTAAAAGAAATAGATCAGATGAAGAATAATTCGATAACTATTGGTAGAAAGAGATCAAAAAAAAATAATAGGTAAAACTATTAAGAATAACTTAATAGTTAATAATCTATCTATCGATCTCATTCATAATAATTCACGTAACCGACATCACCTAGTGAGAAAAGACTTTATTATTATTGTCATTGTTGATATAATAATATTTGAATATTTATAAAATATTTATATTATATATAAAAAATTCATATTACATATAAAAAATTTATATTATATATATAATATTATTTTCTTTTATTTTTAAACGATTTTTTTGCTAATAAAACAAGTGGAATTTTAAATTATCAAGCTCAACTTATTTTATTAAGTTAGTATGATTAAAATAATTCATTTAATAAATGAAAGACGTGGATTATTCATAAATAGTTCCTTTCATTTACAGCCCACGAAATGTAAAGTGTAATCTTTTAATTGAAATAAATAAAAAAATATCATATATTCGTTTTATTGTTATTTAAGTTTCACTTAAATATTTTAGTCATATTAATATTTAAATAACTTAAATTAATACAATATATATGTAGTTAAAATAAAATTATAATTTTATTAATGAGTCAATTGTGTTAGAATCATTTTTATTGTTGATAATTTCAAATTTAAGTTCCAGTCAAAGTAAAAAAGACAAAAAAAAAATGAAAATTTTGTATAAAAATTTGTGAATAAAAATTACTTTTATTTATTTTTTTATTTTTTATTTTATTTAAATATTTAAATAAATTAAATTTCTAATTATTTTATCATTTCCCTATATTCAGTAAATTTATTTAAAAAATATAATATATATAATTTTTTATAAACTAAAATTTATATAATGCAAAAAAAAAATATTATGTTTAAAAATTATTTTTAATGAATATGCAATTTTCGGAGAGATGTTTGAGTCTTTCCTATTTAAAATTTATTTATTTAAACTTCTCGGACGATTACTTAGTCAGCAAGGTGTTCTTGTCTGCCGCAAAATGGTGCGGTGTTCCAGTGTGAATGCACCCACGAAATGGGCGTGAGCTAACCACATGCTTTGCATATGAGGTATACAATCTAACGGTGGTAATTTTGCTGCCGTTTCACTATTCTACCGAAAAGGCAATGGAGTCAAAGCAATGGTTGAAAAAGTCTTCAACCAATGTACTCATAACTCAGGAACTCAATTACTTCTTGCAAAAAATAGATTTAAGGTAGACAAAGTCACAATTGATCTTATCTAATATGATTCGAATATTGATACTTTATTCTACTATGTTCAAATATTATACCAGAATTTACAAACTAGAGTACCACAAATAAACTATGAATTGAAGTCTTTACTTTAAGAGATTTTAAACCAACATTTCTTAATAGAGAAGCTGAAATAAATGTTCTTAAACTTCAAATCAAACAAATTAAAAAAGACATAGGCAAAAAAACTCAATCTCAATTCATCTTTGAAGTGTCCTATCATTTTCCTACTTATGTTTCACTATACCCATCTACAAATGTTTACTCAGAACTTGATTGCTCAGAATGTTTTAAAAACACTCACGAGCTTTTGCCTAACCTTTCTCTCTAAATTAGACCAATTGAAAGACCTTCGAACCCACAAAAAAGTATATCATCATCCTGTGAAATAAAAATTGATGATTAACCCAAAAGGAACACAGAAAGAAGTAAGGTTAAGTAGCCTACTTACCTTTCATAACATATGATTTCTTCAATGGATACTTCTTATGACACTGAAGATGAACTACTTAAAAGTGAATATGAGGTAATAGACTTAAATGAAGATGATACTATTACAGATATCACTGTCTTACTCATGGCCACTTCTGCTAATCCTTAACAATATGACTCTCAAGAACATCTAAAAATGTATGATGATCCTAAACTTGATCCTCTAATAGTAGAAGATCCTCTTCCACAACTTAAAGTTCAATAAGCCATCTTTTGGCTTTTGGTTTGCCCTTGACAATATCTCACCTAAAAATAGAGAACAAGAATTATAGAATTTAGCACATGGATAGACTTATAAATACCTGAAACAAATATAAGACTTGTCTTTATAGAGTTCACCTCAAAAATGATTGAAACTTTAAGAGAATAGCTCCAAAGTCTTGGTATTTATAGGCAAATCCAATTAGCTCAAGTGCTAACAATAAGTGAAGTTCTTGATGCCATTTCCTAAAAATTCATAGAAGATTACAATATGATTGATAATTTGATAAAAAAAAAGAGTCATTTGAAATGAAATATGGCTCACTAAAAAAATAATATTGAATTTTACTACCAACGCATATAAAAAAGATACTACATTCTAAATGGATTCAATTATCCTAATTTCAGACATACATACATAGCATCTCTCCCATAAAAGCTATAACTTAAATTAAAAAGATCTATCCTTGCCTTGAGAAAAAGATATGGTAGCTATCACTCTCAGAGAAATTTATCAAATCAGACTTGTAGCAGTTAATAAGCTCTGTAAACAACAGAAAATGTTAATCAACATGCTTGATAATCGCAACAAATTTAAAAGAATGTGCAAAAAGCCACACATGTAGATTAAATGCAAAGGTAACAATTACGCCTTTCCAAACAAAAGGAGGAATAATAATAGAAAAATCAAAGATACTTTGGTAAAAGAAAATGAAATAAGAATTCTTTCAAATTCTTCAAAAAAGAAATCCTGACGAGGAATACAAAAACCTAACAAATGTTATATTTGTGGGGAAAAAAAAAGACATTTTGCCAAAAATTGCCTTAACAAGTATAACAAAGCAATAAAAATGCTTCACTATGTCAATTCTCTCATTCTGTACGAAGATGTAGACATTGAATCACTCTTCTCTAAACAAAGTGAATTAAAAGAGAAAACTGCATTGGCCTTATCTGACTCTCAAGAAGGAGATATAGAAGATTATCGTTTAGAATTTGATGACTATCCTTATTATGTCCAATTGTTTCAATCCATAATTATTTAAAGAATTTTAGTCCCAAAACCTTTGTCAATGCTGTTTACAAAAATTTAAGTCTTATATTCCAAATTTGCTAAAGTAATCAAGTTTATAGCATACATGGTTACTAGTGCACAAAAACGATGATAGATCTTGTAGCCCTCCCACCTAAAAGAGTGGGAGCCACATATTGAATTTTTCAAAGATGTTGATGGCAAGGCCTTCATTACTAAACTTATATCTATATCTAAAATTGGAATTAAATTCTTCCCACAATATATCATCTAGACTAAAGTATTGGGAAATGGGTTGCTTGATAAAGATCTCTCAATGGGAATGGATGTTTATTGTCAAGCTCAAAAACTACAAATTCTATCCATAAGAATCAAGTGAAAATAATAGTTCAAGCCATATATGCCAATTTACAAGTTGTTTGCATTATGAGATGCACTAGATAGATATAGAAACATTAAGACAAAACTATTAGAAATATGTGCAAAAAATCATGTAGAGTTCAAACATCCTTATCCCTTGTGCAAAATTCACGTTTAATGAAGATATTAATTTTACTAAAGATAATCATCTATGAATGACTCCTATAGACCTATAATTAGCTCGAGAAGAATGTTCTCGACTTTTGCAATAAGTACTCATTTAACCTACAAATTCAAATTAGGAATGTTAAGCATTCTGTGTTGAGAATAGGTCAAAAGAGATTCAATCAAAAAAGTTGGTTATTGATTATGAGTCTCTTAATTAGTTTCTCAAAGATGATAATTTTTTTCTTCCAAAGATCAATTCTCTTTCACCTATCTAAAGGATGCTAGAATCTATTCAAAGTTTGACCTAAAAGCAACATTTTCATAAATTGGTATTGACCCAAAAGATCATTATAAAAGTGCCTTTTGCATTTCAAATGCTCAATATCAATGGACAATCTTTTCATATAGTTTCAAAGTAGCACCTTCCTTGATTTAGAAATCCATGATTTGAATATTTAAGCCTATTCTTTATAGTGTTTTAGTCAACATTGATGATATTCTATTGTTCTCAAAAGATAAAGAAGCCCATAGGCTTCTCTTAAACCAATTCTTTAACCTTACAAAGAAATATAGAGTTATAGTTGCAAAGTGATAATAACAACAATAATTTGAACAATTATATAGTGACAGAGGTCTTTAACCATTGAGTCAACCCCTTCAGGTTATATGTGTGTGTGTGAATATATAAACTAATAAAAAAAATAAACTTCAATATTATAAATGTGTTTGTATTTGTAATAGCCTTAAAAATTAAAGAGAATTCTAAATTTAAAGAAAATTTTGAATAAAAGAGAGGATTCTGAAAATGGATATAAAAACCATTGAAAATATGTTTATTTATTATATGGGTTAAAGAATTACATAAAAAAAATATGAGAATTTACGTTTCGGGGTCAAAATATAATTTCTTAAAAGTTTAGGGGTCAAAATGTAAATAAAAAAATTGCAAGGACCTTCTTCTAAATATGAATTTTTGCATAAAAGTCTCCCGAGATATTTTAAGAGCCTCAGCCACCCAAGAAGCAACAAAAGTTGGATTTTTCTCTCTCCTCCAAATTTTCTCTCCCGAAACCCTAAAACTTCTCTTTAAGATTTTATCGCTTCTGGACCTCAGATTTCAACACCACCACCACCAACAGACTCAGGACGAAGAGTTCTACAAATCCATCATATTAGTTTCGGGAAAACTGGCTGGAAATTAGCTGAAAAATAAAGAAAAAAACCACCTAAAGAGGTAATCTCCTAAACTCCTATCTATGGTTCTCAAACGCAAAAACTAACACCGTAGATCAATCCAGAAGGTGCCGAAACCTTAAAATCTCAAATTTCAAGATCATCTTCCCTTGCATGCGCCCCCACGCACTGCTTCTCCCTCGGCAAGTGACTCCCATGCGCAACTTTCCCTGGTAGCGCGTGCAGTGCGTGAATCCAATCCTTGTTGCGTTGACTTGCATTGATCAAGCTCCTAGAAATCAAATTTCGCAAATCCAAAGTCATTTTCAAGGTTTTTAGACCCTCTAAACTCATTTTTAGGGTATATTTTGCCAAATTTGGATATGAAATGTGGATTTTGAGGTTGTCCAACTTGGTACCCTAACTTTATGAGTAAATGATTCTTTTTATGACTTGCCATATACTCTTCTTGATCTTTAAATGTAACATCCCGTAATTTTTAGATATTTTCCTTAGAAATTCTTCACCTTACATATATGCATAGAAATGTTCTAATATTAGTGGAATAGGTAAAGAAAGAAAATCTAAGAGGAAATATTAGAAATAAACATGTTAAAGAAAGGTGAAATTCTTAGGTAAAGAAAGATAAATTTTTGTGAAGTAAGTAAAGGTCTTAAAATTTCAAGAAGATCGGATTATGGTAATTTTTCTTAATTTAAGAGCAAAAGTTACTAAGTTTAGTATCTCCACCCGTAATTGGGCTTTAACCTATAGACACTTCATATAGAGTTTTTCTACTTCACATGAATTTTTAGCAAGCCAATAGGATAGCCCAAGGAAGAAATAAAACATAGACTTGGACTAGGATATAGAAGTTGGACCGGTAGCCCAAAAATCATGAAAATGTGACCAAGCCCATTATGAAAGGTAGAATTTTAACCAAAGTAAGGAAAATGGGCAAGAATGAGCCCAAACCCAAGAGGAAAAAATAAAAATAAAAATAAAAATAAAATTAAAGTGATGAAATATTGGTGTAATCAAGATTAAGTGACATGGAATTAAGACAAAAATTTAGCAAGTGGTGTGATTCTACATTCATCATTTTGGCAAGTGGCATAATAATACAAGGCTTTAGGACAAAAACATCTATATCCTACATTCATAACTTTAGCAAGTGGGTAATAATACATAGCATTATGACAAAACATCATTATCCTACACAAATAATTTTAGTTAAGTAAGGAAAATTCAAGGGCTAGAAATTTGCCACTTAAAAAGGCAAATCTATCATACTTGATTAAGACAAAAGAAAAAGGAAATGAATCCCTAAATCAAAGGGATCTTGCCCCATATCTTAAGAACATATCATCATAATTTTCAAAATACAAATCTCCTTTTTCTATGCATATCTTGACTAAGGAAGAGGAAGACAAGAACATAAGTTGTTTGTTTTCCAAAAATTCAACAAAGTGTATCCTAATTGTGATAAGGTAGACCCATGATCATGAAAGGTGAATTATTTGGTGGTCTATATAAGAAAACCCACCTTTACAACATTAGAATTTTGTCCAAGTGAGGGAGAGCAAAAATAGATGCAAGGTAGTGTGAGGAAAGGAGAGGAAGAAAGGAAGAAAGAGGAAGGAGAAGTCTAGGGGACTAAGTGCTCCAGGTAAGTTTAACAATATTTCTTTTTGAAGAAAACCTTTGAAACTCATAATATTTATATGAGATTTTAATTTTAGAACTTTGATGATTGGTCATGGATGTTGCTATATCATGTTACATATTGATCTTGCATGTGATGTATGTTTGAATACTTAGGTTGGTGTAGATAGTTCTGCATGGGTATGGCTATAGTTGACAGAATTTTAAGCTTCGGTATTTTAATTTCTGGGAACAATCTATAAGGAATTAAAATAAATGGTTAACATAAGAATTAAAGATATATGTGTCACGGATTTTTACCCACTGGAATAATTCCATTTGGAGTCCATATGAGGTAGCTATGGTCTGATTAGTAGTCAAAGGTCAGAAAATGAATCATCAGGGAAGAATATGTTAGGATAGCTTCGGTAATTTAATTTCTGGGAATTAAAATAAATGGTTAACATAAGAATTAAAGATATGTGTGTCATTGATTTTTAGCCACTGGAAGCATTCAATTTGGAGTCCACATGTGGTAGATATGGTCCGATTAGTAAGCCAAGGTCAGAAAATGGTTCATCAGGGAAGATTATGTTAGGACAGCTGTTGTATTTTAATTTCTGGGAATTATCTGTATGGAATTAAAATAAATGGTTAACATGAAAGTTATATATCTATGTCTCATGGAAATATACCCACTAGAATTATGCAATTTGGAGTTCATATGAGGTAGATATGATCCGATTAGTAAGCAGAGGTCAGAAAATGTTTATTCAGGGAAGAGTATGTTATTAATGCTTTAGTTTTTGAATTTCGGGCAATATTCTGTAGGGAATTAAAATAGCGCGCCAACATAAAAATTGTAGATATACGGCTCATGGATTTTTACCAACTGGAATAACTCAATTTGGAGTTCCAATTTGGGAGATATGGTCTAATTAGTTTGTAAAGGTCAGAACCTATCCGAGAGGAACTATTCTGTACGTTGAGGGAGTAATATCACCTTCGTTTCTTAATTTTTCGCTACAATGTTCAACATAATAGTTTTAGATAATTGTTTTATCTTGAAATGGACACCAAGATCACCTGAATCAGAGTTAAATTGAGGGAGTTATGCTCTTATTAGTAAGAGAAGGTTAGATAGGATGAAAACCTGCATCAAGAAAATAAAAAAATAAAATTAGTATTTAAAAAAGAAGATGAATCTTAATAAATGACTAGTATAGCCATAGCCATTGCCATTGTATGAACTTCTTACCATCTTAAGTGTGAAATTTTGACATGGAAATATTTTATAAAGTGATATTTGAAATGGTTATGTTCATGGCATGATTACCAATGATTTTTGGTAATAATTATATTTTGATGAACATACTTGTTATTGAAAGCATATTTTTGGCTATCATTGTGAAAAGAAAAGAAATAAGCACGGTCACATGGCAATCCGTGTGGTGCACCAGTAGGGGACGCCCTACCAACGGTTATGATCAAGATAATGAGAAAAGAAAGAGAAAGTGGGCCATGTCGGACGGAGCGAGAAAAGCCCGTACCGGAGAGTAGAGGATACTCACCCTGACCGGGGTAGCTTGAAATGAGAATAAGTTGATGGCCATCATATGATATTTTGAAAATAGTTAATCATATCATACATATCATTACAGTATGATTCTTATGTGCATAGATATAATGCATTCATGTGACCAAAGATATTTTCTGTAGTTTATACAGCTGAACATGACGTGATGAGATTTACTGATGATAATTTATTGTTGAACTTACTGGGATTTAATTCTCACTATATTTCCATATCATATTCAGAAAATTATTTATGCAGCTTTTGTTTCTAAGGCTCTGGCTTTTAGTGCACATTGGATCGAGTTACTTTATATTGGGCAGATTTTAGAATCAAATAAGATGTTTGTGGTCGAGTTGGCTCAGATCCCGGTGAACGTGCAACCACCCGCACCTGTATCTTCGGAATTGGTCAACCAAAATAAACAAGATGTAAATATCTATGTGTTTGATATGTTATACGTCTGTTTTGATTAATGACATGTATGTGAACTCAATATTATATAATAATAAAGGAAAAAAAGAGAGGTTGTTACATTAAACGTGTATTTGCTTATGTTTATAAGATATTTACGCTTTTAAATGTTTCTGAAATGCATTAAAATTATCTGAATTACTTACAATTTGGAATATAATTCGAGAAAAGTATAGCTTTGAAAATGAATTTTTGAACTCATGGTATATCTTATTTTACATGTATTTCTCATTAAATGATAAAGTGAATATTTATACACGTTGCATTGATTTATAAAACTATATGATTGCCTCGAGAAAGGGCATGTATATGTGATAAACTTTGAATGGATAATATATGACAGATGATCTATATTGAGACTGAGATTTTGTATTATAATGAAAGCTCTGTTTTGAATGATATAGAATATGTGCATATGATAATTTTGTGAAAGAATCCTATTAGAAACAATGTTTGCTAACAATAGGTGATGTTAGCTCTGGTGCATCTTAATACCTCAGTTAGCAAGGGTGGTGCTAGCATCTTGTGAGGGCAAACACACGAGATATGTTATGTGATGGAGAGCGGGATGCCTCTTATCTGAGCGAGATGTCAGTTATATGAGATGTGATTTGCCTTCCCTTGCTTTATGCTTGGGAAATTACCCATATTAGAGTCCCTTCGCGTGTCCTCTTGAATTGTGGTAAGGCAAACCTTGGCTGAAATGCTAAGTATAGGCAAATCTTACACCAACAAAGTACGGAAGGGATTGAACTCTGATATGATGGTTCTGATATGGGATCCTCCTAATATTTTTATACGAGATGTTTTTAATGCATATCAATGTTTGAATAATGATCATAATGTATCATATATGGTTACAAATATTTGAATGTGATTTGAACTGAGAATATTTGAAAATGCAGGTCCTATATAGATGTACTTCTAAATCGTAATTTTCGATGTGATAAATTTTAATATATGAGTACATCCATATGTTGATTTGAAAGGTCATAGAAGGTGTTATCTGCTCACTGAATTGTCAAACTCACTACACGATACTTACATTTTTTTAAGATAAAGATACAGAGTTTGGTCCTACTGCTACGTGATCAGCTAGGTGTCATATTCTCTGGGTGAGCCTACGTTGCTTCCAAGGCTCGAAATATTTAAAATATTTAGTCATTATAATCTAGAGTATGCTCTGAACGCCACAAGCAGGATCCCAACTTCTGCTGTAATATTGTTAAGTGTAGTTTTGGCATGTATAATTAGCTATACTAAAATCTTGTAAACGTATGATATTTTCTTGATATATGATATTATGAAACCGTATGCAAATAAATAAGAGTAAATTTATTTGTTAGTTATGTTATTCGCGTTCCATTAAATTGGGCGTGACAAATTGGTATCAGAGCATTAGGTTTCCTGTGACTATCAGAATAAAGGATTCTTTAGTAGGACTTTTAGTATGGATATAAGTCGGATATATTTATACTTCAGGTGCTGCTGAGAGATTTTATAGGATATTAACTTTCTTTCCATTCTAAGTTTGTTAAAGTTCTTAGTATAAGGTTTTATTAAACATTATGGTATCTTAAAAATGTGTTTTGTTCTATATAGTCGATGATGCCGCCAAGAACTAGAGCGGTTACTAGAGAAGCTGTAGATCGTGCATCTTCTACAAAAGAGTCTGCACAATTTACAATTTACAATTTACGTACAAAGAGGCCATGGTAGAGGCCGACTTAGAGGAAGAGGCAGAGGCCGAGGGTGTGCACGGGGTATGAGAACCCCAAGATAAGATGAACAGGCCTATGTATCTAATAGAGTTCTTGAGGAGATAGTAGAACCCCATCAGGAGCCACATGATAGAACAACTAATATGATTGCTGGCATACATAGGAGTTTAGAGATATTGGCTAGATTTATAGTAGAACAGGGCAGAAGAGATGGTCAGCCACAAGAAAATACTCCTAAAGCACAAGAATTGAGAAGAACATCTGAGCAAAAAGATAAGTTTACAAAGATTGAGGTGTCATTACTAAATTCCTTAAGTTAAAACCCCCAACTTTTTCTGGGTCAGATGTTCAAGAAGACCCACAGATATTCATTGATGCTATGGAACGAGTTCTCAGAGGTTTGGGGTGTTCTCCTAAAAGATCTGTTGAACTAGTGTCTTTTTAACTATTAGATGTGGCTCAAGTTTGGTTTGAGACTCTGATACTGAGAAGAGCAATTACTTTACCACCAATGGAGTGGGATAAACTTAAAGAAGCATTTATGAATCTTTTTCTACCAATGAGTGAAAGGGACAAGAGGGTCAGAGAATTGGAGAAATTAAGACAATACCGAACATGACAGTTTCTGAATATGACATCAATTTTACTTGGTTGTCCAAATATGCACCATATCTAGTTCCTACTGAAAAAGATATAAATAAGAGATTTGTTTCGGGATTGATACGTCCATTGTTTAAATCGATGGGTCCTCAGATGAATCATTTTCTAACTTATTCAGCAGTTGTGAATTGTGCTAAAATAATGGAAACACGAGAGCAAGCAGACATAGAAGGTCTGAGGAGAAGAAAAAAAGTGCGAGATAGTAATATTCAGACAAGTTATAATTCTAATATCAGATGATCAAGATTTTAAAATCCATAGTGTTTTACTTAAACAGGATCTGGCAGCTCTAACCAGACATCAGTAAATATTAATAAGCAAAGAATGAATCAAAGAGATATGAGACTTGTTAGCCAACAGGATCCAAGATCAATTCCATCATGTCCCATTTGTGGCAAGCCTCATACTAGACAGTGTCGTAAAAAACTGGTGCATGTTTTAAGTGTGGACAAATGGGTCATTTGATAAGGAATTGTCCACAATTACAAAATTTTAGTCAAATATCAATACAACCAGCTTCACCCGTTGCATTTGTACCATCACGACCAAATAGAGCAGTTTCAGTTCAAACAAGTAGTGGTGGTATTGGTAGAGGATCAAGAAGTGGAGGTCAAGAATAAGCTCGAGTTTTTGCCTTGACACGACAAGATGCTCAGGCCTCAAATGCAGTTATGATAGGTACATTATTAGTATGTTCCTATAAAGCATATGTCCTGTTCGATCCTAGTTTTACTCATTCTTATATATCACCTTGCTTTGCTAAGAAATTGGATAGAGATCCTACTAGTTTACATTGTTCTTTCATGGTTGCTACTCTAATGAGAGAATTTTTATTAATAAATGATGTGTATAAATCATGCGAGATTTTGATAGAAGATAATGAGACTCTTATAGATTTGTTAGTTCTAGATATTGTAGACTTTGATGTTATACTGGGAATGAATTGGTTGTCATCATGCCATGCCATTTTAAATTATCACTTTAAGGTGATTAAGTTTAATATTCTTGGAGAATCTTTCTTCTTGATACAAGGAGATCGTAGTGAGGTGCCTAGTAACTTAATCTCAACTCTAACAGCTTATAAGCTGTTACAAAAAGGATGCTAAAGGTATTTAGTAGTAGTCAAAGGTGTTGATATGAAGTACACCAAGATAAAGCAGGTTCCAGTGGTTAGGAAATTTCTTAATATGTTTCCTGATAAGTTGCCAGGGTTACCCCCAGAACGAGAAATTAAGTTCAGTATTAATTTACTTCTTGAAACTCAACCAATTTCTATACCCCCGTATAGAATGGCACCGACTGAGCTCAAGGAATTGAAAAACTAGTTACAAGACTTGTTAGACAAGGGATTTATACGCCCTAATACTTCTTCTTGGGGTGCTTCGATCTTATTTGTGAAAAGAAAGATAGATTGCTACAGTTGTGTATTGATTACAGATAGTTGAATAAGGTGACAATACGTAATAAGTATCCATTACCCCGTATAGATGATTTATTTGACCAGTTACAGGGTGCCTAATATTTTTCAAAAATAGATTTGTGATCTGGGTATCATCAATTGAGAATAAAGAATGAGGATATTCTGAAAATTACTTTTAAGACTTGATATGGGCATTATGAATTTTTAGTAATACCATTTGGTTTAACAAATGCTCTAGCTGCATTCATGGATTTAATGAATAGAGTATTTAAACCTTTCCTAAATCAATTTGTTATTGTATTTATAGATGATATCCTGGTATATTCAAAGAGTTCAGAAGAGTATGAGCGACATTTAAGAATAGCTTTGTAAATCCTAAGAGAATACCAGTTGTATGTCAAGTTTTCAAAATGTGAATTTTGGCTTCGTAGTGTTACCTTCTTAGGACATGTGATTACCAAGGATGGTATTCAAGTTGATCCTAAAAAGGTAGAAGTAGTGCAGCAATGGCCATGCCTTACGACAATTACAGAGATTCCTAGTTTTCTTAATTTAGCAGGCTATTACTGTAGATTCGTGAAAGAGTTTTCAAAAATAGCTGCTCTTTTGACGAGGTTGACAAGAAAGGGAATAAAGTTTGACTGGTTAGATGAATGTGAAAGAAGTTTTCAGAAACTCAAAGAATGTTTGACTATGGCGCCAGTATTGGCTATTCCTTCAAGTACCAGAGGATACACGGTATACTATAATGCATCGAGAATTAAATTAAGATGTGTGTTGATGCAAAATGGTCGAGTCATTGCATATGCATATAGACAGCTTAAATCACATGAGTAAAATTATCCAACTCATGACCTGAAAATGGCAGCAGTAGTTTTTGCTCTCAAATCTGGAGGCATTATTTGTATAATGAAACATGCAAAATTTATACAGATCATAAAAATTTCAAATATATTTTCGAACAAAAAGATCTTAATTTGAGACAAAGACAATGGATGGAATTACTTAAAAATTATGACTGCACAATACTATATCATCCAGGTAAGGCCAATGTAGTGGTTGATGCATTAAGTAGGAAGTCTATGAGTAGTTTGGCTCATATCACAATGGTAAGAAGGTCGTTGGTTAAAGAAATGCATAAGTTCGAAAGTAATGGGGTAGTAATGGAAGTAAAGGAGCCTGGGATATTATTAGCCCATATACAATTTCAATCGTCTTTGATTGAATAGGTAAAAAAAGCACAAAAAGAGGATGCCTATTTATGCAAAAAAATTGAAGAGGTGAAGAATGGTGGTGAAGTTGAATTTACTGTAGACTCTGAAGGAATTCTAAGATTGGGCAAGCAGTTATGTGTACCTGATAAAGAAGAACTTAAGAAAGAAATTTTAGAAGAAGTCCATAGATCCATGTATACCATTCATCCCGGAATAATTAAAATGTATAAGGATCTAAAAGAAATTTATTGGTGGGAAGGTATGAATAAAGACATAGTTGATTATATTTCTCGATACTTAACTTGTCAGCAGGTAAAAGCAGAACATCAAAGGCTTGCAGGACTGTATCAACAGATAGAGATACCTGAATGGAAATGGGAAATAATAACTATGAATTTTGTTATGAGGCTACCGTGGACACCAAAAGGTTTTGATTCAATATAGGTGATCATTGATAGGTTGACTAAATCAACACTTTTTCTACTAGTGAAAACTACATACAATGTAGCTTAGTCTGTAAATTTATATTTGAATGAAATAGTAAGGCTTCATAAAGTGCCAATATTAATTATTTTTTATCAAGGACCATAGTTCACAGCTCATTTTTGGAGAACTTTTCAAGAAGCTTTGGGCACAAAGTTAAATTTCAGTGCCGCATTCTATCCTCAAACAGATAGACAGTCTGAGCGAACCATCTAAGTATTGGAAGACATGCTTCGAGCTTATGTTCTAGATTTTCAAGGTAGTTGAGAAAGATTTTTATCTTTAGCTAAATTTGCTTATAACAATAGCTACCAAACCAGTATACAAATAGCCCCTTTTGAGACATTATATGGTAGACATTGCCTTTCTCCAATTGGATGGTTTAAGATGGACGAAACTAATATTTTAAGGCCTGATATGGTGTAAGATGCACTGGTCAAGGTAAAAGTAATTAAGGAAAGGTTATTAGCAGCTTAGAGTAGACAGAAAGCCTGTGTTGATAATAGACGTCGACCATTGGAATTTGCCATAGGTAACATGTATTTTTGAAATATCTCCTATGAAAGCAGTAGTAAGATTTGGGAAGAAAGGAAAGTTAAGCCCTCGGTATATAGGACCATTTGAAATTCTAGATAGGATCGGCATAGTAGCTTATCGTTTGGCTTTACCTCCTGAATTGGGTAATGTTTATCCAATTTTTCATGTGTTTATGCTATGGAAGTATTTATCGGATCCTACACATGTTATACAGTGTTTACAGATTCAGTTACGGGAAGATTTAACTTACGAGGAACAATTAGTAGCGATAGTGGATAAACAAGTAAAGAAGTTGCATTCAAAAGAAATACTTACCGTGAAAGTAATATGGTAAAATCACTCTTCTAAAGAGGCTACTTGGAAAAGAGAGGGTGAAATACGCACCAGATACCCATATTTGATTGAATAATAAGGATAGTGTTTATTTGCAACTATGGTGATGAAATTCGGGGACCGAATTTCTTTAAGGAGAGAAGAATGTAATAGCCTTAAAAATTAAAGAGAAATCTAAATTTAAAGAAAATTTTGAATAAAATAGAGGATTTTGAAAATGAAGATAAGAATCGTTGAAAATATGTTTATTTATTACATGAGTTAAAGAATTACAAAAAAAATATGAGAATTTGCGTTACGGGGCCAAAATGTAATTCTTAAAAGTTTAAGGGTCAAAATGTCAATAAGAAAAATTTGCAAGGACCTTACTCTAAAATTGAATTTTTGCAGAAAGATCCCCCGGGATATTTTAAGGGCCTCAGCCACCCAAGAAGCAGTAAAAGTCGGGTTTTTCTCTCTCCCAAAACTATAAAACTTCTCTCTAAGATCCGCTTTCGGATCTTGGATTTTGACACTACCACCATCAACGGATTCAGGACGAAGAGTTATACAAATCCATCCTATTGGTTTTTGAAAAATTGGCTGGAGATTGGCCAAAAAATACAAAAAAAAAACCACCTAAAGAGGTAATCTCTGAAACTCCTATATGTTGTTCTCAAACGTAAAAACTAATACCATAGATCAATC
Organism: Gleditsia sinensis; assembly: GCA_037074535.1. Classification (NCBI taxonomy): domain Eukaryota; kingdom Viridiplantae; phylum Streptophyta; class Magnoliopsida; order Fabales; family Fabaceae; genus Gleditsia; species Gleditsia sinensis. Next base: position 30,809,846 of record CM073473.1, on the reverse strand, counting down.
CAAAAGGTGCTGAAACCTTAGGATCTCAAATTTCAAGATTATCCTCCCTTGCACGTGCCCACATACGCCGCTTCTCCCTCAGCGAGTGATGCCTACTCGCAACCTCCCCTGGTGGCGCGTGCAGTCTGAATCTAGCCCATGTTATGTTGACTTGCATTGATCGAACTCTTGGAGGCCAAAATTTGCAAATCCAGAGTCATTTTCAAGATTTTTGGACCCTACAGACTCATTTTTGGGGTCTATTTTGTTAAATTTGGACCGAAAATATGGATTTAGGGGTTGTCCAACTTGGTACCCTAACTTTGTGAGTAAATGATTCTTTTTATGACTTGCTCTATACTCTCCTTAATCTTTAAACATGTATTTGATTATGTTTATAAGATATTTACACTTTTAAATGTTTCTGAAATGCATTAAAATTATCTGAATTGCGTACAATTTAGAATATAGTTTGAGAAGAGTATAGTTTTGAAAATGGATTTGTGAACTCATGGTATATTTGATTTCACATGTATTTCTCATTAAATGATAAAGTGAATATTTATGCACGTGGCATTTATTTATAAAGTTATATGATTGCCTCGAAAAATGCATGTATATGTGATAAACCCTAAATGGGTAATTTATGATAGATTATCTGTATTGAGACTAAGATTTTGTATTATACTAAAAGCTGTGTTTTGAATGATATAAAATATGTGCATATGATAATTTTGTGGAGGAATCCTATTAGAAACACTATCTGTTAACAACAGGTGATGTTAGACTAGGTGCACCTTGATACCTCAACTAGTAGGGATGGTGCTACCCTCGTGGGAGGCCCAATACATGGGATATGTTATGTGATGGAGAGCGGGATGCCTCCTATCTGGGCCAGATTCCAGTTATATGAGATGTGATTTGTCTTCCCTTGCTTTGTGCTTGGGAAACTACCCATATTATAGTCCCTTCGCGTGTCCTCTTGATGGTGGTAGGGCAAATTTTGGCTGAGATGCCTAAATATAGGCAAATTCTACACCAACAAAGTACGGAGGGGATTGAACTCTGATATGGTAATTCTGATATGAGATCCTCCTAATATTTTTATAAGAAATATTTTTAATGCATATCAATGTTTGAATAATGATCATAATGTATCATATATGGTTACAGATATCTGAATGTGATTTGAACTGAAAATATTTGAAAATGCGGGTCCCATATGGATGTACTTCTAAATCGTAATTTTCGATGTGATAAATTTTAATATATGAATACATTCATATGTTGATCTGAGATGTCATAGGATGTGTTATCTATTCACTGAGTTGTCAAACTTACTAAACGATACTTACTTTTTTTTTCAAATAAAGATACAGAGTTTGGTCCGGTTGCTACGTGATCAGCTAGGTGTCGTATTCTCTAGGTGAGCCTACGTTGCTTCCAAGGCTCGAAATGTTTAAAATATTTTATCATTGTAATTTAGAGTATGCTCTGAACGCCACAGGCAGGATCCCAACTTCTGCTGTAATATTGCTAAGTGTAGTTTTGACATGTATAATTAGCTATACTGGAATCTTGTAAACGTATGATATTTTCTTGATATGTGATGTTGTGAAGCCGTATGCAAATAAATAAGAGTAAAGTTATCTGTTAGTTATGTTATTCGCGTTCCATTAAATTGGGGCGTGACAGTATTAATAATAAAATTTAGAAAAAAGTACATTTTTAATTATATATATATATATATACTTTTGTTATTAGTATTTGAGCTATTGACAAGTCAAGAAGCCAAGAACTAAATTTTTAAACTTCGATCATTTAATAAAAGAGGTCAAATACAAACTTTCAACTCATTAATGAATTTGGGTAGTTCATTAATAACATGATTGATTTGCACCAACATAAATAAAGTAAAATTTATTTTATTTCAATAATTTTTTTATGAAATGAAATCACACAGTCCCAACAAAGAAGTAGCTCTTTCGAGAAAAGGTTGTCTCCATTTTTAAATTCTTTAGTTTATTGTGTAAAAATTGACATCACACATACAAGTTGAGAATTATGATATCCTTTTATTTGTTTGATAAATAAAAAAAATATAAAATTTTTATCTGTTGTTTAAAATAATTTTATTCACCTTGAATGATTAAATATCTAATTCAGTTTAGTACCAATTATTGTTTATCTTTGGCTTATTAGTATTTTGGTTCTTTATTTTTTTAATCCAATTTTTCCCTTTTAACTTTCAAATTGTGTTACTATAAAACTAAATATACATTGATCCTAACATGTTTCTAACATATTAATGAAACACAAAGATCAATAAACAAAATGTGAAAATGAATGGAACCGAAAGGATACATTCAGCCATCATCGACATGACCGACTATAGGTTTCTCTTTGTTTTATGCTTCTTTTAAGTGTTATCTCTCATCATAGATAGTGTAAAATTTGAGTAAAAAAAGAGAGTAAACTTAGGGGTCAAAAAACTATTTATAAATGTTCTACTATCAAGAATGCAAAGGTTGTTACTGTTACCATCGAGAATAATGGCAATTCAAGTCCAAAATATTTGAACCACAATGAATGCGAGTTATGCTTATATTTTAAATGAAAAATGTTCTATTCTCTCACTTGGTCTATATGTTTAACCTATTGGCTTAAATGAGTCATCAAACAATTTTTTTAAGAAACAAATACATGGATTATAATAATAAGTCCTCTATAAGCAAGTATTATCATCCACATATTATGATGTATTTAGTTCTTCAAATATTATACTTAAAGTGGTAACAAAAACTTAATGAATAAACCCTACATTTATTTTCGGTCCAAAATAAAATGTATTTTCTCATAAAATTAAGGTGCACATGAATATGAGAAAACATCACAATATGTAACAGTCTTATCAATAAATTGTATAAATGCAATTATAAAGTGGAGCCAAGTCATATTTTTTCTACATGGTCTTTGAATTTTAGTAGTGATATGCATTTAGTCAAAAGATCAGTGATCATTAACTAAGTGCTAATGTACTTAATGACCACTTTCTTTTTTTTTACTCGTTCTCTAATAACTAAGTACTTAATGTCGATGTGTTTCATTTGATTTTCACTTTTATTATTATTAACGATAAAGACAACAACTAAATTGTCATAGAAAATTCTTAATTTCCTAGAAATAAAATCTATAACTTTGAGCCCAATAATAAAACTCCTAAACCATACACCATGTGAAATAGCCTAAAAAAAGTAAACAAACTTAGCTTCTATAATAGAAGCAGCAATCAAGGTATGCTTAACACTTCTCCAAAAAATAGCTTCATCGACCATCGTAAAAATGTATTTTGATGTTGATTTTCAAGAATCAACACAGTTAACAAATTCTGAATTTAAATAATCAATCACATCCAGATTATTCATCTATCTATACAAAATCATGTAGTTTTTGGTTCCTTAAAGATGCCTCGTCACTTTTTTTGCTATTATCTAGTGGTCCATATATGAATTACTCTGATATCGGCTCGACATCTTAATAGCGAATGCAATGTCAAGTCTAATACAAACATAAGTATACATAAGGCTTTTAATAGCGGAAGCATTTGGGATGTTATACATAGATTTTCTCTCAAAGTCGTTCTTTGGGCATAGGTTATAATTGAACCTACCACCCTTCACAATGGGAGAAACATTTGGTAAACAACACTTAATCTGAAATCTCTCTAAAACCTTATTTATATATGTTTTTTGTGATAACCTTAAAACACATCAAGGTATATCTCTGTGGATCTTAATGCTAATAATATAGAAGATGCCTTACTCATATCCTTTATGTCAAAATTTTCAGAGAGAAATTGTTTCACCTCATACAGCAAATTCTTATAATTGGTTGCAAGTAATATATCATCCATATATAAAACAAGGAAACATATTTTAATCCTATTAATATTCTGGTATATACATTGATTCATGGAATTTTTAACAAATCCAAATAAAGAAATTATTCTATGAAATTTAAAATACTATTGCCGAGAGGGTTGTTTAAAATAATATATGGATTTCTTAAACTTGTAAACTAAGTGCTCACTATCATTAGAGGAGAAACCTTCAAGTTGTTTCATATAAACTTTCTCCTTTAGATCTTTATTTAGAAAATCCATTTTCACATCCGTTTGTTGCAACTCAAGGTTAAAATGAACAAGTAACGCCAAAATAATACGAAGAAATTTTTTCTTAAACATAGGAAAGAAAGTCTCAGTATAATCAATTCCTTCTTTTTAAGTAAATCCTTCACCCATGAGTCTCACTCTGTATTTCTCAATATTGCCTAATGAATCTTTCTTAATTTTAAAGACCCATTTATAGCCAATGGTTTTTGCCTTATTAGACAACTCTTCAAGATACCGGACTCCGTTGCCTTTCATAGAATTCATTTCATCTTTCATGGTATCTTGCCACCAATTTAACTCTTTGCAACTCATAGTTTGTGAAAAGGTTTCAAGGTCATTTTTAGCTCTTTTGCTATAGTCAAACTCTTGTATATACACTATATAATCACTAGAAATTACTGATATTTGGTATATAGTAGATTTTATTAATGTTGTACCCTCATCTCCCTAAGGAACTTGTTGTTCAAGAGCTACAGTTAATTCCTAAACAACTTGTGAAAACTTAATAATTGATTGATCAGTATTAGTTTGTACTTGAAGGGTTTTATGAACTATAACTAATCTATCACTCAAAGTGGAAGGATGAGACCTTATATGATCATGTGTGAAAACTAAGTTCCTAAATCGAACACTCACATTAATCAAGTTATTCTTAAGAAACTTGGAGTTTCTTGATTCCATAATCCTAGTAATGTGAGATAGATAATAAGATATGTAACCTTTGGACCTTTCGGTATATCTAATTAAATACCCACTAATAGTCCTCAAGTCTAGTTTCTTCTCTTGTAAGTTATATATCCTTACCTCAAATGAACATCCTCAAATATGCATATGTTGTAAACTAGATTTTCAACATTTCCATAATTCAAAGGGTGTCTTTGGAATGGCTTTGGTGGGAACTCAATTTAATATATATATATATATATATAGTTGCCTTTAGTGTTTTAGTCCACAAGGATCTAGGAAGATTGGAGTTACTTAGCATACTCCGTATCATATCTAATAATATTTAGTTTTTTCTTTCTACAACACTATTCTAGTTCAGAGAACCAAGTATCGTGTATTGGGCAACAATCCCTTGTTTTTGAAGAAACTTAGCAACAAGACAAGGTTCTTGTCCACTCCCAATGTATCTACCATAACATGCTCTACCTCTATTTGATCTCATTATCTATATTTGCTTTTTGTATTGATTCTCAACTTCATCTTTAAAAACTTTGAAGGCGTCTAATGCTTCATTTTTATTATGAAGAAAATAAGTGTGTGTGAGTGTGTGTATATATATATATATATATATATATATAAACACACACACACACACACTTATTTTTTTCATAATAAAAATGAAGCATTAGACGCCTTCAAAGTTTTTAAAGATGAAGTTGAGAATCAATACAAAAAGCAAATACAGATAATGAGATCAAATATATATATATATATACATATATATATATATATATATACATATATATATATATATATATGTATATATATACATATATATATATATATGTATATATATATATATATATATATATACATATATATATATATATATATATATATGTATATATATATGTATATATATTATGAGTAATCTTCTATAAAAGTGAAGAAATATTTTTGACGATGCACATCCATGTTTTGACAACAAATGTCAATATAAATGATATTTAGCATGTCTGAACTCCTATTAGCACTTTTCTTAGACATGTTGGTCTATTTTCCCTTAATATAGTTCACATAAGTCTCAAAGTTAGTAGAATATAAAGTATTAAATACCCTATCTTTCACTAATATTTTAGTTTTCTCTATGAAAATGTGTTCTAATCTTTAGTACTATAACACAGAGGAATCCTCATTAATATATCATTGCTTAGTACTAGTGTGAACATGCATTGAATAATAAGTGGTATCATTTTGTAAATAAAGATGATAAAATTATCAAACAAAATACTATTCCCAACATAATTAGAATTATATAATAAACTAACTAATGTGTCTTTAAAGTTAAAGGAATATCTAAATTATATAAGTCTGGAAATAGAAATTAAGTTTCGTGAGAAACTTGGTACATAAAAGGTTCTTTCTGATTTTAAAGTAAAGTCACTACTTAAAGTTAAAATGCAAGTTCTAACAGCCTATGTATATGAGCCCATCTTGTTACCTAATAAGATGTTTTGCTTACTTTCCACTGGCTTTCTTAATTATTGTATTCTCTACAAAGAGTTTACAATATGGATTGTTGATCTAAAGTGAATTCACTAGATATTAATATTAATATTATCCATATTATATTTATAACGAATAAATGAGATTGAATTACCTTTCTTCTTATGCCATTTTTGGAATTTGAAGCAGTTCTTCTTCATGTGTCCTTATTTTAGAATAAACACTTTACTTCTTTCTTGATATTAGCATTAGGTGGTATTTTACCTCTCCCCTTTTGTTTGGCTTGACACTTGTTAGCTTTTTCAGCTTTGTTCTTCTTGTGGATAGTTGCCAACAATGCACTCTCGTTCAGCTTTATCACGAGCCTTTTTTCTTCCTGAACACACATAGTCATTAATTCATTGATTAACCATTTAAATGTCTTTATGTGTGCTCTAAGAAATCTTGAAAGGCCCGTATTATTAGGGAATGGTGCTCAGAATGTAGTGCATTAGGAATTACTCTAACATATCAACCCTAAATTTTAAAAATTGAGCTGATATATCACGAATTTACATTATGTGCTCGCGCACACCTTTGACACTAATGAGTCAGATTGAAGAGAATTTTATGATCATGGTACTTACTAATGCCTTTTCAAAAGTGAAGAACTATTCATCAATGACTTTTAGCAAATTTCATACCTTTCCATATTGGTCGACAAAACCATGTATGATAATAGTGATTTTTCTCTTTATGAACATTATTCTAAGCTGATTAGATAGTTTTCGTCGTTCACATAGTGCGACTTTAGTTAGAGTGCTCTTGTAAGAGGTTACAAGTAGTTTGTTCTTACTAATAACATAATCTATGTCTATCTTCTATAGATGAAGGAAAATCCTCTCTTTCTATACCTTATAATTATCTCCTCTAAATTCAAGAATGTCATATTAAACATTAAGAGAAACTAGTAGGTTGAGAAGCTGTATAAAATCCAAAGGTGTTATGCCCCTAATTTAAGGAAACGCGATCGGCATGGTGAGCTAACAATTATTATCCAAATCATTTTCCATTCATTCCTTTAACATACTAGTCAGTAGATTTAATAAAAACAAAAGCTTATATACATAAGGTTTCCATGTTAAACCATATATGTAGACCAAGTATATATGTTAATAGTATAGCAAAACCAACGATCCTGTCTGTGGTGCAGGGAGTAAACTCTAGAGTACAAAATATAGCACTTTTTTTGGGACAAGTGTACAAAATATAGCACAAAGTAGAATCTATGAGGCCTTGAAGCAAAGTCGGCTCACCCAGAGGATATGCAACCTAACCGTATACTAAACCGCAGAGTGAGGACCAGACTCTGTTTCCTTATATGAAAAATATTGAAATATAGTGTAGTGAGTTATACAATCCAGTGAGTAGATAAAACTTACTATGATCATATAAGCTCAGCATATATGTGTACTTCTGTATAACTTCACTTTTCAAGATAACAAAAAAATCATAAGTACATCCATAAATGACCATTCTTATTAAGGTTTCCAAACCAGAAAGCAACATGAAGTTCAACAAATAAAGTAGTGCAACATGCCAATAAAACAAAAATTTGTTATGTAACAAATAATTTCAAATGTTTCCTTAATATATATACTATAATTATTAGGAGGATTCCCAATCAGAACTATTATTTAATCTCAAGCACATAGCAAGGGAGGGCAATCGTAAGTTAGATAGTCAGCTGGCATTTCACTCAATAGTAGGAGGCATTCCGCCACTCCTTTATAAAACACATCCCGTATGTTGGCCGTCACACAGGGCTAACAACACCCTTGCTAGCTGAAGTTTCAAAGTGCACCAAGGTTAGCATCTTCTGTTGTTAACAAATAATATTTCTAAATAAGATTCCTCCATAGAAAAAAAAATAATTGCATAAAATATCGTGTCATTCAAAATCATAAATACTATTTAAATTCAGTTCTTCTGTCAGAAATTTTTAATCAAAGTTTAACACTGGAAACAATATATATGTATCAATGCCACTTGTACAAAATGTAATCTTTTCAAAAATGATGAGAAACTTGTATGTAAACACATGTTTAAGGGATTCTAAAATCAATGTTCAAACATTACTCTTCTTGAACATATACCAACTAATAAGCAATCGTGATAGTTTAATCTATTCTCAATATCTAAAAATAGTAAGCAAAAATTATATATTGGACTAAATTCATATTTAAAATTCAAGAAGAGTATAAAGTAAGTTATAATAATTATTATCAACTCACAAAACAAGGGTTCTAAATTGGACAGCCCCAAAATGTATATCTCCAAAAGGAATATGACAAAATATACCTTAAAATCGAGTCTAGAGAGTCCAAAGACCTAGACATGCGTTGCAAGGCACCAAAATCTCAAAATTTGGCCTTAGGGAGCTTCGTCAATGCAACAGGGCATCGAGACATACGCTGCATGCGCTACTTGCAAGGTTGCACGTAGGATTCACAGCCAAAGAAAGATAAAGCATGTAGAAGCGCGTAAGGCTTCCCCATATGCGATTTGAACCCAAAATTTGAGATCTAAATGTTTTTCCACCTTTTTAATCCATGTATGGTGTTAGTTTTCTATTTTAAGGACTCTAACTAATAGTTTTGAAATTTACCTTTTTAGGGATTTTTTTCCTCCATTTTCTAACTAATTTTCGACAAATTTTAAGAAACTAAACAGACTTGTAGATCTCGGTATTTTGAATCTGTTGATGGTAGTAGTGTCAAAATCTGATGTTTAAAAGTGGTAAAAACCTAGAGAGAGAAAATGAGATTTTCTACAGAGAGAAAATGGAGTTATGGAGAAGCTTCCAACCTTTTCAAGCCTCTTCTATAGCTATTAGCATAAAAATCATGAGAGGGACCAATCTGCAAAATTTAAATTATTAGAGGATGCCCTTGAAATTTTTATTATTTATATTTTGACCCCTAAACTTTTAAGTAATTACACTTTTGCCCCAAAACATGAATCTTCATATTTTTCTTGTAAATCTTCAAACCAAGTAATAAGTAAACAAAATCCTTCTAATTCGATAGTAATTTTCTCTAACTTACCATACTTTTTTATTTCGTTTAGGGTTTTTTTCTTTAATTTAAGGTCATTACAAAAAGTTTATGTCAAATTTTGAGGCTATTAGTCTAAATTGCATGTATTACTAATGTAAACATGTAAAAATGAATCTATTGATATAAAAATTGCCTATGGGCAAGTGGATCCATTTGTAATTTATGGTAAAATTATCAAATTATGTACTTAATTTCTTATTTTATGGGTATATTAAGAAAATAATTTGATTTTTTATCCAAAATATTTTATTTTATGATAAATTTATCAAATTACCTACCAAATCATAATTCCTGTAAGTAAAATAAGAAAATAATGATATTTTGTCCTAATTAATTATATGAATATAATAAAAGTTCATGTAGGATAAAATTAATATATATTAAATATAATTAATTACATTATTATGTTTGATTCTTTATGTGATCCTAAGTAATGCTTAATATATAATTTTAATTAATTAAAGATGTTGTGGCTAATTCCTAATTAATTAACATTATAAGAATCACTAGACATTTTAAAATTTTTTATGCATAAAACTAAGTTTTATGAGAATAATCATGATTATACATATTTTAACAATTTCAAAACTTCATAATATATTATCATATGTAAATAAAATTCTCATAAATAAAACAAAAATTTCACAAATAAAACATAATATTATACACTTAATTTAATTCAATGCACAAAATAAACTCATTTATAATAGCATGAAGAATAAAAAAAGACAAAACATTTATTCATGCATAGTATGAGTATTTAATCTAAATTGTACATGTAACATCCTAAGTCTCTAATAAAGTTAGATAAATCTAAGAATAAGTAGAAAATACATATGACAAAGAATTAAAATGCTTAGTTATGTAACAATAAGGTATTTATAAAATAGATGACATATAGTTAATAATGAATCATACAAATAAAATTCTTAGGATCATAATGGATGGGGAGATGATACAAATACATTTTTAAGATATTACTAATCTAAGATTAGTAGTAAATTAAGGCAATATAAAACAACTAAGGAGCTTCCAAGTAGCATCACAAAGTTGTAGCTACATAGTATGCCACATTGGCCACAAAATTGCAGCCACCTTGCACCTATCAAAGCACGCCAAATTGTCCACAAAGTTATAGCCACATAGCATGCCACATTGTCCACAAAATTGGAGCCATCTTGCACCTACCAAAGCATGCAACATTGTCCACAAAGTTATAGCCACATAGCATGCCACATTGTCCACAAAATTGTAGCCACTTTGCACCTACCAAAGCATGCCACATAGCCACAACAACTTTGACCAAAATCAGCCAAGTAATTGCCGCATTTTAGCAAAGAAATCCTGCCACATAGCCACAAAATTTTTAGACGCATTTCAGTCAAGAAACAGTACCTTACAACCAACATAATCATGCACATAGTAGTGGAGCAACAGACTTAGTGGAGGGACAACAACATCTCACACCATTCTCTATAGAAAGCCAAGGAATCCTTGTAGAAACCAACCACCTCCATGTGCCTCTTGAGTGGGAGAGTGAGCAGCCAACATAATCATGTGCTTGGGTAATGGGGCAGCAAAAATCACATGCCTTACCCCATGTAATCAATGCCCAAGAGGGAGAGGGAATAGCCAAAAAAATAAAACTGAGAGCAAGGGGAAGAGAGCAGCCAAAAAACTTTAAGAGCCAAGGAGAGAGAGCAACTAGAAAAATTGGGGGGGGGGGGAGAGAGCAACCAAAAAAATTGAAAGGGAATGAGTGCTGGAATTTGAAGCCTTGCTCACCTTATATTTTATCCAAAAACGTAGCTGAGTTTGCAAGGAAAACCAAGAGGAGAAGCAAACTGAAATTTGAGAGCCATAGTAATATTTTTGCACAAGATGAGTTTTTCCTCTCGAGAAAAGTTGGTTTGTAGTGAGTTGAGCTCATTTTGAGTTTTTCATGAGTGATTCTTGAGCATGAGATGCAAGAGGTTAAATTTGAAAATATGAAACTTTAGTGGTAGGGAACAATCTTTGCCATCTAAGTAACAAACATGCTGAAGCACCACACATTCTACACTAGGAAGTTATCAATTCTAAAAAAATTTGTGATTTTTGAGAACCTACAAATAGGCCATTTGTAATCAAAATAGTGTTGAGAAAAATCTACTGGACAGCTTAAATTATTGATGGAAATACTAAACACTGAAGGGGTTAAAGGTTGAATTTTCATATAAAAATTTTATGGAACGTTATAGGGATCCTATTTAAAAACCCCACAAAAGTTTAGAGAATTCTAGGTAGTTTAAGGCATATAATAAAATATATCAATTCTGTGAGATAAGAAGTGAGTCAGAACAGACTAGAACTGATGGTAGCCATAAAAAGTTGGTTATTTGAGGGATCAAATGAATTAGTTTTTACTAAAAAATTTAATGGTGATTATATAACACACCTAAAATTCTCCATATCAAATATCACGAATTTTTAAGAAGTTTTACCCATCCAAAGGAATGGAAAATAGAATAAAAATAGAACTAAAACCAATCTGCACTGTTCTAGGTTATAGAGGTGGTTCTTGGGATGAATAGAAGAGTTAAGGACTAAGAGATCCACGAAATAAAATAGACATGTAGAGGAACCTCCATACAAAATTTTAGAATTTTTATAAGACTTTTGTTATATTTAATAATAATCCTAATACTGAATTGAATCACAGGTCTTTTAGGAGAGCAGGAGCTCTTAAACTAGAGACTTAAGATTTTAGGTGTTCACATGCATGAATTAACCAAAGGCTTTTGATGGAGATCAAGATACTGTCAAATCTATTCCAAATCGTTCATAAAATCCTTTGCAAGTGATAGGCGGTCCAATAACTAGAAGCAAAGCAAAATGGGTTAAAGAAACTTTATTGGGTTTGATCTTGGATGTGCAGGCTAAAGAGAAAGTTATTGGGCCAAGTCAAGACATCAAGTGGGTCACACTTTGCAGTCTTAAGGATGACATTAAATAGAGCTTGTTAGATCTTGAAGACAACTAGCTCAAATATGCATATCTAAAGATGTATTATGGGCTTTATGTTATATGTTTTCTTTTAGATATTACTAATATTTTGGGCCCATTCTTTATGGCCAAATATTAGTTTAATTATGGGCTAATTTTTATTAGTTTAGTTGGGTTAAATAACTAGTATTGTTTGAGCCATATTCTTTTCAAATCCAATTAGGAGTTTTAGGGTTTTCTACTAGGTTTATGATTGTTTGACTATATAAAGGTCCTCTATGTTCATGTAATGCAGAGATTTTGATGATTAATAAAGATTGAGTTTTCTCTTAAAGTAAGAGCTTCCCTTAGTTCCTAGGCAAAGAACTGAATTCGATCTTATCGAAACAACTCATGGCGATTAAACATCCATTGAATTTTTAAGACGATCCTTACTTTTTTCAAACACTCTGTTTCTTAGTTTAGGGAAATGCATCATTTGGTATCAGAGCGTTGGCTCCTTGAAATTTGGTTGGTGTCCTATCTTTTCTTTTCTATTTGTTTTCTAGAATCTTTCTTCATCTTCTACCTTTCTTTAGGTCAAATTAGAGTTCTAGTTCTAATTAATGTTCTTCTAATTTCTTAAAAAAGAGAGTCCTAATTCTAGTTAATTTCCTTTTCCTACTTATAGTCTAATTCCTTCTAAAAAAAGAGTCTTAGTCCTCGTGCAATTTAGTTTCTTCTTCAGAAAATTTAAATTTCGAAAAAAATAGAGTCCTAATCCTATTTCAATTTGGTTTCTTGTTCAAAACAAAATCGCAAAAAAAAAGAGAGAGCAGAAATTCGCTAAAAAAAAGTGAGCAGAAGTTCATTAAAAAAAGAGAAATTCGTTCAAAAAAAAAGAAGCAAAAAAATAGCATACTTGTTTTTTCTATCCCTCATTTTTTTCAAATTCAGTTCCTAAAATTGTCATCATCTGAAAATTTATTCTTATCATTTTTAATTCACTTGTTTGTTTTGATAAGCTTGTTGATCAAATTCTTATTTAAGAGCTTTAAGGGAAAGAGGTAAAATTAAGTGCAAACATGTGAGGTTTATGAGACAAACATGAGTAGTGAAAGAGATCAACTTGAAATTAACCTTAAACTCTTCATGAAGGCGATTCAGGACTAGTTTAAGTTGCTGAATATGAGGCTGGATAACCTTGAGTCACCATCTAAGCCTAAGCCTACCAAACAGCTTGGGTTTGATGAGAAAGAAAGGGAAGATTCAAATGGTGAAAGATTTGGGTCAAGAAAGGAAAGGAGGATAGCACCTGGGCATAATAGTGGCTTAGGAAGCATCAAAATGACTATTCCTACATTCCAAGGTAAGAGTGACCCTGAACTTTATTTAGAGTGGGAGAGGAAGGTGGAACATGTGTTTGAGTGTCATGCTTATTCTGAGGAGAAAAAGGTGAAGCTAGCTGCTGTGGAGTTTATTGACTATGCTAGTATTTGATAGGATTAGTTAGCAATTAATAGGTGGAGAAGTGGTGAGAGACCTATTCGGTCATGGGAAGAGATGAAGCTTGTGATGAGAAAACGTTTGTTCCTATCTATTACTATAGAGACTTGTTCAGAAAATTACAAAATATGCATCAAGGATATATGAGTGTAGAAGATTACTACAATGAGATGGATATGGCCATGATGAAAGTAATATTGAGGAGGATAGGGAGGCTACAATGGCAAGGTTTATAGGCGGTTTGAGGAAAGAAATTGTAGATATAGTGGATATGCACCATTATGTAGAGATGGAGGATTTATTGCATAAAGCAATTAAAGTTGAGGAGCAGTTAAATGTTAGAACATCTTCTAAATTTGGCTCCATTCCTAAAACTCCATGGAAGCCGAGTTGGCAAGACAACCATAACCCTGCTACTAGGCCGAAAGAAGAGGGCAAGTGGAGAAATTCAGTTACAACCCCTAATCCCAAGGACAAAGATGATACTTCTACTTCCTTTAGAGCATGAGATACAAAATGTTTTAGATGTCACAGGTTGAAGCATATTGCATCACAGTGTCCTAACAAGATAGCCATTATTCTTCTTGATGATGGAGGTATGGAGAGTGAGCATTCTAGTGAAGATGAGATGCCATCATTGGAGGATTGCAGTGATATGGAGATTGGTGAACCAGTGCATGGAGAAGTATTGGTTACTCGACGTGCTCTTAATATGCAGCCTAATGATGATGTTGATGATGAACAATGTGAGCACATCTTCCAAACTAGGTGCCACGTGAATAACAAAGTATGTAGCTTGATTATTGATAGTGGGAGTTGCACTAATATAGCTAGTACCTTGATGGTTGATAAATTAAGTTTACCAAAATTGAAACATCCTAAGCCATATAGGCTAAGCTGATTGAATGATAGAGGAGATATATGGGTGACCAATCAGGTTCGCATATCTTTCTTTATTGGTAACTACAAAGATGTGGTACTTTGTGATATAGTACTAATGCATGCTGGACACTTGCTATTGGGACGCCCATGGTAATTTGATAGAAGGGTCAATTATGATGGCTACAAGAATCGATATACATTAACAGTGCATAATCGAACTTTTATTCTAATACCCCTAAAGCTTTTGCTGAGGCTTTTGCTGATCAAGTGAGGATTACAAAAGAGTGTAAGTTGAGAGAAACACAAGAAAAAGAGAAGAAAGAGGGTAAGGCCAAAATTGAGAGTTGTGAGCTAGAGAAAGAGAAAAATAAAAGAGTGAGTGCTTTTGCACTAAAAAGTGAGGTGAAGAATGCTTTGGTGTGCAAACCGAACCTCCTTGTGCTTATGTACAAGGATATTTATTTTACTAACACTCCTAACATTTCTTTGCCTAGTATAGTTGTGTTTAATACAGGGAATTCACTGATGTTTTTCTTGAGGAGATTTCACATGGACTACGACCTTTGAGAGGCATTGAGCACTAGATAGACTTTGTCCCTGGATCATCCATCCCTAACCGACCTGCCTACTGAGCTAATCCTAAGGAGACGAAGGAAATTCAGAGGCAAGTATATGAGCTAGTACAGAAGGAATTCGTGAAGGAGAGTCTTAGTCCTTGTTCAGTACCTGTTATTCTTGTGTCTAAGAAGGATGGGACTTGGTGCATGTGCGTGGATTGCACTGTAAAGTATAGGCATTCAATTCATAAATTTGATAACATGCTTGATGAGTTGTATGGTTCTAGTGTTTTTATTAAAATTGATTTAAAGAATGGTTAGTATCAAATTCGCATGAAAGAGGGAGATGAGAGGAAAACTGCTTTTAAAACTAAGTATGGTTTATATGAGTGGTTAATAATGCCTTTTGGGTTTATCAACGCACTCAGTACCTTTATGAGATTCATGAACCATGTCTTACGTGCATTCAATGGAAAGTTTGTGGTAGTTTACTTTGATGATATTTTAGTATATAGTCGAAATCTTGATGAGCATGTATTGTATTTGTGTGCTGTTTTTGATGTACTTAGAGAGCATAAACTATATGCTAACATGAAAAAGTGCATGTTATGTTCTGATTCTGTGGTGTTCCTTGGTTTTGTTGTTAATTCTCATGGAATTAGTGTTGATAAGGACAAGGTTAAGGCAATCCGAGATTGGCCTACACCTAGGAATGCTAATGAAGTTAAAATTTTCCATGGTTTAGCAAGTTTCTATAGGCGGTTTGTAAAGAATTTCAACACTATTGCTGCACCCCTAAATGAACTTGTTAAAAAGAATGTTGTCTTTAAATGGTATGATATGCATGAAAAGTCTTTTAAAAATTTGAAGGATCTTTTGACTAATGCACTCTTGCTTTCATTATCTAACTTTGATAAAAATTTTGAAATTGAATGTGATGCTTCGGGAGTTAGTATAAGTGTTGTTTTGATGTAGAATTCTAAACTGATTGTATACTTCAGTGAGAAGCTAAATGGGGCAACACTAAACTATCCCACTTATGATAAGGAGTTATATGCATTGGTGAGGACTTTGCAAACTTGTCAACATTATCTATGGCCAAGGGAGTTCATTATCCATTCAGATCATGAGAGTTAGAAATTCTTGAAGTCTCAAGGTAAGTTGCATAAGAGGCATGCTAAATGGTTAGAATTCATTGAGACATTTCCATATGTGATTAAATATAAAAATGGAGAGAAAAATGTGGTAGCTGATGCATTGTCTAGAAGATATGCGCTATTGACATTTTTGCATGCTAAGTTGCTTGGCTTTGAATACAGTAAGGATTTGTATGCTAATGATGATGATTTCGGATGTGCTTGGAATTCTTGTGATAAGCGTGCTATTGATGAGTTCTATAGACATGAAGGTTACTTATTTAAAAAGAATAAACTTTGTGTGCCTAAGTGTTCTATGTGTGACTTGTTAATTAAGGAGAGTCATTGTGGAGGTTTAATGGGACATTTTGGAGTGACTAAAACCTTAGAAATTCTGCATGAACATTTTTATTGGCCTCACATGAAACATGATGTCATTTCGTTTTGTGCTAAGTGCGTGGCATGTAAACAAGCTAAGTCTAAGGTTATGTTACATGATCTTTATACTCCATTACCTGTACCTACACAGCCTTGGCATGATATTTCTATGGATTTTGTGATAGGGTTACCGAGGTCTCAAAGTGGTAAAGATAGTGTTTTTGTGGTTGTTGATAGGTTTAGTAAAATGGCTCATTTCATTGCACGTTCTAAAACTAATAATGCAACACACCTAGCTAATTTGTTTTTTAAAGAAGTAGTGTGTTTGCATAGGATGCCTAGAACAATAGTAAGTGATAGAGATGTTAAGTTCTTAAGCCATTTTTGGTGTACTTTATGGGGTAGATTAGGGACTAAACTTATATTTTCTTCTGTTGAACACCCTCAAACAGATAGGCACACTGAGGTAGTTAATAGGATACTTACTACACTTTTACGTGTTATTATGTTTAAAAACTTGAAACATTGGAAAATAGCTTTGCCACATATTGAATTTGCTTACAATAGATCTGTGCATTCTACTACTGCTTATAGTCCTTTTGAGATTGTCTATGGCTTTAATCCTTTAACACCTTTGGATATTTTACCTTTGTCTACTAATGAGTTTGTTAACTTGGATGGTAAGCAAAAGGCTAAATATGTAAAGGATTTGCATGTTAAGGTTCGAGTTAACATTGAGAGGAATAATAAACAATATGCAATGCAAGCCAACAAGAGCCGAACTAAAATTGTATTTGAATCTGGTGATTGGGTTTGGGTACATATGTGCAAAGAGCGGTTCTCAGCTCAAATGACGTCTAAGTTGCATCCTAGAAGAGATGGACATTTTCAAATCTTGGAGCAAATCAATGACAATGCCTACAAGATTGATTTACCTAGTGAGTATGACAATAGTAGTGCTACATTCAATGTTGCTGACTTGTCTTTATTTGATGTAGGTGATACCTTTGATTCGAAGACGAATCCTTTCGAGGAGGGAGGAATGATAGAGATCAAGATGATATCAAACCTATTCCAAACCATTCCCAAGATCCTTTACAAGAGATAGACGGTCCAATGACTAAGAGCAAAGCAAAGCAGGCCAAAAAAGCTTTATTAGGCTTGATCTTGAAGGTGCAAGTTAAAGAGGAAGTTATTATGCCAAGTCAAGACATTAAGTGGGTCACACTTTGCAGCCTTAAGGATGGCATTAAATAGAGCTTGTTGGATCTTGAAGACAACTAGCTCAAATTTGCATGTCTAAATATGTATTATGAGCTTTATGTTATATGTTTTCTTTTAGATATTATTAATATTTTGAGCCAATTCTTTATGGCCAAATATTAGTTTAATTATAGGATAATTTTTATTAGTTTAGGTGAGCCAAATAACTAATATTGTTTGGGCTATATTCTTTTCAAAGTCCAATTAGGAGTTTTAGGGTTTTCTACTAAGTTTAGGATTGTTTGACTATATAAAGGTCATCTGTGTTCATGTAATGCAGAGATTTTGATGATTAATAAAGATTGAGTTTTCTTCTAAAGTTATAGCTTCCTTTAATTCTTGGACAAATAATTGAATCCGATCTTATTGAAACAACTCGTGGCGATCAAACATCTATTGAATTTTCAAGACAATTCTTGCTTTCGCCAAACACTATGTTTCTTCGTTTAGAGAAACACATAAGCTTTTATATATTTTAGTTTGAGTAGCTGGTTGTAACCTTGACAGCTTTGGAAATGAAGTGATTGTGCTGAAATTAAGGTAGTTAGTTTTTTCTTAAAACACTATTTCTGTTTATGAACTTGAATTTATCAATTTCACTGGTTGCCTGACTTTTATACTATGATGAATGTCGATCCAAAGATATGTTATGTATGCATTCTCAGAATTTAAGGGGTACCCAAGGTATGCTAAGTAAGTCTCATTTCCTCTATGTATTGGCCAATAATAAGAGATGCATAACCTTTTTACAGGTATGGGAATGCATTGGGTAAGTATACCAAAATGTTATGGATCCCTAGTGTGACCAAGATGATGTATGTATGTATGGTCAGTACTTATATTTTAGTGGAATAAATTGATATGTTTTAAGGAATGGAATGTATACTATTTTTTTGAAAATTTTACTAACTATTGAGATTATCATCTTATTTTTTATGTCCACATAATCACATTCCAAGTACTCTAGTAAAACGTAAGCAACAGGGGTCCCAAGGTCGACTCATATGAATATGGATATGGATTTTTTTTTTTTTGGTTATGTAATATATGTGGGATGACTTAGTTAGTGCCAAGTCCTTTTTTAACAGCTTATAATGTGATGTAAAATAAGTTATGAACTGTACACTTTTCTTTTATAGCATGAGAGCCTTTTGTTATAAGCAATGCATATCATGCCTAGATAGTTGTCTATAAGGAAATGAAATTTTAAAATGTTTGAAATAACTTAAAGCACTTGTATGCTTATTCAAGAAAGATAACTAATAATATAAGTGAATTTATGAGTTAGATAGACATTGCTAGAAATTTATAGATAAGAAAAAAAAATATAATACTAAAAAGTTCAAGGGAAATACTCTAAGATGTGGATGTATGAAATAAAATGCTAGTCAATAAGTGTTGCAGTACATAAAAAAAATTAACAAAATAATATATGTACATAAGCTAAATTTGAACAAAATAATTCAAAAAATTATAAATAAATGCCCAACATATATTTATTCATGTACTAAAAATATTTCAACTTAAATTGCGCGCATAATAATTAAAATAAAATTATACATACAAAAAAAATTTAATTTAAGTACATCAATAAAATGAATAGACAAAAAAAATTTATAATCATTACTTTTATAAATAATTACCAAAAAAATGCATAAATAATTTTAAAAAACCATAAAATGGGTCAAATATATGCAACTACACTGGAGTTTGATTAAAGCAAAGCCCAAAACCAAAATATTTCTTGAAAAAAAAATCAGATTAATAAAACTGTTTAAAAAAAACAGTTATCTTCAACCTCCAACAGGTCGTTTTGTCTCGTTTTCGAACCTGATTTTCAACCCAACTTTTTCTATGAATTTTGGACACCATTTTGAGTGTTTTAAATGGCATAAAACATAGAAATCCAAAAACCTAATGATTTCTAAGTCATTTTGCAATAAAGAATTCTAAAACTCAAAATGAAAAAAGTAAAAATATTATTGGGCATATACGATAAAATAGCTCAAAAATATAAAGTAAGACACAGGCAATTTTGATGCTCTGATACCAAATATAAAACTAAATATACATTGATCTTGACATATTTCTAACATCAAAATGAAACACAAATATCAATAAACATAAATGCAAAAACAAAAGGAACTGAAAGCATACTTTCATCCATTGTGGACATGATCGGTTATGGGTTTTTCTCTTTGTTTTATCGACCTTTTAAGTCTTATCTCTCACTATAGATGGTGTGAAATTCAATTGAAAAGAGAACAAGTTCAGGGACTAAAAACACTATTTATAAACATTCTACCATCAAAAATGCAAAAGTTATTATTATTACCATAAAAAATAATGGCCATTCAAGTCCAAAATGTTTGGACTACAATAAATATGATATTCAATAGTTTTCAAATGACTACGTTTTATTATAAATAACTATATTTTTGTTTTAAATAATTATGTTTTGCATAAAGTAATTATGTTTGACTCTAAATAATTTTTGTATTATTTTAATGGAAATTATTTGTTTTGATATGTATAATATATGCTTTCATGTTATTTATTTTATTGAAAGTTTTGTTGAGGAAATTCAGGTTTTAAGAGTGTAACTAAAAATTTTGCAAAAAGTTAAAAATGAAAAATTGATTTGAACTAAACTATATAAAAATAATATGAAATTTATCCTTGTAGTTTGATTGTACGTTGTAAAAAAATGAAAAAAATGGAAGAAAAGAAACCATAAGAGGAAGGCATATCCCCAAAAATTTATACTTCTCTCTTTCTCTTTCTAGAATTTTAGCTGAGCCAAACCTTCATTTGAGAAACCGAATGCACTGTTGTGATAAGCACGAAGCATATAACAATTTCAACTGATTGGTTTCTACAAAAAGAACCGATTAAACATTGGTGAATTTAAGGTAACTTTCAAGAAACTCTTTGTGAAGCTTTTATGGCAAAACTGATACAGTATTTGAGTTCAGGGGTTAGTAAAATGCTAGTATTGAAGTTTCTACAATCATACAGTGCCATTTTCTGATGTGAATAATGTTGTACGTTTTTGTGAATAGTGCTGTAAACAGTACCACATATATAAGACGTATTTCGAATGTTTTGGGTTGTTGAGCGCATATTTTACTATCGTTTCATCAGGCTTGTTTTGGGAATTTTGCTTGAAGAACTAGCTTATTCTAAACTCAAAAGTTTGTGTGTAGATAAGATAGATTATGACTTGTTTTATAGTTTTTTCAATTTCTAAGCTATGTTTTTAATGTTTTGTGAGTATAATTTTTGAATATATTTCGAATTTATTTGTGATGAAAGTAATTTCTAACTTCTATTTCCGTATTAGAGAGTCTTAGAATACAGGACAAGCAATTTTTATAATGCTTATGAATTTAAATCAAAATTTAAATTGTGGAATATTTCTTTTATGGTTTTGTAATTGAGTTTTGGGTTTTGATTTGGATTGATGGTATGAAATTGCATGGAAAGTGTTTCATTCATAAATTGATGAGTAAAATGTATTTCTCTATTCTGTGCATTGCTTTTATTATACTGTTCTCTATTCTATTTTTAATATATATATGTAAATATCTCTTGAAATTAAAATATATACTACAACTTAACCTATATCTTATTTTTTTGACCAAAATGCCCTCATTTACATCAAATACTTATTTAAAGCCAAAAAATTGTTGGCTTATATATATATATATATATATATATATATATATATATAAAATATTTTTTAACTATTAATATTATATATTATTATTATAATATTACTAAAAAATTTATTAATTCATTTTATAAAAAAATTGATTAAATTATTAAAATATTATGAAAAATAAATAAATTATAAATTATATTAATTAAAATTTACAATTTTTTAAAGATTCTATAAAAAATAAAGTATCAATATAAAAAATGTGTATACTTATGTATATAAGTTAAGTTATTACTATAAAAGTTTAAGTGTCTCTTATTAAATTCAAATCATTAAAAAAATTTCTTGACATAGAAATTTAATTAAATATATATAAAATGATTTTGAATCACTTGAATTTAACAAGAGACATTTAGACTTCTATAGTAATAACTTAACTTATATACATAAGTTATACATAACTTTTATCTTGATCCTCTACTTTTTATAGAATTTTATATAAAAAAATCATGAATTTTAATTAACATAAATTAATATAATTTTTAATTTATTTTGAAAGTTTATTTTTAATATTATTTTAATAATTCAATTAAAATTTTTATAAAATTGAATATGATATGGAAGTAATTAATGAAATTTTTTAATAATATAATAATAATTTTTTAATTATTAAGATGATATATATATATATATATATATATATAATCACACATGTTTTTGGCCTTAAATAAATAGTTGTTGTAAATGAAGGCATTTTGGTTATATAAAAAAAAGGTACAAGTTAAGTTATAAAATATGTTTTAGTTTCAGTGAAAGTCTGTGTATATTTTGAAAATAGAAGGAATTATTGTATAATAAAAACAACATATAGAGGAGAGGAGTGTATTTTACTCAAAGGTGATTTATGTTATTTGAATATGAATTATTTTCGATAATGTGTTATTTGAATAGGCTCTTTTGTTGAATAATGGGTTAAATGATTTAAATTTTGCTTTGAAAAAAGAAAATGTATAACTTTTTAATTTGTTTGATTAACACGGGTTTAAAAGATTCGTCGGTATAGTGTTATATTTAGAATTGTGATATAAAATTTGCTATGTGTCTGTACATGAGTTTATGGAAAAGATTGAATGGATTAAAGAAATTTTGATTTTTATATGATTTAAGAAAGTAATTTCTTAATTTGTTTAAGGAGAAGTCTTGTCAAAAATATTATCTGTTAGCAGTAGTAAATGCTAACCTTGGTACACCATAAACTTTAGTTAGTAGGAGTGTTGATATATTTTTGTGTTGGATAACATACGAGATTTAATATTGGCCAAATATCATCTAACTTTGAAACTCTGACTAGTAGAGGTGATGCTAAAATTATATGTTGACCTTCACTTCCTTCACAAAGTGATTTGAAATTTGATAGGAGTGACGAGATGCCTCTTACATTTTTTGAAAGGACTGGCCGATATGCCTCTTATTATTATTGCTATTGATATAATTTGTAAAAATTTCAATTTTCCAGGAACTTGCCTTTTAATACATAATTAAATATACTTGTGATTTTTCTTCTATTACTTTGTACTTGGAAAATTGTATAAGGTTCTTATACGGAATCCTTCCAACAAATCGGGTTAAATTTGGTTAATTCATTTCATTCTGCTTTAGTTTAATTTTATTTTTGACGACTTGAGTTCTTATTTTGCTAAACCTTATAATTTATGACTTGTCATCTTCTATTAAGAACTTGTATATCGGATTTTGTTTAATTGTGTTAGAATTGTGATTGTCAATAGTTATGTTTTTATTTTTATTTTGCTTGAGATACGGTTTTGTGCAAGTGGAAATATTGACTCATATCCAATTGTGATTGGTATATGTAAGGTGTTTGAATTTGTAAAGTAGAATACTTTAACTTTAAAGTCTAAAGTTGTATGTGTTGGTCTAATAACTTAGTAATTCCTAATATAGCTAATTTACATTAAGACTACAAAATCTTTTGTGAATTGTTCTCTTAATAGTTATTTTATCTTTCTGATATGATTAATAACTATTTGAAATGAGATAGCCAATCAATAATTATGGTACTTGGATAGGTAATATTTCCTAATCTTAAACTTGTATTCTATTATGAGTTTTTAATTGTTAAACATTGTAAGTTTGAGGTGATGAATGTTTCTAAAATTGCTTTTATACATTTTCCTTTAAGGCAATTCTTTCCTTACTTTTAAA
Organism: Gleditsia sinensis; assembly: GCA_037074535.1. Classification (NCBI taxonomy): domain Eukaryota; kingdom Viridiplantae; phylum Streptophyta; class Magnoliopsida; order Fabales; family Fabaceae; genus Gleditsia; species Gleditsia sinensis. Next base: position 30,785,856 of record CM073473.1, on the reverse strand, counting down.
AGCTGAGAGGAAACCTTTACCTTCTATTTAAATTTTTTGAATACAGAGTATTATTCAATTCGTTTATTTACAGTATTATATCTTAATACATGTGTTTTTTATTTTACTTCCATTCTATTTAGAATTTTCTTAAGATAGCTAAATTTTAAACTTTATATTTTTATTAAAAACTCCTGTATGTTTTCTTTTACTAGGCATTTTGAATTTTATAAATTTTTCTGTTGTAACGTTCGTGATTTTTCTTGCAAACTTGATATATATAGTTTTCGCTAGTATCTAAATAAAAGTATTCTATATATATTTTAATCACTATTGACATTGATGATTTGTTTTTCAAATAATTCATCAATTAAACAGTACACTCAATATAAAATAGTTGTGATGTATTTTGAAAGGGTTCAAATAATTTTTTTGTTTTAAATAAAGCATAGTGGATTGTATCCAATTTTGAAGGTGTTGTTTTAATAGAAATGTGTTCCCGAATGAAGTGAGAATTTTCAAAAATATTTTTGATGAAAATACTATGTTTTGTAGAATGAGCTTTTGAAGCACAAAATTGGAAGAATTTTCCTACAAGATTGTATTTTTAGTAATAAATTACTTTTTTAGTTAAATGAAATTTTTAAGAATGGTTATGTCAATAGAGTCACATACTTAACAAACTTAGTACAAATTATATAGTATCTTAATCAGATCCTTTTTTTTTAATAATTTACGATTGTAAATTCGAGCTTTTGTTTTGAAATGGTATATTGTGTTAAAGCTTATGTATATTGCTTGTCTGATTTCACTATAGTATATGTTATTTGTTCATTGAATTATAATACTCACTCCAGCCTTTTTCTCCTATTTCAGACAAAACATAAGATCAGAGTGACACAGTAAAAACGTTAGAAGATAAGCTGTCATTTGTGAGCCTATTTTATTTATGGACTTAATGCTACTTGTTGATTATCTGTCTAATTTTTTGTAATCTAGAGTTGCTCTATTACCATAGGCAGAATTCGCATTTTTAATGCATGATTGATGTATTTGTTTTATGATAGATATTTTGTATGAATTTGGAAATGATGTTTTGATTTGGCTTTAAACGTATAATGTCTTGAATGATTTTGAATTATGTAAATGGTATTTTCACAAGTTGAGATTTGTATAAACCTAGATTTTTATTTATGTTTTATCCAATATTTGAAGATTTTAATTTTGGAGTTTAACTTATTGAAGGATTTAAAATATGTCTTTGTATTATATAAAAAGCAGGATTTTCACCACATGCTTCATTTGTGTTTGTGTTTTTGAGTAAGAAATAGTCTCGATGAATATTTTGATTGGCTATGGTTTTAAAAATATAAAACTTATTTTTTTGTGTGCTATGATTCTATTATGTTAGGCTTGCGGAGTGAATTAACCTTCATTTTCATGCCGATCACTAGTTCAAAAATCTGGGTCACGACAATGAATGTGAGTTATGCTATGTTTTAAATGAAAAACTATTACAATCACATCTACCTCAAGTCCTTAACTCCATCAAGCAAGTTAAATAGACTAGACTGACAATACTTAAAAGCATAGCATCCAAGTGGATGACATAGCCCCAAACCTATCCTAAATAGACAACAAAGTGGAAGCACGACATTCAAATAATCAAATGTTAAAAGTTTCTTCATCTCCATATTTGCTTACTCTCTCGTTTTCCTATTTCTCTCTTCCTTCTTTCTTGTTGACATTATTTGTATCTACATGCAAGATAAAATATTGGAATTTAGGAGGCTCATTAAGAATAATTATCATCAAGCATCCCAATTGGAATCCTTATATCTCTAGAAGAAATTTTCATAAACAAAGAGAAATTTCGTTGTCTAATAAATTGATTAGAGAAGCTCAATTGTTGATTTCTCAGTAAATAAATCTCGTACTAGATTACCCAATTGACTATTTGGATGAACAACTGCCAACCGATTAATGCTTGTTTCTTGTTTAGCGCCATTTTGGAGGGTTTGTGTTTTGTATTTTGAATCTTCTAGTGATTATTTAGACTTGGAAATGTGGCAAAGTGGCCATTAGAGAGTAAAAGCAACATAGGTTCTTATGTCGAGGCGTTTGAGCATAATGAAAAAGTGGTTACTGGACATAAAATACTATTGGCAAGAGAAGAGCTTGAGGCACAAGGTTGTGAGATACAGTTGCAAAGTTATTTACAGATCTTCCTTTTGTTACTATTTGAAATGAAATTCATCTAATCAAAGTGGTACAATAGTTTACCAAAAAAGGGGGCACAATAGTGGTTTGGTATGATTTTGATGAATGAGGGCAAATGATGCCAAAAAATAAAAAAGAATTATTATTTTAGTATTTAAAATAATTATGAATTTATAATTAAATAATTGGAGGTAGTTGTAGGTTAGGTAGTAGTTATCAATAAAGGATTTTGAGCATAGAAAATTGTTCTCTTGTTATGATGATTAGTTTTTCATGTCATTTTACTAGGATTAGGACATACTAATCAATTTATGAGGTCTCTTACCCCAATCAACCTAAATGTGAAGAATGATTGTGCATGCGCTTCCAAGAATGAGAGCAAGCAGGAAGAGATCAAATGCATCTCATAATGCTAATCTTGCTAGGATTATAACTCTATGCACCTATGTCATGCTTATCAACATTTAATGGGCATTCTATGGACTTTATCACTATGTCATCATTTGTGGACTTGAATGAACTCACAAGAGTAGTCTCTAGGATAAGGGCCCTACGAGGACGCTAGGTAGCTATGGGCCTTTATTATGACAATAGTAGCATTCTATAGAGGATAATCTAGTTTTAGACATTATAATTTCTTTTCCGTTAAACACATTAGGTCACTTGTAAGTAGGGACAATGGTAGGTGTGGTGTGAGAGGGAGCCCTATTAGAAAAGGGTTGTGGTCTTGTAGATCTAGAGTTAGTGAAACTCCTAAAAGGGTAGGGAGCAATGGGATAAAGTTGAAAGTGCCTTATAGTAGGGGCTCTATGGTACTACTATACTTTTGTAGCCTTATTGTAGGCTTTTTGAAAGGTGGTAAGGGCAAGAAAAATTACCACTATTTTGATATTAGGCCATAAGCCGTTAATGAAGTTAGATATAGTAACCTAAGTGTCTTCCTTAATATCATATCTGATATGAACTATGCCAAGAATTGATGAAATTTGTGATCTAAGAAGGAGCCAAGATTGTGTCTACAATCAGGTTTGTATGGAAATCGTGACTGGATACTTATATTGAAGCAAAAACCTTGATATAAGAAAGATACCACAATTGGTGATAGAAGATCCGATTGATAAGTCAGGACAAATGCTATGAAAAATTCCAATAAGTTCAAATACTTCTTCAAAGAATCAAAGAGAAGATAATCTCACTTTTATCAATAATAATATAATTTCTTTTTATTGATCATGCATGCCTATTTATAGGCCAATTTTCTAAACAAACAAGAAAAACTAAAAGTATGAAACTCTTCTAGTTTGACGAAAAAATAAAAGTATGAAAATTTTCAAGTTAAATATGAAAACTAAAAATAGAAAAAATTTCTAGTCAAATAAAGAAACTAAAAATACAAAAATTTCCTGATCAAATAAGAAAATTTTTTCCCAATCACATACAAAAAAATTTTCCTAGTTAAATAAGGAAAAAAATTTCCTAGTCAAACATGAAAAAAAGGAAACTACTATATTTCTTTTATCTTGACCTTAGTCAACCAAGTCTCTTGGTCTTGGTCCATATCCAGATTGGCTTTCATGATGTAGACTACTCCTTATCCACATTTAGTAATGGCATATTTCTCTCTTTGTTGGACTTCTTGGATTAAACTATTAAGTACTTTTTGAATCTTTTAGCTTGAGCTATTATAGTAGGTCCAATTGAAACTTGAAGCGAGTCTGCATTTCATTTTCATTCATTAACCTAGTTGTAGCCTTAATAACACCTAAGCATCAATTTTTTAAATTGGTTAATCTAATTATATATGAAACCAAAGGATTGCTGAAGATTTATCCATTAGTCCATCAATTGATCTTCATAATAGGAAGAGAAGTACTTATCCTATAAATTTTGCTTCATTCTAGCCCAATTAGGAATTGGTTCAAGACCATGATGTGGGACGAGTAAATAAAAACAAGGAGAAATCAAAATTTCTCAAAACTTGAATATCTCAAAATATTAATTTACCATAAGAAAGAGGTAACTATTTTATTTTTCTAAAACCATATACATAGGCAACTAAGAAAACTTAATCCTAATGAAATATTGAAATATTAATCATAATCCTAATGAAATAATACAAAAAACTAGTCGTCATACTAATGAGATAATTCCTAATCTCAAAAACCTTTATTAATAACTACTACTTAACCTAATAGGCCAAAAAGAATACTACAACTCAACCTAGAATTATCTCCAGTTATTTAATTATAAATCCATAATTATTTTAAATACTAATATAGTAATACTTATTGGACCGTGATATGTCTCTTCCAGAATATGGAGAAAAGATAACTAGAGATAGATAGAATAAGAAAAGAAAGAAAATGAATAGAGAGTGAAAATCTAGAATTCTATGATGTTGATATGCCTTCGTGTGTAAGGATTTGGGTTTTTTATCACTCAATAACAAACTATTGCTATTTAAAACAACAATAATAAAAAGAATCAATAGCATGTTTTCTTTGTTGATTTGATTGGAAAATTAGCACCAAGAAGAGAAAATAGGCTTAGAAAAAATGCAATCCCTATGATATAATAATATAATCCTAGGCCTGTTGTTCGGGGGAGATAACAATAGGATGAAAGGGCAACACACCCTTTCAAAAAGGAAACAAAATCTAAAGAGAATCTAAACCAATTTGTGGTATATGATGCATGGACCATTGCTTTTCTCTCAAGATGAAATTGAGTTTAGGAAGATAATTTACGATACAGTTTAGGGCAAGGGAAAGCTTTGGAACAAGGTTAGTGAAAACATTTGCATCATGCTTTTTACCTCTGGGGATCCAATTAAAGTGGCAAGAAGAATTTAGGAGAATAAAGGTCACTTATCTCCAATGATTAGTGATATTTTCCATAGGACATCTATCGATTTGCTTGCTTGAAATACCTCCTTATTGGCTATTTGAACAAAAGATAAGCAAGTTAGTTCTAATTAAACACCACCTTTGAGAACAACCACTTTAACTTGTAGAGGCAAGGATGCAAAGAGGTGTCTTGCATTCCAATAGGTAGTTTTCCTTTCAAATCTCTCATGGGGATTGCTAATTTATCTTGTTAAAGATTATTTGAAAATGATGCATATGTATTGATCTTTGAAAATGTTAATAGAGGGAGTGAAAGAACCAAAACATAGGGGGGTAACATTAAATTTTCTGTAATATGTGCCATACATTTTAGATCTTCCCATATTTCTTCTAGGATCCACCACTTGTTGCTTAAGACAATGCTCATTCTTGGACTCCTTTAATAGAGGTTAAGCCATTTAACTTATAGAGTATTGAACCCTTTTAGAAATATTTTAGAGTCTTCAAGCATTTGTTGTAGCTAGTGAAAAAAATTAAGGATATTTTGGTTGATAAAGATTCCAATGAAAAAAGGACCCAAACCAAATTGGCTTTGTCCAAGGGACACCTTAGAAATAACTTTTCCACTGTTTATGCTTTTATGTTGCAAATGGCATAGGAATTTGTGGGAGGGATTTTTTCCTTGAATAAATTTGATCTTTAAGGTAAAGCATTGTGCTTTCCAAATGTTTAACTATTTCTCTTTATGTAGTTTACATGAGCAAGAGCTTACTAAGTCAGGCGGATGGTTACAAACTATATATGCTAGATAATTCCCTTCTTTCACCTTATAATAGCCACTTTTAAATTTAGGCTAAATAACTTTGTCCTCTATGATCGTTAAGTAAGAATTGGATAAAGAGAATTTCATTGGATGTTTTGTTCTCATACTAGTTAGTAAGTGTTTTGCTACTAAACATCCATCTATCTTTCCATTTCTTAATACTTTCCTTATTTTCGACCTACTAGCCATTGAAATTTTCAAGATGACTCCATTTTTCAAAAGTATTTTTTAAAAAAATATTTGAAAATATTTTTTTCTTTAAATTTTTTTTTCTCCTAATGTGCATTGAATTGGTTCCCCCATGGGATGAGTATAACAAGATTACCTTGAATTCTTAAGATAGAGTTAGACATGTTTGGAGGAGACCTACTAAAAAATATTCCTGATTTTTGTGAATTTATTCTTTATCCAAAAGTGGCAGATAATGTATCCAAAATATTTAGCAGCTTATAAGCACTTTTGCTATAAGCTCTTGAGTTTAACATTGGGTCATCAACAAAAATATGGTAATTTTTTGGGAATGCCTGTCAATCTAAACACATGAACAACCCTTATATTTTTTGCAATAGCAAGCATGAAAGGTAATGCATCAACTATCAAGAAGAATATAGAGAGGATAAAGGGTCTCTGAGTATAAGGCCTCTTTTAAGAAGGAAAGAGGGTTCGAGATTCCCATTGATCTTAATTTTTTAAGAGATAGAAGAGATACAACCTAAGATCATATTAACCTAATTTTATTGAAACCATAAGGTATCAATAAATTTTCAATGAAATCCCATTCTAACTTGTCATAAAATTTGTTTTTGTTTAGCTTTAAGGCCATGTAATTAACAATATCTTTCTTCTCTTTTTCTTAGGCAATGAAACATTTCTTGAACTATACGAATATTTTCTTGAATTTGCCTTCCTACCACAAAAGCTCTTTGATTTTGCAAAATGATTTTACCCATTGTCCCTTATATAAAGTACGGTTGTGGGAGAGCAATGTAGGCATTGTGCTTTTAGGAAAAGTAATGGCATGGTGCACCCTAGATAGAGAGATTTTAATAACTAAAAACATCACTAGCTTACACTCTAACTTGAGTAGCATGAGGCATGTGGAATTTTCACTACTTATAGGCTTGGCTACTCATAGGTAGTGGCTAGGTTAAGGGAATACACCAGATTTGTAGCAAAATTGATTCTTCATAGGGAAATTGTCACTACTTATAGATCTGAACTTGGGTAATCTATCCATGACTAAGGTGAAACTTGGATAAAACTAAGTGGATGTCCAAATTGATTGACGTTGAAGAATTAGTAGATAAGTTTGAGTTAGGGGTTTAACTAGATTTTATCGAGGAATTTATAGCAACTAATTGGCCTAAAATTTCCTAACTTTTCAAGATGGAGGATTTTAGGAATTGATACAATGTGTGTTTCATTAATATCCTAGGGAGCATTGTCAAAAAAAATTCATTGCACTTAAAATATGTCCAATTTTATAGCCTCTTGATACCTATGATAAAATAGGTCATTTAAATCATCAGGGGGTATATTTTGAAGTACTTAAATTAGGAATATCTATTGTGACATTATGCATATATGTCAGCCCTATTATATTAAATAAATTAGAAGGTTTGGAAAGTGTCATGTATGCCTTTACTAATTACGTCCCATAATCCCTAAAGAGTTTTGAATTATGATTATTCAATTCATACTTCTACTTTGGATCACTATAGCATGGAAAAAGCTTGTGTCTAGATCTCCCTATTTTAACCAATTTACCCTATACTGTTGTCCTTAAAACATTTCTTCTTGTTCCCATGATTAATTTATCTGAGCTAATTCTCATTGATTTTCATTTTATGCTGAGGCACTTTGAAATTATGACAATTTCCTATTAAGATAAGAAATCTACTTGTTTTCCCATTCACAATTTAATTTGCTTAACTAATCAACTTGTCAGCCAATTTCTAACATTTCCCTATAAGATAATGTGATCAGAGCTAGCCAATGGTCCATAGGGTTTTAACTTCAGTGTTTATAAAAATGAAGTTTCACTCTTAATTTGCAAAATAACGATTAATCTTTTCTTTCACACAACCATCCTCCTTATGATTAAATCAAGTAAAAAATTGCAACCTTTCACTTTTAAATCAAGTAGCCCATTCTTATCTTGGAAGCTTTTAAAGAGATTAATCTATTGTGCATTAGGGGTTCTTAATCCTTGCTTTTTATACAGGACCAACACCTTATTGAAATTTCCAATACAACATTAGCCAGAGTTTTGACTTTTGTGGAGGTTAAATAGCGATTTCCATAAATGCCTTCTATGTTGGAAAGAAAGAAAGCCATAGATGAAAGAAGTTCTCTTTGGTGTGTTGAATTTCAAGCTTATAATTTCTGCATGAAGAAAGTTTTGGCATGCTTGGATAATGTGAATATAACATCGTCGGATTGAAAAAAAAGGCCTAGTCCACCTTCTATACCCCTTTGCATTCAAAGATTACAAGGATTGGAAACTAAGCTTTCTTTATAAATTTTGTAAATTTTAAAGGGTTTATTATGGACACAAAGGTATTTTGGGGTACAAACTATCAATAGTACTCCTACACATAGACATTTTTAACTAATAATGATCATGATGGGGGGTGAGAGATGTAAGATTTATTTGGGGTGTTCATAACCTGAGAAACCTGAGTAAATCCCTTTAGACCCTCCCAAAAAATGCTACATTGGGTGAAGTATATTGGGTTTTCGGGTTAAAACGGGTTGAAAAGTTAAAAAATGTTAGGTAATGTTGGTTGGGTTAGGTCTAGACAAAACAAAATCACAAAACCCGAACTAATCGAAATTTGAAAGCATTAAAAAAAAAATTCTCACCTACAACTATCTTCTTACTCTTTTTCACATAATTTAATTTCTACATACTACCATTATTTCTTTCCTTTTCCTCACCCACCATCATATTTACTATTTCTCTTTTTTCCATAATCCCACCCACTCACCATCACACATTCCCACTGACATCACTTCTCTTTTCCATCCACTCTTTATCTTCATCTCTCTTCCCTCACTATCAGATATTCCCACGACATCACTTCTTTATCCCATCCACTCTCCATCTTCATTTTTCTTTTCTCTCCCCCCTCATTATTCCTTCTCTTTTCTCCATCCACTGAACAACTTACTACCATCTCTCTTCCCCATTTCTTTTTTGTCAAAAGCTCATTTCTCACCTTCCCATCCTTGGCTCTAGCAATGATATCATCGGCTGGACTTAAAATTTGGCCAAAACTCATACTCACTATGCATCAAATCAATAATTCTCTTAGAATTTTCGAGATTCACAAGGTGAAGGTGAGAACTTCATCGACAATAGATTTAGATGTTTTCGTCTTCAAATCTGACAAAGTTGTGGATTTGAAACAAATAAATTTTTAGCAATTTTTTTCCTTTATTTGCACTTTAGTTTTTTCTTTCAATCTCCAAATCTCTAGACCATGGTAGTTAAATTTGAGATTAAACAATTGGAAGAAAATGAATGAATTACAATTACTTAACTCTCACAAAATTCGTGAAATTGAAAGAATGAATTCTTGGACATAAAAATTAAAAATTTTGGACAAGATGAATGAATTATTTACTTTGCATAAAGCTGAATAAAATTGATGGGCCATAATGATTTTCTTAATTTCCATAAAATTCAAGAAGTTAGAAGAAAGTGAATAAATTAATGGTTGTGCACGAAATTTAAAAGTTTGGCATGAAATGAATGAATTAATTAAATTTCACTATTTGAATATGAAAGCTATGTTCCAAGAGGAAAAATGAACCAAAAATTTGTAACGTGTATACAAAGATGGAAAAATTAATTATGGTGATGAAATAGTCATTTGTGAAGCTCCAAGGTAAAGGGCGATCATTTCGATGAAAATGTCAATCTCGAACGCTTGAAGAGTTGATTTGGGCCAACTCAAGGCTTCCCCCAATCAAATACATTGCATGTGTTGTTTATAGATTTCTAGTATTTTCAAATTTTCTTGTCATTCCAGCAACTAGATCTGAAGGAAGATAGTGATTTTTGTTCTATATTGTTCACTCATTCCTAATATCCTACTATTGGTACAATGGAGTTGTATGAGGAGGTTGAATATTTTCAAATTGATATTAATGAATAGGTTAATGTAGCAAGGGATTACGGTCCATCTACATTTTTATCAACATCATATTAGCCACAAGAACTTAATGTGGATGGTTATTTCTTTAGTTCTTTTCTTTCAGAGGTGGACCCATCATATTAACAATGGGTGCAACAACTTCAACTGACTTAAGAAATTCAGCAATCACAACAATTTTCTTATTTTGAACTCGTAAAACAATTTCAACTAGCTCAACAAGTTCAATAATCACAACAATGTCAATATTATCAACTTGTGCAACAATTTCAACATTATAAAGGTGAGGAGATGTAGTCAAGTTCATCTTAGCCTCTGCTTAAAGATTATTTTCTTAAGCTTATAGGTGATATGGATGACATAATGGGTTGGCTTGCCATAAGAATAATGGGTACTCAATTAAACTTAAGATTGGTAATTTAAGGGGGATTAATTATAGTGAAATTGAAAACCCTATAGCCTTGATTGATTAAATTTTCTTAAGTCAAATTACTTATGCTACCTTTATTATTTTTATTTTTTAATTTCCTCATAAAGAAGTTTTCAAATTATTTAGTTGGAATTGAAATTAATATAAGAGCTGTAACTGATAACAGTAATCCTCGTAGGAATGATACTTTGTACTCATATAGAATTTTATCACTTGATAAAGATAATGTACATTTGAACTTAAATGGATATCTAATTCATGTATATCAATACAGTTTCTTAAACACTTCAAGAAACTTTGAAAACTACTAATCCAATTTTTGCTTTTGGAATCTCTAAGGGTACAAAATCAGTGAGAAATATCATGAAGGGTTGTCTAGAAAAAGCTTTGACTTAGGATTCTGAATCATTTTCTCTTGGCTTGCTTTAGGAGTGTTACTCTGCCTATGGCTTAATAGGCTGAGTGACTCAACTATTTTTGGCATAGGCTATATTAGCTCCTGGCCACTATGAAGAGTAATAGTGTCACTTGCTCTTTTGGATTCTTTTTAATATTAATTGATAAAAGGAAAATTTGTGTGTTTATTTGCTAGTTTCTATCCCTTAATTCTTTATTAACTTGTGATTATCTACTTAATTCTGTTTTATTTTATTTCGATTGCTTTAAATACTGCTCAACTATGTTTTCATTTTGTAGGTGAACAATGAGGCACAAGAATTAAGGAAAAATACATATTTGGAGAGTTCTTTAGACTAAGAACAAGTGGAGGAGGCACCACGCAAGAGACATGCTTCAGAAGAGCAAGAAAACAAAAAGATAGCACTTAACATGGCCATATCGTGTTCTGAGTCTCCAAACATGGCTAGGCCGTGTTCCATACAAAATTGTGTGCAACTTCTCCAGAACCAGCCTTAAGTATGGCCATTCTGCAGCTCCATACAGCTCTATGTTTTTTAGGTTTTATGCAGCCAAGATGCTATATATTAAGGGGAACAAGACTTTCTGGATATAGGATATTTGAGTAAAATTAGGGTTTTTTTTATGCTTTTAGACTAGAATTTACATTAGATCAAGCATTGTATCTCGAATACATCTCTATTTCTACACCAAGTTTTATCTTTATGTCTCTCTCTCTCTCCTTTTCTCTTTTGATTGTATTGAAAGATTTATGGTTTACATAATGAAATTGAGTTTGCTTTCTTTTTCAATTATGTGTAAGTAAATTTTATTATAGGATTGGGGAAACCCACTTATGATATGATAATACTAAATTATTGAATCCCTGTCAGTGATTATCTATTAGTTATCAGATTAATTATTGTACATTATATGAATTGATAAATGTCTGATCAATATTTGTCACATATTAGATAAATAACTGATTGACTAAAAAGTGAAAGTTATTGGCAAAACTTAATAGTTAATTAGGAGTATTTTAATCATGAAATCAGTTTAAAATCCTCTAGGAATTGAATTAATTAGTTGGCACAAAACTTAAAGGGTTTAAGTTAAACTAAAAACTATTAAAATAGGTAATTAAATTAATCTAGGTACAATTATTAAACCTTGAAAGAGACTATTAATGAATTAAGGATAAACCATTCCTAATATCTCAAATAATTGCAATTGGAAATAATTGTCTTGATTATTGAATATCATAAGTATGGTGAACCCTAATCCTAGGTCTTTTATAATAAAATTTCTTTGTTTATTTACTTTCATCGCTTGCAATCGCCATTCAATATCTCTCACATTCTATTGATTCAGATAGTTGGTTTCGTAAAAAACTAGTAGTTGGTACATTGGTTTCTGTGGGATATAACTCATACTTGTTAGACTAGCTATAACTACAATGTGTACTTGCAGTATATTATTGAAACACACACAACATTAATTGACAAAAAAATTTAAAGGTCTTTGAGTAAGAATGTCAAAAAGCTGACAAATTTGAAGCTCTAAGTTTTGAATAAAAGCTTCTTAGCTTTGAATACTAGTTTCCTACCTCTGAAAAGTAGCATATGTTCTTGCCATAAACATATTAGTGTTTATTATGAGTTGGAACTATGGCAGAGGAGAAGTAGGTATCTTCATCACATTTTAACTATCCTTTCATGAAAAATTTGGATAATTGCATCAACCTTGATTATAAGTGTTGAAATGTGGATTGTTCTACCTATTAAAATTCTCAAAAAACTGAGCCTACTCCTGTTAAGATGGAGAAAATGGATTACCAATTTGACATTTAAAACTAGAATGGACTCTATTATATAGATCACTAACTTTTGGTGAAATGTGAATTGCACTTGCATTAGCAGTTAATAAATCAAGATGCTTTGATAAAGTAGTAACTTGAGCAATGAGAGCAATTAAAGCATTTGCCTCATGAACTCTAAGATCTTTCCTTGTTGCATTATGTTCAAATGGCTATTGATATGCATTAACAACCATTTTTTCTAGCAAAGTATAGGTTTCCCCTTGTGTTTTACTCATTAAAGCTCATTCAGTTGTATTTGATTTCTAGTTGAGTTCCGAAGGACATTATAGAAACTTTGAACTTGCCACTATTTAGCAAGTCAATGATGTGGGCATCTTCCCAGCATATCCTTAAACCTCTCCCAGGCATCGTTAAGTGTCTTATTGTCGTATTTGGTATAAATAGTGATCTCATTCTTCACCAACTATTTTTGCTGGAAAAAAGAACTTGGCCAAAAAAATTTCAACAAGGCCATTCCAAGTAGTGATAAATCCAATAGGCAAAGAGTTTAACCAACTCTTAGCCTTGTCTTAAAGTGATAACGGGAATATTCTTAGCCTAATTGAATTAGATGGAACATTATTATATTTGAATGTCTCACAAATCTCGAGAAAGATGGCTATATGAGAATTATGGTCATCATTAGGCAAACCTATTAATTGATTAGCTTCCACCATCTGTCTTATAGCTGACTTAATCATAAAATTTTTAGTATCTACAGTAGGGCATTCAATGGCATAAGTATTGACTATAGGGATACCACAGGCCCAAAGTGACCAATTATTTTCGTTTTTCACAATTTCTAGATTCTCTTTAGCATCAGCCATGGCTTCTTGAGTTTTTCTAGAAACTTCTCTCCTCCCTTTTCTATTCTAATAACAAGTTTGTTTAATTTCAGAGTCAAGAGGAATTAAATTTTTGCTTTTAAATCGTCTTCTGCAACTAAGATAAAACTTGAGAATTCAAAGAAAGAACAATTATAAACAAAAGAAAATAAAATTCAAATTCAAATTAGGATTACTTGGTATCAATATTAATAATCAAAATCAATCCTCGACAATGGCACCAAAAACTTATTACAATTTTTTGGGAGGGTAAGCATACACTGTTGTTGTCAAGTAATAAAATCTCTATGAGTATAGAGTATCATTCTATGACGATTGATTGTTATTAAGGATTGAAATTGTATTAACCCTAATCCTATTTGAATGGTTCATAAAAAAATTCATGAAGAATATAAAAATAAAATAAAATAATAAAAAATAAAACTTAATAGAAAGCAAAAGTAATTAAGAAGAAATTAATGAATTGAAACTCCAAGGATTCCAATTTCATCATAAATAATTCACTTTGAATTCTCTATCTCCTTAATCTAGAAATTATAATCTTAATTGATAGTCTAAAAACCCTAATTTTTCCACTAACATCTCTTAAGGTCTAACAGAGACACCTTTAAATGTTAATCCACTATAATCTTTTGTGAATTAAAACAACTAAATATTCATTAAGTTTTATGGCTCTCAATTAATGACTAGACAAACCATGCAATATATTCCTATGTCACATGCAATCTATGGTGATCTAACGATGAACTAAATATATAAATCTCCTTCCAATTTTATTATGATTAATATATAATCTAATCAGTGACCAATTAATTAGAAGCATTAAGAATGGTGTAAAAGACTCAACTAGAAAGAATAATTCATAAATTTAATTGAACAGATAATTCAAAGTTTAATAATTAAGCTACATCATAGCCTTAAAAAATAAACTTTATTTATCCTCGAAATAATAAACATCTTAACAACTATCCTAAAAATAGAGAGAAGAAAGATGAGAAAATCTAGAGTTAAGGATGAATTCAAAGTCGTGATTCTGTTTTTGGATTGAGTCGCATTCAATGGTTTTCTCTCTATTCTCTCTCCACAAAGAGTGAAAAAGAATCCCTTCAAATAACTCTAATTTATCTATTTAAATCCTTCGAAATTTCAAAATTATCGCATTGGCATCATAACGTTGGAAGTTTGGAGTTGTAATGTCACCTACTACAAGTATGATGTTTCATCAATAATCTAGAGTTGCAACTCCAAAATCCTACGTCATGACATTGGACATTATGTCAAATTCTCTTTATCGCTCTGCCATTGTGATGCCACAAAGCCAGTGTTGCGACATTGAAGATTTTGGAATTTTCTTCATCTGGCTATTCCATTCCCTTGGTTTTGCTAGTGTCACGGTTTTGGTTTTTTAGTGTCATGACATTAGAGTTGCTATCTAAAATAACTGCATTTTTGCTCTAATGTTGCAAGTATGATACGTTGCTTTCATGGTGTTCAAAATCTTCTCATCTTTGATCGAATCTAAATCGCTTCTTGCCTCTAATCCTCTTAAAATCAATTCAAATGCATGTCTTCTTTCCACCTATAAAATGAACATAAAATAAAATCTCAAAAACCAACAAAAATTAAGATAAAGACAACTAAATTATGAGTATAAAACTCACTTGTCATAATCCATTAGCAATGTTAACTCGATTAGAGCCAACAAAGTTTGTGCTTGTCACCATGTTTTGTTGATTGGGAATAATGTGATGTGTGACCCTAGAATCAATGTATAAAGAATTATCGATGATGATTTTTGGTGTAGCAACAACAAACGTATAACCTTAAGGGTGTGTTTGGTTCAACGAAAGGGAGGTGAATAGAGGAAAAGAAAAATAAATTTTCTTTGTTTGATTTAGTTTAAAGGGAGGGGAGAAGAAGGATAATAATTTTTTTTTGTAAAGGGAGAGGAGAAAAAATAAAATAATATGACCATTATATCTCAATTATTTTATTTTTATGAAGGATTTTTGACTTATTATTTTTTTATTCAAATTTTTTTTTGTATTTTTGTATTTTTTGACTTTTTATTAAAAAAAAGAAATAATATAAGAAAATAAGAAGCAGCGTTGGTTCAGCGCTTCCCCTCCCCTTCAAATCCCCTCATTTTTGGAGGGGAGGGGTTTTGAGGGATGGGAGGGATTTTGCCTCCCCAAATTTCCTCCCATCCCCTTCCAAATGAGGAGAATTTTAAAAAATTCCTCCCCTCCAACCAAACAGCCCCTGGCTTAGTATGAAATTGTGTCTTATGGTGAAGAAAATTGGAAGACTGTTGATGTTGATGTTACTAAGGAAAGTATTTTGGTTACTTTGATAAGACTTATTGTAACAATGACAAAATTCCAAGGCTGAGTGTCCTTATTTACCATAAACTTGACAAGTTCAACCACAAATAAATCTTCCTCGACCTCTTGACTTTCCATTGCCACGAAATCGTTGTGAATTTGCACCTCTATAAGCACTGTCACCTCTATAACCACTGCCTTGATTTGAAAAACCAAAATTAGTAATAATGTTACTATAACCTCTTCCTTCTAGATGAGTGTTGGCTAGATTAGCCAAAACTGCATTAAGATTTTTGTTATGCCTATCAAAATGACTTTCTTGAGCAAGTAGCAAAGACTCAACTTCACCAACAATATATGGTTCAATAATAGTCAACGTAGAAGTGAGAAATGATGTGTTAAAACCATCATACTCATCAGACAAACCATTGAGAATAACTTCAATGTGTTCAGATTCAGAAATAATATAACCTAATGAAATTAAAGAATTAACTAAAGACTTGATTTTGAGAAAATATTCTGCAACAAATGAGTCTCCTTTCTTCGTGTTCTACAATTGAGTTTTAAACTGACTTTGTTCAGCACTGAATTCCTCTTGTGGGATAGTCAAGTTTGATGGAGATTGAATGTGTGAAATTTACAAGATCTGGCTTTTGCATAGAAGATCCTAACATTGCTGTTCATAGATCGTGATTCTCCATAGTCAGAGATTTGATCACTATGATACCATGTTATAAAACCAGAAAACTATAGAAATAAAGATAGAAGGAAGAAGAAGATAGAAATGTTGAGAGAAGCAGAACATTCATTATCTAAATCTTATTTCTGTTGCAGGGAGTTTATATATAGAGGCTAGCACTTAACTAACTGTAATAACCGTAAAATTTAACGAAAAGGAAATTTAAAATAAAAGAGAGAATTTGACAATAGAGATAAGAACCGTAGAAAATATGTATATTTATTACATAGATTAAAGAATTAAAAAAATATATTAGAAGTTATGTTTTGGCGCGCTATAAGCAAATATATTTTTATTTATGTAGAAATAATTATGAGTTGTTAAAAGTAAGTGGATTTTTAAGTAAAAGAAGTATTGTGTTGCTTAAAATAATTATACCGGCTTCTATTGAATTTTTATGGTATTTTTAGAAATACTCTTTCTTTTAATATGAATAAAGATATTTGTTTAGAAATTTGTTTTATTACGATTTTTATCAAGAAAAATTATGATTTAAGAGTTTAACTAAAGGTTTATGAGAAAGGAAATTTTTAGAAATTTTTGGGATATTTTATAATGAAAAACGGAATTTATATGAATTTTTATAAAAGAAAATCCTATTATAAATTATTTAATAATTATTATTATTTAAAAAAAAAAGTTTACTGTAGCACTGCACATATATGTCTCGGGTACCAGAGAAGCAGAAAGGAAAAAAAATGCAGCCCCCCATTTTTCATTTTCCCCTTTGATTTTCAAATCCTCATATCTGGAGTTACGGACCTCCGATTGACGAACCGTCTGGACCGTTGGACTCGTGGCAACGAGTACTTCAAAACCCACCGATCAATTTCGCCAGAAAGTCGTCGGAAGGTCGCCGAAAAATCGCGTGAATAGTACCTCCAAAGGTAAAACTCCGGCCAATTGCATTTTAGGCTTCGTTTTTACCGAAATTCTTCCCGTAGATAGTCTTAGAATTAGTTTCTATGCTCGAATATAGGGTTTTTAGGTTTCGGCATGAATAGTATTTTTCGGCGAGTGAATAGTGTTTTTCGGCATGAATAGTGACGTTTAGAATTTATCTAATTTTCATATTATGTCTATGTTTTCTAGGTTGTTGAGCCACCACGAGGTGAAATTCTCATTGTTGGACTCCTAGTAAGGTGAGTGGGTTTTTCATACTATAGCGCATGTTTTAGGAATTTGATTTATAACTCTCTCGTATGATTTTAACTAGTTGGAATGTATGTTAAATTGTTTTACCGCTTTGAAAACCAATATGTTCCAACCATGTTAGAAATTGTAAATTTCAATCCTAGTTGAACCCTAGGTATGCAGGGCAAGCATCTAGACTATTAATTCTCCATTTGAGTTAGATTTATAGAAATGCGAACTTAGTCATAGAAATGAACTAAGTTAGCTATGAAGTGATTTGACGCATGATAAGTATCTATGTAACGTCTACGGACGATTTATATTTAAAAAGGGAAAGTTTATGATTTTAAAGGTCTCCATGGGAATTCATGGATGAGATATATTTTAGAATAGAATTTTATGCATAAAAAGAGCTAGATGGAGAATTATAGCTTTATTGAAATGTTTTACTTTAAACTCTTTGAATAGCATATTTCAAATGTTTTCTATTGGAGGGACCCTTTTAGATCACTGTTAGCTAGTCGCAGGTAGTGCTAGCCCTGGTGCACTATGTTCATGTTAAAGCTTCGGCCTAGGATATTGTGACGGGCATATGACTGCCTAAGACACAAAATTTAAGGTGGACTTATGTCTACGCCTACAGTGATTGCCATACCCATTGCTATGTGCTTGGGGAATATAGGGTGGACTTATGTCTACGTCTACAGTGATTACCTTACCCTTGCTGTGTGCTTGGGGAAAATGATAGATCTGTCAGGAAGAACTCCAATAAACTAGTGCATTTTTCTTAAAAATTAAATATTTCTAAAATACCTCATTCATCATTGTTCTTGCATAAGTATCTTCATTTATTACTTGCATAATTGATTTGCTTACAGTTATTAATTTAATCATGTTTTATCATTTGAACTGTTTAGCATTCTTTCAATAAATTACGGTTAAATGTTTAATGTTTTTTATACCTTGATTTCAATTATTTAATTAATTGCGAAATATTCGTGCTTAGTTTGCCCTGTTTCTGTTATAGTATGATTTACCCATTCACTGAGATGTGGTAATCTCACCCCTCTTCTGTTTTCTCCCCACAGATAGTCAAAGAAACACTGATCCAGTTACAGCTCCATAGGAGGCTAAGTATAGCATTGGTGAGCCCCAGTTTGGGCAAAATTCCGTTGTATTGGTTGTATAGTTTAAGTTTATGTTTAGTGTATCTCCATGAACTTACAGGCAGGATCCTCGCTTCTTGTGTTGTTTGAAAAATGGTTTTAAGTTTTACAACAATGTTTGTACTATGAGGCCATGGGCCAAGTTGAATCAAGGATGTTAGATTCATGAGAGAGATATATATATATATATATATACAGTATTTTCTTATATTGGATGTGGCGTATGTGGCCAGTTATATTTATTATGTACTCTGGATTGTGTGCTAAATATTTGTGCATGCTATGTGTTAGGCTTACGGCTAGGGAGAAACCCTTATGCCGTGCCGGTCATGTGTTCCATCATTTAGGGCCTTGACACTAACGATGCTAACTTACTGAAACAGACACATAACAGAAGCACGTGCTAAGCAGGTGCTTTAACACTTCCTTACATTTATCAATGAATTTGACTTTCTCAGTTTATCAATAAATAGTTGTAAGGCATTGGTTTGATTTTCTACGTAGTCTCCCTCTCCCTAAACTTTCTTTTACCAAAAGAATAAAATTTGCACCACCATTGACTCATTTTCAAAGTTACCTGATCACCTATTAACTACACTTACAATGTCTAAACGTGTTTACAACCCATATATAAAATATCTCATTACAAAAATATACCATTTTTATAAAATAAAATAAAAAAGCAAAAATGATGAACTTCCATTGAGAAAAAAGTGGATATAGATTTCTAATTTTTGTAAACCTTATTCAGTATGACAAAAATATGACTTGAACAAATTATAAAACTCAATACTACAAAATGTATGTATCGCGCACTTTCACAAAATAAATTAGAGTAATTTTACTTGCTCAATTCCTTCATAACTAATAAAAAGGACATATTCTAACATGTTTGTATAGTCAATAATGTTTGAATCAATTAATAATTTTAAACATTTTATTTTAGTCAACTTGATTAAAATTTTAATTTCTTACTAAATTAAACTATGAAAATATATAATCAAAGTAATAGTAAGATTTATAAAAATAGAAAAAACAGTACATATTTTTTTATAAATTTCTTTTCAATCAAATGTAGTATTGTTTTTTAGATTTATATATTATTTAAATAAATTAACGGGCTCAGCTAGTACATTTTCATATAAGTGGAAAAAAAATACAACTTATACTGGTATCTCTTCTTTATTATCTTTATTTATTTATTTTTTATAGTATGAATCAATTTAAAAATTATTCCTAAATATAGTTAAAATATTGACAGCCACATTTATCGAATCTTTACCAATATGAAAATATAAAAAATTAATCATTAAAATCTAAACTTCTAAATTTTTAAACTGTAAACCTTAAATATAAATAATAAAAAATAAAAAATAATATTATTTACAAATTTTTATGATAATAAATATAAAAATTGAAGATGAAAATCATTTTTAAAAATTGAATTGATAATTACTTGCTAAAGGATAACTTTGCCTTATAAAATTATAAGTGGACTTAATTTATTATTTTTATCAATTAGTTTAAATACTTTTAACATAATAATATGTTTTTAGATCAAATAAGATTCATTTATATATTTAATCAGTGTCCTAAATAGAATGGCTAGCATTGATATCTTTTAATAACCCATTTATATTTCTTTCTTCTTATCACATGTGTCAATATCCTATTATAGGCAACCGTCCTCCTTAAATCACCTAACGTTAGGTGTAGGAAGGGGGAAAAGGCCTAGGGTGACACGTCCCTTAATTAGTTAATCTTTTTCAAATTGTATACATTTTGATATTTGGGAAAGTTGGCGTCTTCCACTTGCCCTCGTATCAATGACCCATCCTAATCCAAAACCTAATATTTGCACATGTTACTCATTTTTAAAACAATTATATATAAAGAATTTAAATTGTATATAATTGTTTATTAATTATATATAACTATTTATTCTTAGATTAAAATTTAAATATAAAAAATACCATAACCCTTACTTAAAACACATCTAGATAATCTGTATAAGAGTTCAATTTAAAAAAAAAAATTGTCTAAGTCTATTGAATGGACTCAAAATCTCTGTTGAAAAGTAAAGTGTAAATGAGAAACAGTTGATAAAAAAAAATTTTTAAAAAAAATTGATTTCACACATATATAAATAATTATTATGTTACTTTTATTTTATCAAAATTTTATAAGGTTGATTTTTTTTTCATTAACAATTAATTATTTGTACTTTATTTTTTAAAGCGCAAGGTATATTTTAAAGCATTCAAATTCTTATTAAAGAACTGATTTAGTTAGAAGAAAAAGTGAAGGCACACATCACTTAATCACTTTCAAATTGTTTACATTTTGATATTTGTGAGAGTTGGTGTCTTCCACTTGCACTCATATCAATGAGGCGTCCTAATCCCAAATTTAATATTTGCACATGTTAATGAATTTTTATAGTGTGTAGGAGAGGAATTTAGGGAGAAAATAGAGAAAATGAGAAGTTAATTAAAGGCGCACAGTTATATGAGAATTCCTAAAAGGTCGAAACAAAGTCACCATACCCCAGGCGAGGTAATAGATTACGCTAAAGTTAGCTTGGTGTATAGTAATTGAATCTGTTTTTTGTTAACATGAACCTTTCAATGGATGTCAACATGGAATTAGAACTTACTAAAAGCTACACCAATAAAATAATATTCATATTCCCACTACATTTCTTTGTCTTTGGTTGAGATATGTCCATAGATACGTGCACCTCGATATGCATGAACTTTTTTTTATTCCGTTTTCGTTTACCAATTAAAAAATAAATTATTTAACTCAACATCAAAACTTATAACTAAATAGCCCTTGCGCCAAGAAAAATAGGAAGAGGATGAAAAGTAAGGAATGCAAGTATGTTGAGTGTAGTACTTAGATGACACTAGCCCTTAAACTTGTTTATACTGATATTACAACTACAATAGACAGTAAAAAAAAAAAAATTTATTGGAATCCATCAAGTTGGATTTCAATGCTGACAGTAAAAGAAAAAGGTTAAGAAACTTAATGTGAAAAACAATACAATCATTATTCATATAAGTATATAAGTTGTTCTTGTAAGAAATTTTACTTGGATGAAAACCATCACTCAAAAATATAAGATCGTTTATGTTAGAATCACCAAAAAATAAAGATAAAGATGTAGAAGCGTCCCTAAATCTATAATAATCAATCACTGTTTAGAAGTATGTGGTTGGCTTTTTATATCAACATGTATTTACTAGATAACCCTTTAACTTTTCTCTGTAATTTATTTTTGACGATGAGATATCAAAAGATAAAAACTAAATATATGTGATATGTTACGCATAATCTGAAGACCACAACCACCATATATATAGATAACTTTCAGTTATCTTTGATATTCTTATTTTGCCCATCATAAAATAAAAAATACCCCTTAAGTCTTAACACATTAAAAGCTCACAACCTATTAGATATATTAAAAACAAAATTACCGAAAACTTAATTGATCACTTTTAATTGGATTCCATCTTATTTGGCAGTTTGCACCACATAATTATTCATATATAAGCCCAACGTTACTTGGACTATATGTGTAACCTTATAATCGTGCATTATAAAAATAATTTAATGAGCTCAATTTTGCTGTCATTATCCGAAAT
This sequence comes from Gleditsia sinensis, assembly GCA_037074535.1. Classification (NCBI taxonomy): domain Eukaryota; kingdom Viridiplantae; phylum Streptophyta; class Magnoliopsida; order Fabales; family Fabaceae; genus Gleditsia; species Gleditsia sinensis. Next base: position 30,763,283 of record CM073473.1, on the reverse strand, counting down.
GCATCTATTAATCAATCCATCTATCAATTATACCAACATATAATCAAAGCGGCTTTTGTTACATCGTAACTCAACTCATCAATGGTCACGTATGTCGATATAATTGAATGACATGGATCATGATGTGGATGTGCACGATGAAAATTGTATGTAATGTGATTTTAACATGCCTATTTTCAACTGGTCCACCCTTAAATCTTAATAAAATCAAATCGTACCAAAATCAAAATGTGAATAAACTAAAACTTTATTTATGCTGAAAGTAACCTTAAATAACCATAAACTGAATAACTAAAAAATGTCTGTAAAAGCATCTAAATTTTCAAACTCCTATTAAAACTGAATATCATTAATTGATATAACATCCATAAGAGTAGTGTGCTCATGAAACTGTTTAGGTGGTAGTCCCTTAATAAACATATCTGCAGCTATGGAGTCTATACCAATGTGCTCTATAGAAAATTGACCATTTGAACTCTTTCTTTAACAACTAGGAAATTAATGTCTATATGATTCGACTTCATCGAGCTCCTGTTGTTGTTGGAATATAGAACTGCTGAATTATTGTCACAAAATAACTTGAGTGGTCTTTCAATTCTATCTACTATGAACAACCTTATGACAAAATTCTGCATCCATACTTCATGATTAAATGCCTCATTATATGCTATAAAGTCTACTACCTTGGTGGAAGAGGTTATAAGTGACTGTATAGCACTTTTTCAAGAAATTGCACCTCCAGCTAGCAGATAAATATAGCTAGATATAGATTTCATACTATTTTGACATCCAGTAAAATTGGAGTCAATATATCCAATAATCTCAACCTGATCCAACTTTTGATAAGTGAGCATGTAGTCTTTTGTTCTTTGTAAGCATCACAAGACTTTTTTAGCTGCTTTCCAATGGTCTATTTCCAGATTGCTTAAATATCTGCCTAACATTCTAGTAACGTACGCAATATTCAGATATGTACAAACTTGAGCATACATTATACCCCTTACTATTAAAACATAAGGAATCTTCTGCATTTCTTTTTCCCCAAAATCATTCTTAGGGCACTGATTAATACTAAACTTGTCTCCCTTAGCCACAAGGGTATATCCTGATTTGTAATCCTGCATGCCATATATCTTGAGAATCTTTTCAATATAGCTTTTTTGTGATAATCCAAGAAAACCCCGAGAGCGATCTCGGTGTATTTGAATGTCTAATACAAAATAGGTGTCATCAAGATCTTTCATCTCAAAATTTTTAATTAGAAATCTCTTGATTTCGTGCAACAAGCCTATATTGTTGCTGACAAGTAAAATGTCATTGACATACAAAACCAAAAAGAAATATTTGCTCCTATAGAACTTATGGTATATACAATCATTGACTAAATTCAACTCAAAATCAAACGAGATGATCACTTGATGAAACTTGAAATACCATTGTCGAGATGCTTGTTTGAGTCCATAAATGGATTTCTTCAGTTTGCAAACTATATTGTTTGAATCTCCTGACACAATTTTCCGATTGCACCATATAAATTATTTCATCAATGTTACTATTGAGAAACGTTATTTTCACATCAATATGATTTAACTCAAGATCAAAATGTGTCACTAATGCCATTATAATTATGAAATATCCTTTTAAAGAAACCAGAGAGAAAGTATTTTTATAGTCAATGCCTTTTTTATGTAAAGTCCTTTGTAACAAGATGAGTCATATATATCTTTCTATACAACCTTTTGAATTCCTCTTAGCCTTAAATATTCATTTGCAACCAATAGGTTTTGCACCTTCTAATAATGGAACAAGATCTCACACATCATTGTCCTTTATGGCATCAATCTACTTTTGAGAGTTAGAACTTTTTATGGTTTAACGAACATTGATTGGATCATCTTCCATCACTCTAAAATCTACCTCATGTTCTTGAAGAAATAAAATATAGTTATCTGGTATTACACTTCTCCTTTTTTTACTGGACCTCTTTAATGGCATAGGTTCTTGAGGTGTTAGAATTTATTCTTCTAGAATAATTTCTTGAACATGAGGTTTTTTGACATTGTCTTGATCTATCAAGGTCAGGAAAGTGACCCAGATCAATGCCAATGATACTTGTAGGAATATCAACATAGTCCTCTTCAAAAACAAAGTCCCTAATCATATATCCGCTTGCAAACTTGACATTCTCAAAGAATTAAAATTTTCCCAACTCAAAATCAACTTAATTGTAGGATTATAAAACTTATATCCCATTGGATTTCTCAGAGTATCCAATTAAATAGAAACTCAATGTGCTAGAGTCCAGTTTTTTTTCATTTGGCCTATAAGGGCTTGCCTCAGTTGGATATCCCCAAACATGGAAGTGCTTTAAACTAGGCTTCTTGTCAATTCAAAACTCATAAGGGGTTTTAGCAATTGCTTTAGTTAGAATTCTATTAAGGATATATGTTGCAGTTTTAAGTGCTTCTCCCTAGAGTGATGTTGGTAAGATAGAATGACTAATTATACTCTTCACCATGTCCTTAAGTGTTATATTTCATATTTTAGCAACATCATTCATGGTAGGTAAACTTGGCATAGCGTACTGTGGGACGATACTGCATTCTTTTAAAAGCTTAGCAAATAGTTTTGGACATTGTTCACCTGAATCATCATATCTACCATAGTATTCACTCTCATGGTTAGGTTTGATGCTTTTAATTCTTTTGTTGACTTGGTTCTCAACTTTAACCTTATAAGTTTTGAACACGTCCAGTGATTATGAATTTTCAAGAATGAGATATATATAGCAATATCTAAAAAAATTGTCTATAAACGTTATAAACTATTATTGACCATTCCAAGCAACCACAGGGAATAGCCCAAAATTGTCTATATATACAAGTTCTAAGACGTCTAGAGTCCTATTGGCTTTAAATCTCCTTTTATTGATTTATTTTTCTTTTATATAGTTAACACAAATATTAAAATTTGTAAAATTTAAGGGATCTAGAATTTCATCTAACATAAGTCTCTCTATTCTCTATTTGGAGATATGACCTAATCTTCTGTGCCATAACGTAGCTGAATTCTCATTAGTAAATTTTTTCTTCATACCTCGAGTGCTTAAACATAGGGATTCATTAAATGGGGTAATAGTATCAATTAAATAAAGATTAGAATATCTTGTCAGAACCAACTAATTTTGAATCATAAAACAAATTTAATGTTCCAATCCTAAATGAACAAGAATAACAAGATTTGTCCAAAGTAGAAATAGAAATCAAATTATGTCTAAGTGACGGTACAATAAATGTTTTATTAAGATTCAAATAAATTTCAGTATTTAATAATAATCTAAATTTGTCTATTGCCTCAACTTGCACTATCTTGACATCGCCTACGTAAATGTATCTTTCAACATCATTTGACTTTTAATAACTCAAGCAATATTGCATAAACACACTGATGTGAGTTGTTGCACTAAAATCTATCTACCATGTGTGTCTAGGCATTGAAGTTAAATTAACCTTAGAATAAACCAAATTAAGAAATATATATTTCTTAGTACACCATGCATGATAATGCATTGCTACTTCTTATGCCCTTCAACTCCATAAAAGAAACAACCAGTACTTTCTAATTCATTCGGTTTCTTTTGAGGTGCTATATCTATAGCTTCCTTATTATTTTTTCTTTTCTTCCTCTTGTCCTTAAAGGTTAAGACTAGATAAGCAGTATCTACATTATATTGTTTAAACATTTCCTTTTCCTGAACACAGTGTGAGATAAATTTATTTAGATACTAAGTATCTTTCTTGCAAGTATAGCTACCTTAAATTGGTTAAACTGTGCTGAAAGAGATATCAAAACTAATGTACTAACAAGTTCTCAAATATTTTAAGTTCAAGTGTTTTCAATTTAAAAATAAGATGAGATATCTCTTTGATGTACTCCCTTATATTGCTTTTGATTTTATACCTTATTGAAATTAGACTTGTTAAGAGTGTACCAGTTTCAACATTTTCATTCTTAACAAATCGCTTTTCAATATCTGCAAAGAACTTTTTTACTATAATTATATTTTCAAATATTGTGCCCCTAAATGCTTCTAGAATGACTTTCTTTATGATCATCATACATGTACAATACGATTTCTCTCACTTTTTCATATCCCTCTTGTCATCAGAGGTACTCTTATTTATAAGAGGTGGAGGACAATTAGCCCTTAGCACAAGGTCAAAATCTATTACTCTAAGAGTAATTAAGATATTCTCTTTCTATAACTTGAAGTTTGAGCTAATTGGTATAGTGTTAGAATTAATGTTGGCAATAATATTTGTAAGAGTCATAACTGAACAAAAAATAACAAATAAACAAAACAAGCTCATATAAGTCTCAAAGCAAAAAAAAGAAGTTCAAATTAGGCAAATCTCCATCTCAAGATATCGGGCACTCCATTAATACTTTGTCTTTAAACAATAATATTAACTTACAAATGATATCTTGGCACAGTAATCAAAAACTGATAATAAGAATATATCAAACAACAAATCTTCATTTGGGTCGATTTATTAGTCATATGCAAAATCGAATAATTATCACACATTTATTATCACAGATGTGCATATAATCCGATTAAATATTGATCTTCTTTTGAGCTGATAAATATTCACATAAATTACATGCACATAACTTTTTATATTTCAAAAATAAAATTAATTCTTACAAGAGAAGTCACTTTGGTGACATGTGTATCAATTAATATATATATATATATATATATATATATATATATATATATATATATATATATATATATATATATATATATATATATATATATATATATATATATATGCCAATATTTGAATTCAAAACTTACACCAAAATTTATCAAAAAAAATTTTTTGTCAAAGTCAAAATCAATTGTTGACCATTGACTCTTATTGACTGAGTTAAGACTAAATCGAGTTGGGTTAACCCAACTCAGATTCTATATCAAACTCAATTCCTAATCTGCCCTAATTTTTTTCGTTTTAACCTTGTGTGGCAGTTGCGATTGCCATTATTCTTTATTTTGTAGATTTTATTAAATGTTTGGAGGCTATTGTAGCCGCCACTTTTCTTGAATTTGCAAAATATCTGTAAAACAAAAACTAACATAGCAACAATATATCTATTAACATGAAAAATCTAGTTCAAAAATACTAAAACTAAATTGGTAGTACAATAATTCTTATAAAATTCAAAAATAACCTTAAATCCCTTTCAATAATTGATTTAAAGATTCAAGTATAAAATTTGGCAACATAATCATTATATTTGAACCCAATCAAAGAAATCAAATCTACATTTGAATTTAATTATTCTTCAATTCAATATTCCCAAAACCCTAATTATTAAATTCAAGAATACTTAAAACAAAATTAATCCCTAATCCAAATTTGTTCTCAATGCTTCAATATGAAGAGGCTCTTATCCCACTTGTTAAAAATTTTACTTGGATGAAAACCATCACCCAAAACATAAGATTATTCATGTTGAGTCACCAAGAAACAAAGATAAAGATGTAAAAGCGCACCTGAATCTATAATGATCAATCATTGTTTAGAAGTATACAGTTGGCCTTCTAAATCAACACGTATTTACTAGAGAACCCTTTAATTTTTCTCTATGACCTATATCTGACGATATGATATCAAAAGATAAAAATTAAAAGATATATAATATGTTACGTGTGATCTGAAGATCATAACCACCATATATATAAATAACTTTTAGTTATTTTTTATATTCTTATTTTGTCAGTCATAAAATAGAAACTACCCATTCGATCTTTATACATTAAAAGCTCACAACCTATTAGATATATTAAAATCCAAATTATTAAAAACTTATTTTATCACTTTTAATTGGATTTCATTTTATTTGACAATCTGCATCACATAATTATTCACATATAAACCCAATGTTGGATTAATGATCCAACACTTTTTGACATCCATCTTTTATCACAACAACCCATATAAACAAAATTTAAACCTTGAAATAGAAATGCCTACTAGAGAGATGCGAGTAAATAAGTTGTTTGTGATTGTTTCCTTTCTTCAAACTCTACTATCATCCTTTCTTCTTGTAATCTTGTCTATTAACATACTTTCACTTTTTGTAATCTCATCTCTTCATATACTACTGCAATAACCTATTCATATTTTTTTTCTATTGAAAGCGTTCAATAGTGATTTAATTATTGGCTCTCTCGGAGGGAATCTAGTTCCATAGCCTTTGCCTCTAAAATATCACATTCTTTGACTGAGTACTTTAGTCAAAAAAATTTCATTAATAAGACAAGGCTCATCTGTGTTTACTTGGCTACAAGCTTTTATAGTTGGCAGCAATTCAAGTAAAGATCTAGATTATAAATAATAATATAAATTAAAAATTTTAAAAATTAATAAAATGAAATTATACATAAATTTCTTAGGACTTAACATTCGAAGAGGATAAAACTTCCCTTTCTTTATTTCTATGGATATGCTACAACTCCAATATTTATTTAATTGAGGCATTCTCTCTAATATCATGATTTCTCTACGATAAACATCATAATCACTCAATTATAGATAAAACATGCATATAAGTTTATTGTAAATAGGTTATTCTAAAATTCCATCATTGATTTCTCGATTTCTATAAATGACAAAGGACCGCATATATGTTTTGTTGTTTGCTTGGATCAATTATGTGAATTTATTGAATTTTTACCCTGCATTTAACTTCATAATCAATTTTGTTATATATTTCACATGAAAACTCTATTTAAATATGTTATTAGTGCAATATCTTAAAATCACTTGTCAAAATAGTTGATCAAGTGCCTCTAATCATCATTTCTGACTTCTTTCAATGGATTCACCAATATTTTTTCATTGGCAATGTACATCTAGTACCTTTCATACAAGCAACTCCTTCAAGCCTTGTATAGCCTTTATGCAATGACATTAATAAAGGCATCAAATTACCACTCTAGATTTGAACCAACCGTAAATTTTTCCTTCAACAATAATACATAGTTCCATTTACAATTTTCACCCAACATAAATATGATCAAAGTGTTAAATTTATAAAGTGGATAGAAACATAAGTATGCTAATCAATTATAATCATCATCATCATCACTTTCAATATAATCTGTTCTCTACATTATTACAAAAAATGGAAATTGTCTTTCTTTCAAAGAAGTAGTGCATCGAACAACATATCCAATTTAATTTACAAGATCGCTTGTGCCTTCTCCCACAGCTCAAAAGATATTGCCGATGATGGCAATGGTGATTTTCTTTCATTTTTTGCTTTTGTGTCCACTAAAATATATTTATATGATCTCTTTACATTCTTATACGTGCAGCAAGAAGCTAACAAACATGTGATGCTGGGAAATTAGTTATATAAACAACATAGGAGAATAATTATATCATTTCTGTATAATGTTAGTGCTATAATTATATCCTATTTGTATCCTACCTGTCAATGCTATAATAGTAAAATTGAATTAACATGTGTACAATATACCTATATGCATAGCTATACTATTAAGAGGATGTGAGAAGTTGGTTTAGTTGATTGTACTTGAGTCTCTTCATCATGTCCTTGTAGTTGTATACATACATTTGGGGTTCCTTCATTATGACTAGCCCACAGGACATCTCTAGACCAACGACCACTTTGTTCACATTTTCTTTATCTTGCCAACTTTAATTCAACTTGTTGCAAATGAATAAAGTAGTCAAGATGTGTAATTTCCCAAAAGATAAAATGTACAAAGTCCCTTGGGCCATGTGCAATTTACTTCCTTATGCATTTTAATCATGAAAACATCAATACAATGCCTTATGCATTTTGCATATCTAAATGACATATATGGCAACTCTAAACAAATGTTCTACATCGAAATAACATACAAGGCTGCCCCCAAACTTGGTTCTAAGCACCAAAATAAAACATGGCAGCTCTATATACATGTATTAGCATCAAAAGAAAACTAAGGCAGTCACTATACACTTATTTGCATCCTAATAAATATTAAGGTAGCCATATACATATTTTTAGCGCCAAAAAGAAAACATGCAAACCATAAACATGTTTCTAAACATAACACATTATGGTAACCACTATACATCTAACTAGTCGCGCACTCACTATTGACCCTTTTCAAATGTCACATTAGGTTAGCTTTATAGTTGTTCAAGTACTTTGTCACTATAAATACTCTCATATTCCAATGCCATGGATGATTGGTTAACAAGAACTGACGATGGCCAAAGTAACATAATTTACTTCTTAAAGAAATAGAATGATTATATATGTCGCAAAAAGGACATAAAAAATTTTCTTTTGTTAATGATTTTGAAAAATTGTTATATGCAAGAAAATCATTTATTATTCACATGATAGTAGCATGCATATTGAAATTTAATTATAAATGGACATCATATGTCTCTCTGCCTCTACCTCTCATAATTCTTTCAACTCCTCAATCATTGATTATAAAAAGACATCTATATCATCTTTCAGAAACTTAAAGCCTAAAATAAGAAGTGTCATCATAAACTATAGTTGTTTCATGCATTTTCAAGGAAACAAATTATATGGCAAAGAATAACTAGTCAGATACTATATTAGCACTTATATTTCCATGTGATTGGAAGACAGCGCTTGCAAAACCTATCCTAATGTTTCTAAGATCAATTAAGAAATTAGGATATTATTCGTCGAAGGATTTCTAAGCAATGGAGTTAGTTGGATGTCTCAACACACCATCATCAACACATTAATCCTTATGCCATCTCATGTTTTTAGCAATTTGTCTTCCCATATAAAGTCTTTACAACTTGATTCGAAAATACTGCAACACTTTATGTGCTTCTTTCTTGCCTTTTTTCCCATGTAATTTTCATTTAGACAACTTGCACTTAAAGGCAAGATTATGCATTGACATGTTTTTGCCAATAAAAAATACAATCATTTTTATATGTATCTATTTTTGTGTAGTCTAATCATAAGTCTTGAACAACCTTTTTGTTTTGTAGTAAGACTTGAGTACCTCCCTCTAGTAGTGCTTCTACAAATAAGTATAACAATATATCAATGAACGTATTGCTCCAGTGATTAAAGCATTTCAAATTAAGTAGCTTAACAATAAATAAAAACTTTGACACATTGTCACAATTTGGATATATATTTGTTTTGGCATTTTTCAATAATTGATAAAACTTTTTTGTGTGCAATTTTGACTCTTCATTATTTTCTACATTGTTATTCATCTCCTCTATGTTCGCAACTCCATATGCATCGTGTCTCATTCCAGTTATATCATCATTCTCAACATTGTCTTTTAAATGATCATTGCCTTATTAAGGGGATATGAAGGTGTTCTTACAACTTCTCCATAAAAATCCCAAACTTCATAAGATTTCCAAAAGCCACTATGCAACAAATCAAACATTATTTCATATCTTAACTTGAACACCAAATTTCTATATTTTTTGCACGGAACCTAAGACTGTAGCCTAGGCTTGATTTACTATATGCCTACTCAAGAAAATTGTCCATCCTTTTATGTACCTTGGATCAACCCTATTCCAAACATTCAACCAATTTTTATCCATGATATTTCTTACAATTTTTGGTTGAGTAAAAGTAAGGAAGCGAAAAAGAAAAAGAACAATGTATTTGGAAAAAAAATTCTATATATATCGCTAATCATGCACTAATTATCATAGAAAAAGATGCAATCCTATTGCATAAGCCACAAATGTTAATATGATATTAGGGTTTTTTCATAGTGGCTAAATAAGTTATTACTTTTTTGAATATTGAACTGCTATACTAAATGATAATCTTTTAATAATAAACTTGTAGCATTATCTTTTTATATATAGACTACGCTAATGGTAATCTTAAGTTTGATTATCCATTTCCTATGTAGACAGAGGCAACTAAAATTTTACCCTTAGAGTTTTAAGAACTTGTTTGGCCTAATTTTTTTCTTTACAAAAACTATTTACTTTTTAAAAAAACTTTTTTAATATTTTCAACATGTTTGACTAAAATGAAGAAAAAAAAAGTTAGGAAAAGTGGTATAAAGGAACATAAAAATGAATTTCTTCATTTGTGCTTTATGCTTTAAATCTTGGACTCCTTCGTGACCGTGGTCACTTGTTGGGATCCAAGAACATAGGTGATTGGCATGGCCTATAAGCCTCATAAAGTTTCTTGCCAACTTGGATTTGACCAAGTACTGCCTAGTCTAACTATTGATAGACGGGTAGAAATATACTAACCTATTAAAAGAGGGCATAAAAGAATTCTTAAGAAGAGAACTTGTTAAGGAAGCCCTCAAGTGTTTACTCAAAGAAGACAATTTATATATCTTACCCATCGACAGCTTTAGCACATATAAAGAGGTAGAAGGCATTGGGATTGTTGTTGCTGCTATTGCTAAGGAGTTACTCCTAAGAAAAATTTTAAGTGCTAAACCACAAAAACTGAAAGGGGACAAAAAACTAAAATGGCGCCTCAACCAACAAAAAAAAGAAAAAAAAAAGAGTCTATTCCTTCTAAAGGGTTCAAAGTTAGAACCCTAAAGCTACAAAGAGTGAATTTTAAGTTCTGTATCTTCCTTTCGATTTTAACCTACATGCATATGATACTAACATTCAAGCTATAAACAAAACCAAAAAATTTAACAGACAAAGAAAATGACATTTAACAAAAATATGATAGATTTTTCCTTAAATTGAGACTTTGCTGTTATGTGCAAATGAAAAAAAAATGACATTTGGAACCAGAAGGAGCTCCGCTCCAACAAATACCAGTACAAATGTACCAATCAACATTCAAATCAGAGCTCAACTCTTCAAAATATAACTAATAGTTTAAATATAAATTTGGAAGTAGTCAATCAGTCAACAAAATTGCAATGTTGTCACTTAAGCATGCCTAATACACAAACAAAAGCACAACATTGCAATGATTCTATTAGGCTAAGCATTTGAGAGAGAAATTGACTAATTATGCATCAAAGACTCTTGAATAAGTTGACTTTAAACCGCAATGTTATGGAGATTGATAAGTTGAGTTTATGTTAAGGTAAGCATTCAAATGTATCTCACTTCATCATTCAAATGTATTAGGTAAAAAGAGAACTAGTCTCCTCGGTGAGGATATATAGAGAATGTTTGTAGAAACCTTTCTAGTGTTTGAAAAATTATAAGAGTAAGACAATTTTCTATTTATAGGAATACTTAATCAAATTTCCAATATAACCATCTCCTAGGTGATAAACAAAATAAACTAATGATGAAGAAGAGCAAAACCAAGCATAGTTAACCAATTTGTCAACCAGTTTATGGGTGCAAAGAGCCAAAGGGAGAGAAACATATCCAAACCAGAAATTTGGCTTAACAAATATCCAGCCAAAACCATGAATACACTAATCGATTTAAAGCAAACATAACATTGGTTGAAAATAGAAATAGCACACAGACCATTAGAACATACATTCAAATTCTATAATGCATCCAACCACTATGCAAAAATAACATACAATCACTTTTCAAACAAACAAATTGTCACATCCCTACTGGACGCGAAAATCTCTCATATCCGATAAATTTTCCTATTTTGTTCTTGAAAATAGTTTCACAAAATAACATATTCGAGGATTACCATATGTTTACAAATTTGCAATACTAATTACAATCGACCACATAATAAGTCATAACAGGATAATATCATACATTTACACATTATTCAGTATAGCTAATTATACATGACAGGTCTACTCTTATCAGATTTACAGCGGAAACAAGGATCCTGTCCGTGACGTTCAGAGCAACTCTAGAGTACAAATATATTACAAGTTTACATTCTGAGAGCCTAGAAACAACTTAGGCTCACCATTTAATATGATACACAATCGATCAAGTAGCCGCAGAACCAAATTCTGGGTCTTTATCTGAAAAATATATCAACCACGTGTAGTGAGTTTTACAACACAGTGAGCAGTTAATACCTCCTATAACCTCTCAGATCAACATAAAGATGTACTCTTATTTTAAAAATTTATCGTATTAAAATCTACCGTTCAGAAGTACATCCTTATGGGACCCGCATTTTCAAAATATTATCAGTTCCTATACCCACATATGATACAAATTGATCTTAAATCAAATTTGACATGCAATAAAAATCAATTCTTATATATAATGTTCAAGTATGCCACAACTTCAATATACTCAATAAATAAACATGGATTGTGAGTTCATCACCCTTCTGCCTCCTCACAATACCATAGTCACAATCATTAGGAAATGTGAGTTCATCACCCTACTGCCTCCTCACATTACCACTGACTACAACTTCAACAGATCAACAGGGAATGTGAGTTCATCACTCTTCTGCCTCCTCACATTACCACTGTCATCATCACAATAGGTACTCAGGGAATGTGAGTTCATCACCCTACTGCCTCCTCACATTACCACTAATGCCACCTTTACAATACTGTCTCAAGCCATATAATCCCGTCATTACTCATCAATGCATATATATATAAACATGTATCACTGTGCATATCCATCAAATGCAATGCATAATTATCATATAACCCGCCATACAATCATATTCAGCAACTTATCACTTTCAAAACAGAGCTTTCAGTCTCAGCACAAAATCTTTTATCATAAATTTTCCAATCAGAGAAATCATATAATCATACCCATATTCGAGACAAACATAACATTGTAAAATCAATGTCATATGCATAACATATTTTCTTTGCCATGTAATGCGAAATGCATTTAGAAATAACATATTCAAAGCATTTCAAAATCTCTTTCAAAAATCATACTCTTCTTGAACTAAATATCATTTCTCAATCATTTCAAATATTCCAACCCATTTCAGAAATATATGAACATATAAATAATATGTAATCATACTCATTTATCAATGAAAAGTTCAAGACGAGTAAAAACAAGCTATAGGAAGAATTATCTACTCACCACTTTGAAGTACAAAGTTGGACACCCTTAAAATCTTAATTTCTGATCCGAATTCAACAAAACAAACCCCAAAATTGAGTCCGGAACATCCGAAAACCTTTAAAACGACTCCGGATTTGCGAAATTTGGCCTCCGGGAGCTTGGTCAACGTAGGTCAATGCTTCAGGGTTGCTGTCCACACGCTGCAGGCGCCTCCTTCCAGGGATGCGCGTGGGATTCACGCGCCAGGAGAGAGAAAGAGAGTGGCGGCGCGTGAGCACTGTACAGATGTGATCCGAGGCTGAAATTTGATATCCAAGGGTTTTTCCACCTCCTAAATCCATCTATGGTGTTAGTTTTCCAATTTGAGAACTCAAAATAGGAGTTTCGGAACTCACCTTTTTAAGAGATTTTCTCCTCCATTTTCCGGCCACTCTCCGGCCAAATTTCTAGAAACCAATCGGTGGAATTCATAGATTTCATCGTTCTGAATCTGTTGGCGGTGGTGGTGTCGAAATCCGAAGTCCGGAAGTGCAAGAATCCTAGAGAGAAGATTTAGGGATTTTAGAGAGAGAAAATAGGGAGAGAGAGAAAGGGATCCGATTTTTTTCCAGTTTTTCTTGCTGCAGAGGGTTTAAAATATCTTAAGGGAAAAATCTACAAATTTTCAATTTTTGAGGGAGGTCCCTGCAAATTTTTCATATTTACATTTTGACCCCTAAACTTTTAGGAAATTGCATTTTAACCCCAAAAGAAATAAATCCTCATATTCTCTTTAAAATTCTTAAATCCATGTGATAAATAAACTTATTTCCGCCGGTTCTTATCTCCATTTTCAAAATCCTCTTTTTAATTGAAATTTTCCTTTAATTTGACTTTCCTTTAAAATTTACGGCTATTACACAAATGACATTCAAAACCATAAGGAGCTTTGCTCTAACAGATACTAGATACAAACATACTAATCAAATATTCAGATGAGAGCTTAGCTCTTCAAAATATAACTAAGAGCTTAAATATAAACTTGGAAATAGTTAATCACTCAACAACATTGCAATGTTGCCACTCAAACATGCCTAATGCACAAACAAAAGCACAACATTGCAATGATTTAGTTAAGCTAAGCTAACTCACTTGAGAATGAAATTAACTAATTATGCGGACAGGTAAGCTAAGCTTTGGACAATGTGTAAGTTCAGTTAAAAAGAGAGATACCATTTTTCAAATTTGATTAATTTTGGAGTAGATTGTATAAGTTAATTTGCTTAAAGCTTCAAAATCTGCACCCAACCAAAAAAAACCATATTTAGTATTTCATTAATTGAAACACATATTTGACAGAGAAATTAAATAGCCTCCATCAAGTAAACAAAGCTAATTTAAAAGAACATAGCTTAAATCATCATGTTGTATACTTAAAAATGAGTGCTACCTGCAAAATTAATCTAAAACTTAATTCCACAAATATTATTATTCCATACCAAATCAGGTAGATGAAGTTATAACAGAAGCTAACAAACATACAGGTTACTCCATCAATAAGCCCTATCTTATGAACACTCACCAACCTTGTGGGGCAGCAAGAACAGCTCATCACAGTTCCAGGTTGAAGCCCCTCGAAGACTACCTTACTCCTCCCAATCAATACCAAGGAAATCCCCAAAAACAATTACAGGGAATGCCCTCATCATTACCTCATTACCTTAGTCCTCAGATAGATTTTTACTTATTCATAAACCGGAAGATGGAAATTTTTTTGCCAATTTCAGACTTTAAACACACCAAGTTTAAAGAGTGGCTTGCAATGATAGAGAAAGGGTAGGGTTCCCAGACAAACACAGATTTGATGCAGATCTGGTCACCAATGGCTACAACAACCAAAGCAGAGAGAGAAAGTAAGAACAGTGGAGGAGCTGGTTAACAGAAGACAATAACACTATTTGGATGGGGGGATAGACACTATTGTTCTGCAGAGTAAGGTGCCTCTTGCATTTGTCATATGCAGGGAAAAGGGATGAAATGAAAAGACAGAGCCAAAAGAAAAAAATCAATCATTAAAGGCCAGTTTAATTCCTGTTTTCAAAAACAGTTTTATGCTTTTAAAAAAATGATTTGGCACAACTTTTTCTTTCATAATTTTCAAAACTGTTTTCCATTTTTTGGCATTTTAGAACATAAATCAGAGAACATCTCAGCTGTTCTCCTTGTTATCTATTTTGACAACTATTTGAAATATCAGTTGGTTTTCCTTTCAAATGAACATGAATGTCCCCTCCATCCCAAGCTTTGTCATTTCCTCAAATTTTCTATAGCCTATGACAGAAAATGAAAGTTTGGCTTATCAGCCTCTCTGAACTTTAGTTCAATGGATTTGACCATTCAAATCCTGTCTGTTCTTCTTTCAGCCATTTATGTTCAATATATATCTTCATCATCTACCCCAGGGGCATCTATCTTTTAGTGGAGAAACTAGACAATGTTATAGTTTCAATATTTACCAAATGATTACTAATACCTGAATCTTCATCCTAAATTTTTATAAAAAAGTGTCGAACTTGAAGGATTGTTATTACTGAGTATTTTGAGAGGTAATTTTTTACTGGATTGGGGACTAGCTAGTATTGTTGAATGTTGTAAAAAGGTAAAAGAAGGGATATAGATAGAAGAAGCATGATAGAGGAGAAGCGTCGGTTCATAGGAAGAAAGACACCCTTGGCGCCAGTGATCTACGGTTGAATTGAAATGTTTTCAGTTCGTTGAGACTGTGGGAGTGAATATTAATAAACAAAAAGGAGGGCTAATAGCCCCCGAATTATTTTCTCCAATACATCCCTTATACCCATTTCTACTTTCCTTTTTAAACTCAGTGTTTCTGTTTAAGTAATTTTTCATGTACGTTACTTATCAATTCAATTCAAAATTTTCATTCCGCCAATGTTAGTTTGTCATCATGGCTATTCTACCTAAATAAAAACTAAACAGGATTTTTTTCCCTTTTTTTCCCCGTAAAATTTTTTAGGAGAGTCCATTTCATATTTTGTTTAGATACATTAGAATGATTGATCTGCAAATAAATAGATATTCATTTCAATACTTAAACAGCTTTTTGACCAAGAAGCTAAAAAATTATACATGCAATGCAGAACCTATATATTATAACAGTAGTAATTTGTGGGACCTATGTTCATGGAATTCGGATATCAAATGTGCGAGAGCGATGTAGGAGGCACATCAAGTCACAGTTTCAAAATAGGTTTCTGCAATTCTCCAAAAGTGACAAGAATTATGACACAATCATTAGTTTGCATGAAAAATTCTTGATGACTTACTATTTCACTAGGAGAACTGAGCTGAATTTCTTTCTAGATAGACAAACCAATTATATTAACTACCTTGGTAAGATAAAAAATAAAAAAAGAGGTACATTCGTTTCTATAGTGCAATAAAACTCGTACATGCTTCCAATAATAGGGTTATTCTATATTGGCCTGACATAATAGGGGTCAACCAGCATTGACATGCTTTGAAGAGCACAAATAAAAACGCATAAACCTCAATATAACGAATCATATGAAACTTACATCAGAAGGAAATAATATATAAATATTGTAAGTTAAAAGCATATTAAGGCCTGAAATAGATGGAGGAGACCTACCTCTAACTTTTTCTGTTGTTGGTGCATTGAATGTTGATTGAACAAAATTTTGCAGGTAATTAGGTTGTAAGAATACTTTCACCGGAAAAGATCCAGCCAATCTATGTTAGATAGAAAAAGGAAGAAGTGATGGAGGATAAGCAGCTTCTTAAGTGAAAGTGATATTCCAAAAGGAAAAGTCATCCAAATTCTAATTGCAAATCACAGTAAATAATTTGGTATATTCCAAATTCATCAAATGGACTTCAAAGATTAACACAAAGAATGGCACATTTTGCACATACACATTCATGGAAGACCCAAAGCATGATAATTAAGTTATCCAATAACAACGGGCAAAATTTATGCAGGAGTACAAAAGGAGGGCTTGATTTGAGAGATTTGAAAGCTACTAACACATGGGCAAAACTTATGCAGGAGTAGAGTGGCTGGAAAGCTACTAAGATTCCTGCAAGTTTTTATGCTCCTAATTCTAGTGGCTACAACAATTCTTGGTGAAGGAATTCATTGATTCACAAAATGGATGGTGAATGGAGTCAAAGTTACATGAGTTTTTTGAAGACAAAGTTGAGATGATTCTAAAGGAACAACTACTTCCTGAGGATGATAAACTAATCTTGTGCTTTGAAAAAATGGTGCTTCCACTATAAAATTTAGGAACTGAGTTGCCATGGATGTCCACGGATGTTCAATACCCGAATGCTTTAATTGATTTATAAATGCAATTCCTAGTTAATACGAAGATGGTGCGAACCCAAAAGGGAAAATCGTAGAATCCGTTGTCAAACACGACAATGCAAACCCAAGAGGATCTATATTTTAGAATCTACAGTCAATGCAATGATATATACACTCTCAGAAAGTTCAAACAGGTCTAGTTGATCTACTAAAAACTCTTAAACAAGAGAGAACTCGGACCCCTAGTATTGAAAACACCACAAGGTTGATAAAACCTTGATAAGTCTGTTAGTTTTATAAAGAACTCTAGAGAAAAACTCTCCTCCCCAATCTGGTATTTTTAGAAAAATATGATTTGATTTCAATGACCAAATTCCTTACAACAATGAAAGAGGTTATAATATATAAGAAAGTCTGATTTCTAGTTAAAAAAAACCAACAATGATAAAAGCAACTAATGCACATGTAATGGATTGACTAAAAAGTCTCTTAAGCCTAAAATTTCAAAGTTTGAAAAAAATGTAACTAATGCACATGGACAGATTTGACTAAGGAGTCTCTTAAGTCTAAAATTTTGCTCATGTATATTATAAAATACTAAATCAGCATATTTTTCTCCAATCAGCATAATTAAGGCTCAAAGAGTCAACTATTGTGTGCTCTATGGACTTAGCTCTTCATTTAATTGTATTTTGGCCCCAAAAGCTCTACATAATCTCATCTTCAACCTAGATAATGTTCAATACATCCTCATAAGTTTTCAGCTCAGGTTCTTGAGTCACTTGCTTAGCTAAAGTGTCTTGAACGAGTCCATTAAAATTTTCTTTAATCCTTTTAACTCGAGCCCTAGTAATTGGTCCACTTGAAATTTGAAATGGATCACTTGAACATTTCGAGCTAACTTGATCATTATGATGGATCTCATCATCTCATCCTTCCTCAAAAAGATTCGTCCTCAAATCTTCACTTGCATCAAAAGAAGAGAGATAAGTAACATTAAAAGTGGCACTAATACTATACTCACCTAGTAGATCAATCTTGTATGCATTATCATTGATTTGCTCGAGAACTTGTAATGGACCATCTCCTCTTAGAGTTAACTTTGATTTCCTTTGGGCTGAAAACTTTTCCTTCCTCAAATGCACCCAAACCCAGTCTCTAGGCGCAAAAGTAACACGCCTTCTTCCTTTGTTGGCCTTGTTTGCATAATATTCATTTTTCTTCTCAATTTGTTGCTTGACACGTTCAAGAATTTGCTTCACCAGCTCAGCTTTCTTGTGGCCATCGAGGTTAGCTCTTTCATCAATCGGCAAAGGGATTAAATCCAAAGGAGTTAATGGATTAAAATCGTAAACAATTTCAAAAGGAGAATATTCAGTAGTTGAATGTACACTCCTATTATATGCAAATTCAATTAATGGCAAACAATTTTCCCAATTTATCAAATTCTTTTGAATGACAGTTCAAAACAATTGAGTTAAAACTCTATTAATAACTTTAGTTTGACCATCTATTTGTAGATAATAAGCTGTAGAGAACAACAATTTAGTACCAAGCCTTCCCCACAAAACCCTCCAAAAGTGAATAAGGAATTTTGTATCCTTATCCGAAACAATGCTTTTAAAAACACCACGAAATCTCACAATTTCCTTAAAGAATAAATCAGCAATGTGAGTAGCATCATTAGTTTTATTGCATGAAATGAAATGTGTCATTTTGAAAAATCTATCAACAACCACAAATATTGAGTCCGAACCCCTCTTTGACCTAGATAATCTCAAAACAAAGTCTATGAAGATGTCCATCCAAGGTTCTCTAAGCACCAGTAAAGGTGTGTACAAATTGTATGGTAAGACTCGAAATTTAGCTTTCTTACATGTAATGCATCTTTCACAAATTCGTTTAACATCACGTTTCATTCTAAAACAAAAAAAATGTTCATGCAATACATCTAAAGTCTTTCTTATACCAAAATATCTCATTAAGCCTCCCCCATGAGCTTCCCTCACAATTAATTTACGCAAAGAGCATTGAGGCACACATAACTTATTCTCCTTAAATATAACCTATGAAGCACGGACACGAATACGAGACACAACACGGACACAGACACGTGACACGTAAATTTTAAAAAAATGTAGGACACAACACGTTGAACACACGTGAATTAAAAAAATTTATTTATATATATATAGAGTCAGAAAATAATATTATTTACAACTCATTTCACAACTTAGTCTCAAAAAAATTATCATAAATTTATAATACAATAAACATTCATTCTTCTTCAATATATTCTTCATCATCGCTATTGTTTTCATTCCTTTCGTTTCTGAAAAGAACTTTCTAATTCTAATTTATACAAAGATATATTTGCAACCGATAAAATTCTAACATCAACGACAACAAAAAATAACAAAGAATATAAAAGTTATGTGTACATAAAACAATAACAAAAAACAAAAGTAATTCCAAAAAGAATAATATGCGCATTATTATAATTCAACTCTCTCACCAATAAAAACTACCTCAGTTCCTTATCACTGCATTTATATAAGACATTAAGAGACAACACAAAAAATAGAAAAATTTGACTTTCTTTTCCTTCATAGAAAGATTGAACCCCAAAAGCAAATTTTTGAATAGGTATATATGTTTGCATAAAAAAACAAACTTCGAAAACTTGTTGAAAAGGAATATGCACGTGGCCACACACACGTAGACAAACCCAATAAGAGAAAATAGAGGAACTTATTCTCAATGGTCAACAAAAACAAACAATAGAAATGCGACTGGAATGCAAGTTACGATAGATGATAGGTACCCAACTTCAATGAAAGATATGTTACAATGACTAAGATACAAGTTGCAATCATTGGTGTTGGATTCTAACTTCAAATAAAAATCTACAGGGAATAGAGGATTTATGCATAAAATGTCCGAAATAAGTGTCGGACACGTTCAAAAAGGTGTCCGACACGAGTTTTTTTTTATAATTTTTTTAAAAAAAAGTTGGACACGGGACACGCGTCGGACACGTGTCCTAAGAGTGTCCGAAGAGTATCGGTGTCCGTAGAGTGTCTGACACGTCGACACGCCTTAAAATGAAGTGTCCGTGCTTCATAGAATATAACCATCAACTCTATAAAATTTATCGAATACTCTTTTTTCACATGCAAGAAACACTTCAGCAAATTCATCGTCATTTGCATACAAATCCTTGATATCAAGTCCAAACAATCTTGCATTCAGAGAAGTAAGAAGAACATACCTCCTAGATAATGCATCTGCAACAACATTCTCTTTACCTTGTTTGTATTTGATGACATATGAAAATGTCTCAATGAATTTCGACCACCTTACATGACACTTATTCAACTTACCTTGACCTTTGAAATATTTTAAAGATAAATGATCTGTGTGAATGACAAACTCTTTAAGCCAGAGGTAGCGTTACCATGTCTCTAATGCTCTCACAAGTGCATAAAACTCCTTGTCATAAGTTGGATAATTCAAGACAGCACCGTTTAGTTTATCACTAAAATAAGTAATTGACCTCCTTTCCTACATTAAAACAGCTCCTATACCAACTCACATTTTGTCTTAAGTTGATCTTCATACACTTGCTTAAGTGTTAATGGAGCAAGAATAATTGTTCGATAATTTTTAACAAATGAGTATCTATTTGTAAATCCATCCTTAACAGCCCTACGGTCAAACTCCCATGGCCTCCCAAGAGGTATATGACCAACATGCATAGGAACAACATCACATAGCACCTTATCACTATACTTTCCAATTGAGAATGAAACCAGAACTTGCTTATTAACTTGATTTCTCCACAATCATTTAACCACTGCAGTTTGTATGGTCTAGGGTGTAGAATGGCTAGCAAATCTAATTTCTCAACTAATATAGTGCTAGCAACATTAGTGCAACTCCCCATATCAATAATCATGTTGCATACCTTATTGTTGATAAGACAGCAAGTGTGAAAAATATTTTTCCTTTGTTGCTCCACATCATCTTCCTTAGCCTGAGCACTCAAGGCACGCCTAGTGACAAGTGCTTCTCCTTCCACTGCATACTCAAGCCCATCATCACTAGCATCTTTAAGTGAAGGTATGGAATTATCACTCTCACTTTCAATCACCACTTCATTATCCCTCATAATCATGACTCTTTTCTTGGAGCATTGTGAAGCTATATAACCTGTACCTAAACACTAGAAACATTTTGTATCTCTATATCTAGAAGTTTGAGGTTCAGATTTATCTTTGTTCTTAGTTGAAGAAATCTCTTTTTGAACATCCTTTTCTTTCTTCTTTCAACTCTGTTTCATTGAAGAATTAAAGCTAGAACTAAATCTTAAAACACCTTTGCGCTTGAGTTGTTTTTTCATCTTAATTGCCACATGTAACATATACTCCAACTCCACATAATGCTGCAAGTCTACTATGTTGGCTATGTCTTTATTCAACCCATGCAAAAAACGAGCCATTGTAGCCTCCCTATCCTCCTTGACATTACTGCTTATCATAGCGACCTCCATTTCTTTGAAATACTCCCTTGGATCTTTGTGTAAGAGCCTGCAATTTCTGGTAGAGGTCTCTATAGTAATGGCTAGGTACAAATCTCCTCCTCATTACAGCTTTCATTTTTGTCCAAATTTCAATAGGCTGCTCACCATTTCTCCTTCTATTTAAACTCAACTTATCCTACTAAATAATTGCATAATCAGTGAAATCTATTACAGCCAACTTCACCTTTTTCACTTCAAAATAATTTTGACACTCATAAATCAACTCAACTTTTTTTTCGCACTTCAAGTAAGCTTCACGATCATTGCTACCTTGGAAAGATAGTATTTTCATTTTAAAACTTCCTAGGTCTCCATCTATCTGTCTTCTTTCTCTAAGAATATTTCTTCCATGATGCATTTTTGGTCTAACTCTTGTATGCCTATTTCTTCTTACACCAACTTCAAATTCATAAACATCATCATCATCACTCCGAACTTCATCTCCAAACTCATCTTCACCTACATACTCGTGTTCAGGCCGAACAACTTCTCTAGGATTAGGACTACTATTAGGTTGCCTTCTTTGTAAATTAGTGATCCTAGTGTCTTGCCTATCCAACCTATCCCTTATATCTCCAAACACCACATTAAAGCATTCAAACTATTGTTGCATGGCTTTTATGATAAGCTCTATGTTTGGTGAGTTTCCACCGCTGGTTGACTCCTCTTTGTTAGACTTTTTTTTTCTTAGCTGCAAGAAAAATTAATTAGTGAAAATAAAAAATCCTCACAAATTTCCTTATGTGTTTGTACTCAAAGAATGTCACTCTACACTCGTGTTTCGCTCTTTATAGGCTTTTTCTCAATATGTGTCACTCTTGACTTTTTCTCTACGAAGCACGGACACGGACACGGATACGATAGGTGATAGGGACCAACTTCAATGGAAGAGATGTTGCTATGATCGGGATACAAGCCATCGATGTTGTGTTCAAACTTTAAATGAAAATCTAAAGGAGATTGATGATTTGGGCCTGAAATGTCTGAAATAAATGTTGAACACGTTCAAAAATATGTCTGATACGAGTCTTTTTTTATATATATTTTTTAAAAAAAGTTAGACATAGGACACACGTCGGATACGTGTCCCAAGAGTGTTCGAGGAGTGTGGGTGTCCGTAGAGTGTCCAACACGTAGACACGCCTTAAAACGAAGTGTCCGTGCTTCATAGCTTTTTCCTTTATTAGTTTTCTTAATAGGTTCTTTAAGATAACTAACCAACATAAGACTGTACCAAAATTTGTAGAGTCAGTTAGACACTAGGGATAAGAAAACAAATCTGGATCAAAGGGAAAAAAATTTCTAAAATTCGATATCAAGAATTCTGAAGCAAAAATCCAAATCAAATAAATCCTAACAAAATTTCAATAGAATCCTCCTTTCTTTTGTTCCTTTTTTTTAACTTTTTTTTTCTCCTCTTTCTTTTTTTAAAGATAATGAAAATCACACAAAGAAACTCAAATAAGCTAACCAATCTAGAAAATCCAGGAAAACACATTTGGATAAAAACGACTATAATTCACGGCAAAAATTTTGTATTGAAGAAATTCCAAAACGCGCAGAAAGATGAGATTCTAAACTATGAAAATGACATGTGAATCGCTGAAAAACTCAAAAGAAAAAGTGACGAACGGCAATTCAAAAGATAGGTGACGAATAGAAACATACAAAGATGAGCAAACACAAGAAAGAACAAAAAATATAATCAGAAGATGAAAAATACAAAAACAAAATATATGACCTAATAAGGAACCGTGCTCTGATACCAAGATGGTGCGAACCCACAAGGTAAGATCGTAGAACTCGCCAAACACGACAATACGAACCCAAGAGGATCTATACCTTAGAACCCACAGCTAATGCAATAAACACTACAAGAAAGCCCAAACAAGTATGGTTGATCTATTAAGAACCTTTGAACAAGAGAGAACAAAAAACCCCAGTATTGAAGACACCACAAGGTTGATAAAGCCTTAATAAGTCTGTTAATTCTATGAAGAACCCTAGAGAAGAACTCTCCTCTCCAATATGGTATTTCCAGAAAAATATGATTTGATTTCAATGACCAAGTTCCTTACAACAATGAAAGAGGTTACAATATATAGGAAAGTATGATTTCTAGTCAAAAAAACCAGCAATGATAAAAGCAACTAATGCACATATAATGAATTAACTTAAGAGCATCTTAAACCTAAAATTTCAAAATTTGGAAAAAAAATGCAACTAATGCATATGGACAGATTTGACTAAGGAGTCTCTTAAGTCTAAAATTTCGCTTCTGTGCATTATAAAATACTAAATCAGCATATTTTTCTCCAATCAGCATAATTAAGGCCCAATGAGTCAACTCAACTATTGTGTGCTCTATGGATCTAACTCTTCATTTAATTGTACTTTGGCCCCAAAAGCTCTATATAATCCCATCTTCTGTTTGAATAATATTCAGTACGTCATCATAAGTTTTCAGCTCAGGTTCTTGAGTCATTTACTTAGCTAAGGTGTCTTGAACAAATCCATTAAAAGTTTCTTTAATCCTTTTAGTTCGAACTCTAGTAATTGGTCCACTTAAAATTTGAAATGGATCACTTGAACATTTCGAGTTAACTTGATCATTATGATAGTTCTTATCATCTCTGCCCAAGTTTCTATAGACTGCTCACCATTTCTCCTCCTATTTAAACTCAACTTATCCTACCAAATAATTGCATAATCAGTTAACTCTATTACAGTCAACTTCACATTTTTCACTTCAAAATAATTATGACACTCAAAAACTAGCTCAACCTTTATTTTCGACTCCAAGTAAGCTTCAGGATCATTTCTACCTTGGAAAGATGGTATTTTCATTTTAATACTTCTTAGGTCTCCATCTACCTGCCTTCTTTCTCTAAGAATATTTCTCTCATGATATACTTCTAGTCTAACTCTTATATGTCTATTTCTTTTTACACCAACTTTATATTCATAACCATTATTATTCTCACACCGTACTTCATCTTCAAACTCATTTTCACCTGCATACTCGTGTTCAGGCCGAATAACTCTCCTAAGATTAGAACTCCAATTAGGTTGCCTCCTTTGCAAATTGGTGATCCTAGTGTCTTGCCTATCCAGCCTATCCCTTATATCTCCAAACAACACATTAAAGCGCTCAAACTGTTGTTGCATGGCTTTTATGACAAGCTCTATGTTTGGTGAGTTTCCACCGCTAGTTAACTCCTCCTTGTTAGACTTTTTTTTTTCTTAGCTGCAAAAAAAAAAATTGATTAGTGAAAATAAAAAATCCTCACAGATTTCCTTATGTGTTTGCACTCAAGAAATGTCACTCTACACTCGTGTTTCACTCCTTATAGACTTTTTCTCAATATGTGCCACTCTTGCCTTTTTCTTCTATTAATTCTCTTAATAGGTTCTTTAAGGTAACTAACCAACACAAGGCTATACCAAAATTTGTAGAGTCAATTAGACACTAGAGATAAGAAAACAAATCTGGAATATGAAGCATGGACACAGACACGGGACACGACACGGACATGAATATGGGACACGTAATTTTTTAAAATTTATAGGATACGACACGTTAAGGACACGTAAAAAAACAAAAAGGCGGCCCAGTGCACGAGGCTCCCACCTGGTGGGGTCTGGGGAGGGGAAGATGTACGCAGCCTTACCCCCGCAAGCGACGAGGCTGTTTCCAGGACTTGAACCCGTGACCTCCAGGTCACAAGGCAGCAACCTTACCGTTGCGCCAAGGCTCACCCTCTAAATAAAAAAAATCAAAAATTATAAATATATATACACAATAACATAGAATGAGATATAATTTAACACACAATAACATAGAATGAGTTATAATTCACAATACAAATTAATATCCAAAAATTGTCATAAAATTACAACATAATCAATATTCACTCTTCTTCTTCAATAATCCCTTGATCATCACCAATATTTTCATCCCCTTCATCTGTGAAAAAGACTTTTTTCAATTCCGGTTCATCCAATGATAGACTTGCAATCGATAAAACTCCAATATCTTCTACCACATCATCAAAACAATCTCCTCCAATATCTCATATCTTGGTATCACCTTGCATATATTGTGGACTTCTCCTTGACAAAAGCCGAAAGTTGTTATGAACAAACACCAAATCTTGAGCACGTTTTGGTGTCAATTTGTTCCTCTTAAATGAGTGAATGAAAGAGTATGTGCTCCAATTTCTCTCACAACAAGAGGAGGAAGATGGTTGTCCGACAAGTTTCAAAGCAAGGCTTTGAAGAAGTGGAGTAAAATGACCATGAATTACCCACCAAAAATGTGGCTCCATATCCCCTTTTTGATTAATAGAGTCCGAATCAGCAAAATCTTCATAACAAGAGGAGAATTTTGCATATTCAACATAAACATTTCTCAAGTCATCGGGATTTTAAAAAATTATCTTCAAGCACTTCATTCTCTCTCTTGTTATCTCTCCATCTTTGTGTGGAGGGACTCTATTAGAAGCTTCATTCAACCAAGATTGGCTATAATACCTATAAAGAGAATTGAAACAATATATTATTATCACTAACATAATGAAGTTAAAAAACACAACTTAGCAAAAAATAAGAATAAGAATACCTAGGGGTCAAAGAATGTGCTAGACAATGAAGAGGTGTGTTGCTTTTAGTCCACCTTTGCACCAAAATATCATACACCACATTAAAGAAGGTGGACTCCTCAGAATCAAGCTTGCCTTCATGGCGAAATATTACCTTTTTTACTTGCTCAATCATACTATCCCACCCTTCATATATTTTGTGAAGACTAGGCTTATCAGTGTCTCCCATTCTCAACATATCATAAATTGGAGAGGTGAAAGCAAGAATAAAATCAACTTTGTCTCACCACACATCATTGAGAATTTTATCCTTCACAAATTGAGCTTTTCCCACATCATCCTCCTTATAAAGATTCCATTTATCACTAATCACCATTGCTTGCAAGCCATACTTCACAAGTTTAAATCTCTTCAACATAATAATAATAGAAGCAAATCTAGTATCCGCAATGGCAAGCAACTTTAAAGAGACAAACTCATTAAACATAGACAATCTCATATTATGATTTATGATAAAATTCTTTATCATTATAGCATCATCGGCTACTTCCCTTATCCAACCAAGCTCATCAAAAGCAACTTCATTCCCCTCCTTATTCTTTACATTGCAAATGCTCTTCAAGGCTAAATTTAATGTATGGACCACACAAAGAGTCCAAAAGATGTGAGGATACTCAACCTCTATAAGAACTCCAGCAGCTTTACAAACTGAAGCATTATCAGTGATGACTTAAACTACATTCTCTGGCCCCACTTTTCTAATTACATTGATAATGGCATTTGCTATAAACTCTTTATCTTTGTACTCACCTTCACAATTAGTGGCTTTTATGAACATAGGGCCACTTTCTGTCATCGCCATAAAATTAATAAGAGGACGTCTTTGTGGATCCGACCATCCATCACAAACAGTGGTGACACCCTTCTCCTTCCATGTTGTTTTTATGGGTTGCAACATCTTCTCAATATGTGCCTTTTCTTGTTGTAACAAAGAATTCCGCAATAAATTGTAACCTGGAGGTATGAAGCCAGCCAAATTATAGTTGCATGCATAAGTAAAAGAACTCACATAATAAGGATTTCTAGCAAGGTTAAATGGTAAGCCCCCTGAATAGAACATCCTAACAATATGAGCTCTTAATTCATCTCTTTCTTGGTTACAGTATGTCTTCTCAAGAGGACTTTCCTCTACATCCTTCCTTCTCTTAGTTCCAACTCCTAACTCTAAATGAATGGAACAAAGAACTAGTGCTACTAGATGAGCCAATCTTTAATGCATCACTAGATGGTGGCAATAGAATTTTCTTTGGCATAGATTTAAGCTTTCTTTCACAAGTATCATCTTCTAATTTTTGCATGTCAACAAAATCTTTATTAGAAACTTTATTGCATACTCCTATACCAAACCTTTTTAATTTTAATAAATGAGCTAACTCTAGAATAAGTTCCTTTATAATCATTTCCACAATAATTGCATGTAAAAGGAACATTTCCTCCACCCCTTGTTTCCTTTTCTCCCTTTGTGACAAACCTCCACAAAGGTTTGTAATCATCTCTTAATACATTATCTTCACTCAAATTAACATTTCCAGAACCAAAACTTTGAGACATCCTAAACAAAATGAAATGAAAATAAAAATTAGAAATCATATCACATACTCTAGACCCTGTTTACTGTGTCTAAATCTAATTCCTATTGTTTGTCATTTCCCAGCAGCCCACCGCAAAACCCATTCTCAAAACATACACAATTATTTACAAAAACAGAAGCAAATGGCATCTATATCATTATCAAACAAAAATAGAAGCAAATAGCAATTAATCACAAGCAGTTAAGTAGATAGAAGCCAATAAGCCACAAACAGAAGCCCCAAGGCACCAGTAAATAAATCAATTCATCAGTCATCACAATTGTTGGAGCAAAACCAGACAGGCAAGAGACACGCAGAAATTAATGGAAAACATAGACTTGGACCATTTCTCTAAGCTATCGCAAATCCAATTCATCAGTCATTACAATTTCTCCTAAACTATCACAAATCCAATTCATCAGTTATCACAATTTCTCCTAAGCTATTGCAAATCCAAGTGAATGGAACAACAGAGAAGACACTAGACTGGCAAAAAAACACAGACTCAGACCATTTGTTGGAGAAAAACCAGACAAGAGGCAAGACGCAGCATCGATGGAACAACAAGGAATAGATACATACCTGAGAGCTGCACCCACACGGAAATGGAACTAAAATCGCGACTCACGGACTCAGAGAATGGAGCAGAACACGATAATGGAACAACGCTGACCAGAGACAAACGCGAAGAAGCAGAACCTCGCGATAATGGGAGAGTTGCACGGTGAAGGAGACGCGGCCAGCGATGGACACAGTCACAAACAGAAGACAACAGCATAGGGAGGTGAAGTTTCGAAGGCCAAACGCGAGAACCAGAGAAAACACAAAGGAGATATTCAGACCGAGTATTAGGGCTGTGAAAACTGAAGGGCTGGGTACCAGGTAGGGCCTGTGAAAGTGAAGGGCTGGTACCGGGTAGGCCTGTGAAAATTGAAGGACTGGTCTTTTTTGTGCCCAAAACGTGTCGGACACTTACAAAAACGTGTCCGATACGTTGCCCATTTTTTTTTTGAATTTTGGACACAGGGACGTGTGTCTGACACGTGTTCGAGGCGTGTCCTGAGCGTATCCGTGTCCAGTGAGTGTCCGACACTCCGCCACGCCCCTAAACGGAGTGTCCGTGCTTCATATCAAAAAAAAATTTCTGAAATTCGATATCAAGAATTCTGAAATCCAAATCAAACAAATCCTAACAAAACTTTCATAGAATCCTACTTTCTTTTGTTCCTTTTTTTAATTCCTTTTTTTTGGTTTTTAATTCATTTTTTTCGCCTCTTTATTTTTGGTAGAAATAGGAATAAGATAATGAAAATCACACAAAGAAACTCAAATAAGCTAATTAATCTGAAAAATCCAGGAAAAAAAGTCTGGATAAAAACAACAAAATTCATGACAGAAATTTCGTATTGAAGCGATTTCAAAACGAGCAGAAAGATGAGATTTTGAACTATGAAAATGACATATGAATCGCTAAAAAACTCAAAGGAAAATGTGACGAACAGCAATTCAAAAGATAGGTGACGAACAGAGACACAAAGATGAACAAACACAAGAAAGAACAGGAAATACAATCAGAAGATGAAAAATACAAAAACAAAATATATGACCTGATAGGAAAACGTGCTCTGATACCAAGATGGTGCGAACCTACAAAGGAAGATCGTAGAACCCTCTGCTAAACACGGCAATGCAAATCCAAGAAGATCTATATCTTAGAACCCACAATCAATGCAATGATATATACACTCCAAGAAAGCCTAAACAGGTCCGGTTGATTTACTAAGAATCCTTGAACAAGAGGGAACAAGGACCCCCAGTATTGAAGACACCACGAGGTTGATCAAACCTTGATAAGTCTATTAATTCTATGAAGAACCCTAGAGAAGAACTCTCCTCCAATATGGTATTTCTAGAAAAATATGATTTAATTTCAAATGACCAAGTTGCTTACAACAATGAAAGTAGTTACAATATATAAGAAAGTCTGATTTCTAGTAAAGGAAACCAGCAATAATAAAAGCAACTAATGCACATGTAATGGATTGACTAAAGAGCTTCTTAAGACTAAAATTTCAAAATTTGAAAAAAAATGCAACGTATGCACATGGGCAAATTTGACTAAGGAGTCTCTTAAGTCTAAAATTTTGCTCATGTACATTAAAAATACTAAATCAACATATTTTTCTCCAATCAATATAATTAAGACCCAATGAGTCAACTATTGTGTGTTCTATAGACCTAGTTCTTCATTTAATTGTACTTTGGCCCCAAAAACTCTATATAATCACATCTTCTGTCTGGATAATGTTCAATACATCCCCATAAGTTTTCAGTTCAGGTTCTTGAGTCAAATGCTTAACTAAGGTGTCTTGAACAAATCAATTAAAAGTTTCTTTAATCATTTTAGCTTGAGCTCTAGTAATTGGTCCACTTAAAATTTGAAATGAATCACTTGAACATTCGAACTAACTTGATCATTATAAATTAACTAAAACATTTGGGTATTGATTGTGGAGAAATCAAGGTTAATAAGTAAGTTTTGGTTTCATTCTCAATTGGAAAGTATAGTGATAAGGTAATATGTGATGTTGTTCCTATGCATGTTGGTCATATACTTCTTGGGAAGCCATGGGAGTTTGACCGTAGGGCTGTCAATGATGGATTTACAAATAGATACTCACTTGTTAAGAATAATCGAACAATTACTCTTGCTCCATTAACACCTAAGCAAGTTAATGAAGATCAACTTAAGACGAAAAAGGAGAATGATTCGAAAAATGAGAGTTTAAAAAAAAACAGAGAGAATGGAGAGAGAGGAAAATGCAAGAGCGAACTTTTTTGTCAAGGAAAGCGAAATGAAGAGTGTTTTTCTAGCTAAGCAACATTTGCTCATACTTATATACAAGGAGGGTTTTTTAAACACTAACGAACTTAACTCTTCATTTCCTAGTGTTGTTAGGTCTTTGTTGCAGGAATTTCAAGATGTGCTACCGGAAGAAATTCCTCCAGAGCTACCACCTATTAGAGGAATTAAGCATCAAATTGACTTCATTCCAAAAACAACAATTCCTAATCGCCCAACCTATAGGACAAATCCAGAAGAAGTAAAGGAGCTTCAAAGACAAGTTGAAGAGCTTATGGCGAAGGGCTATGTGAGAGAAAGTTTGAGTCATTATACAGTTCCAGTACTTTTAGTGCCAAAGAAAGATGGATCATGGAGGATGTGCATTAATTGCAAAGCCGTAAACAACATAACGGTAAAATATCGTCATCCCATCCTTAAATTGGATGATATGCTTGATGAATTACATGGGTCTAATATCTTTTATAAAATTGATTTAAAATCTGGATACCATCAAATTAGGATGAGGGAAGGTGATGAGTAGAAAACTGTTTTCAAAACAAAACATGGACTGTATAAATGGTTAGTCATGCCATTTGGACTAACTGATGCATTTAGAACTTTCATGAGATTAATAAATCATGTTTTGCGTGCATACATGGGAAAATTTGTTGTGGTTTATTTTGATGATACTCTAATTTATAGCATAGGTTTAAATAGACAGTTGAGTGATCTGCATTGTGTGCTTGATGTGTTGAGAAAGGAAAGATTGTAAGCTAATTTAAAGAAGTATAGTTTTTGCATGTACAAAGTTGTGTTTTTTGGTTTTGTCATAAGTGCATAGGGAATAGAAGTTGATGAAGAAAAGGTTAAGGCTATCAAATAATGGTCAATACCTAAATCAATCACTGAGGTAAGAAGTTTTCATGGTTTAACTAGTTTTTACCGTCGTTTTGTTAAAAGATTTTAGCACACTTGTTGCCCCACTTATTGAAGTGGTAAAGAAATTTGTTGGATTTAAATGGGAAAAAGCACAAGATGATGCATTCAATATTTTAAAGGAAGGGTTATGTTCTAAACTTGTTTTAACATTACCTAATTTTTTTATAACCTTTAAATTTGAGTGTGACGCATCCAGAGTTGGTACAGGGGATGGGATGTTTTAATGCATGAAAGGAGGCCAATTGCTTATTTTAGTGAGAAACTAAATGGTGCTGCCTTGAATTATCCAACTTATGACAAGAAACTTTATACACTTGTGAGAGCACTAGAGACATGGCAACACTAAAATATCTCAAAGGAAAAGATAAGTTGAATAAGTGTCATGCAAGGTGGCTGAAATTCATTGAGACATTGTCATATGTCATCAAATACAAACAAGATAAAGAGAATATGATTGCAAATGCATTATTTAGGAGGTATGTTCTTCTTACTTCTCTGGATGCAAGATTGTTGAGGTTCGAGTATATCAAGGATTTGTATGTAAATGATGATGAATTTGCTGAAGTGTTTCTTGCATGTGAAAAAAGGGCATTCGATAAGTTTTATATAGTTGATGGTTATTTATTTAAGGAGAATAAGTTATGTGTGCCTCAATGCTCTTTACATGAATTGCTTGTGAAGGAAGCTCATGGAGGAGGTTTAATGGGATATTTTGGTGTAAAAAAGACTTTAGATGTATTGCATGAGTATTTCTTTTGGCCTAGAATGAAACGTGATATTAAACGAATTTGTGAAAAATGCATTATATGTAAGAAAGCTAAATTTCGACTCTTATCATACAGTTTGTACACACCTTTACCGGTGCCTAGAGAACCTTGAGTGGACATCTCCATGGACTTTGTTTTGGGATTATCTAAGTCAAAGAGGGGTTCGGACTCAATATTTGTGGTGGTTGACAGATTTTTCAAAATGGCACATTTCATTTCATACAACAAAACTGATGATGCTACTCACATTGCTGATTTATTCTTTAAAGAAATTGTGAGACTCCATGGTGTTCTTAAAAGCATTGTTTCGGATAGGGATACAAAATTCCTTAACCACTTTTGGAGGATTTTGTAGAGAAGGTTTGGTACTAAATTGTTGTTCTCTACAACTTATCATCTACAAATAGATGGTCAAACTAAAATTGTTAATAGAATTTTAACCCAATTGTTTTGACCTGTCATTCAAAAGAATTTGAAAATTTGAAAAAATTGTTTGTCATTCATTGAATTTGCATATAATAAGAGTGTACATTCAACTACTAAATATTTTCCTTTTGAAATTGTTTACGATTTTAATCCGTTAACTCATTTGGATTTAATCCCTTTGCCCATTGATAAAAGAGATAGCCTTGATGACCACAAGAAAGCTGAGCTGGCAAAGCAAATTCATGAACGTGTCAAGTAGCAAATTGAGAAAAAAAAATGAACAATATGCAAACAAGGTCAACAAAGGAAGAAGACGTGCTACTTTTGAGCCTAGAGACTCGGTGTGGATGCATATAAGGAAAGAAAGGTTTCCAGCCCAAAGGAAATCAAAACTGGCTCCATAAGAGATGGTCCATTCCAAGTTCTCGAGCGAATCAATGATAATGCATACAAGATTAATCTACCAGGTAAATATAGTATTAGTGCCACTTTTAATGCTACTTATCTCTCTCCTTTTGATGCAGGTAAAGATTCAAAAACGAATCCTTTTGAGGAAGGAAGAGGTGATGAGAACCATCATAATGATCAAGTTAGCTTGAAATGTTCAAGTGATCCATTTCAATTTCCAAGTGGACCAATTATTAGAATTCGAGTTAAAAGGATTAAAGAAACTTTTAATAGACTCGTTCAAGACACCTTAGCTAAGCAAATCACTCAAGAACTTGAGCTGAAACTTATGAGAACGTACTGAACACTATCCAGGCTGAAGATGAAATTATATAGAGCTTTTGGGACAAAGTACAATTAAATGAAGAGTTAGGTCCATAAAACACACAATAGTTGACTCATTAAGCTTTAATTATGTTGATTGGAGAAAAATATGATGATTTAGTATTTTATAATGTACCTAAGCAAAATTTTAGACTTAAGAGACTCTTTAGTCAAATTTGCCCACGTGCATTAGTTGCATTTTTTCCAAACTTTAAAATTTTAGACTTACGAGGTTCTTTAGTCAATCTATTACATGTGCATTAGTTGCTTTTATTATTGCTGATTTCGTTGACTAGAAATCAGACTTTCCTATATATTGTAACCACTTTCATTGTTGTAAGCAACTTGGTCATTTGAAATTAAATCATATTTTTCTAAAAATACCATATTGGAGAGTAGAGTTCTTCATAGAACTAACAGACTTATCAAAACTTGATCAACCTTGTGGTGTCTTTAATGCTGGGGGTCCTTATTCTCTCTTGTTCAAGAGTTATTAGTAAATCAACTAGACCTGTTCGGACTTTCTTGGGGTGCATATATCATTGCATTAGCTGTGGGTGATAAGGTATAAATCCTC
This sequence comes from Gleditsia sinensis, assembly GCA_037074535.1. Classification (NCBI taxonomy): domain Eukaryota; kingdom Viridiplantae; phylum Streptophyta; class Magnoliopsida; order Fabales; family Fabaceae; genus Gleditsia; species Gleditsia sinensis. The sequence goes on along the minus strand of CM073473.1, from coordinate 30,728,783 downwards.
TTAGATTCACATTGTCATATTTGACAGTGGGTTCTACGATCCTCCCTTGTGGGTTCGCACCACCTTATTTTTATTGCTAATCTAACAATCAAAAAGAGAGACATTAGAAAGAGAAAAGGCAAAATCAGTACTTTTGACAATGAAGAAGATGAACAACCACGATGGTGAAGGCTCTTTTAAGGTAAATGGTGACAGTGACGATAAGAGCAATTGGTGAGAATGGTCGGGAGTAACCAAGACTAAGAAGTAAGAGAAGTAAGAGATTAAGACTGAACTTCGATGGCACAAGTGCCTCGATGACCTTGGCAAATTTGATGATAGGGGAAAGAGAAAGGGGTAAAAATTCCCCCTAGTGTTTTCTACTTTTCTTTTACATTATCTTTTAGTGGCAACTCAACAGACGTTGCCACTAAAAGCTTTTTCCTAGAGTTTTTTTCTTTACATCATGTGAATCTCAACTTTTAGTGACTACTCAAGAGAACTCGCCACTAAAAGCTTTTTGTGGCAACTCAACAATCACCATTGAAAATCTTTAAAAATATATATTTTAAAACCTTTTAGTGACAACTCCAAAGAGGTCACCACTAAAAGTTGACCATTTAAGGGCGATTCATAAAGATGGCCATTGAAAATTAACCTTCCAATGGCAACCAATAAGGGTTGCCAACTAAAGGGGTTTTCAGTTTTTAGTTTCCATTGAAAACCCCTTTTGCTTGTAGTGAGTTTTAGTAGTAGTGATATGATATTCTAAAGATTTTTGGATATGATTCAACAATAAAACGAAAATTATTATCTAACTGTAGCATCAATGATGGTGATGATTTTTCATCCCAAAGATCAAAAGATAAGTAGAGCTTTTATTAATTTTTTAGTTCAACGAAAAATTACAGACAATTATTTTGTCATTAAATCTAAAGTTTGTAAGGTTATTGTAAGTGCCACAAGGCTTTATTTTGAATGAAATATCGCCATTTTGTTTTAAAAAGGAAGCTAAATTTAATTAAAGGGTCACGATATATATATATGATATCAACCATACATTTCTATTAAATACTCTTTCTTTCCTTTTTGTAAAGGAAAAAATATAACCATATGCTACTCTCTTGACATTCTATCAACAACAGATTTATTAAACTTCCACAAATCTTAGCTTTTAAGGGCAACTCAAGAGAAGCCGTCACTGAAAGACTTTTGTGGCAACTTAATAGTCGTCAAAACAAACTTTCAATAAAGACTTATCTTAAGTTACCACTGAAATTCCTAGAGAATATATATCTCACAACCTTTTAGTGACGATTTCAAAGAAGTCGTCACTAAAAGTTAGCCTGTTAGTGGTGACCCATAAATGTCACCACTAAAAATTAACCTTTTAGGGGCGACCAATAAGGGTAACTAATGAAAGGATTTTTTAGTGGCAATCTTTTAAGCAGAAAATTCTTCATTAAAAGATATACCTATTGAGGTGTGAAAAAATTTAGGAAGGAAAGGTATGAGTTGGATCACTAAGTTGTTTAATGTGATAATGAAATTTAAGAAAATGCCAGATGAATGGAGGAGAAGCACTTTAATCCCTATCTATAAAAATAAAGGAGACATACAGAATTGTTCCAACTATCGGGGGATTAAACTCATGAGCTACACTATGAAGTTATGGGAGAAGATCATTGAGCAAAGATTAAGATAAGAGACTCAAATTCAGATAACCAATTTGGTTTTATGCCAGAAAGGTCAACTATAGAAGCAATTTATTTACTACGGAGATTGATGGAAATGTATCAAAGCAGACAGAAAGATTTGCATATGGTTTTTATTGATCCGGAAAAGGCATATGACAGAGTGCTAAGAGAGATTCTATGGAAGACTTTAGAAAAGAAAGGAGTACATATTGTGTTTATTCAAGCAATCAAAGACATGTACGCCAAGATAACGACTTGCGTGAGAACACAAAATGGAGACACAAAGGATTTTCCCACAACTATTGAACTACATCAAGGGTCTTCTCTGAGTCTGTATCTTTTTAATTTGACTTTGGACGCAATTACTGAACATATACAAGAGTTGGGGCTTCAATGTATGATTTTTACAGATGATATAATATTAATTGATGATTCGAAAGAGGAAATAAATATGAAGTCAGAGTCATGGAGACAAACTTTAGAAACACATGGTTTTTGTATAAGTAGAATTAAAACAGAATATATGGAATGTATTTTTAGTAAGAGACGAACAGATACGAATGTAGATGTGAGACTTGGAGACTATATTTTAAAACAAGTTACAAGTTTTAAATATCTTGGGTCTGTTATACAAAATGACGGTGAAATAAAGGAGGACGTAAACCATAGGATTCAAGCTGGATGGATGAAATGGAGGATAATTTCAAGTGTCATTTGTGATAAAAAAGTGCCGCTCAAAGTTAAAGGAAAATTCTACCGTACGGCTATACGACCTGCTATATTGTATGGTACTGAATGTTGGGCGGTCAAAAGATAACATGAGGATAAACTCAACGTTGCAGAAATGAGAATGTTGCGCTAGATGTGTGGATACATTAGAAGAAATATGATTAGAAATGAGAGCATTAGAGAGAAGGTTGGAGTAGCACCTATTGTGGAAAAGATGGTTGAATCTCGCTTAAGATGGTTTGGTCATATGTGGAGAAGACCTACAGAAGCCCTAGTGAGAAGAGTAGATCAGATGGAGAATAGTCCAATTATTAGAGGTAGAAGGAGGTCAAAGAAAACAATAAGTGAAACTATTAAGTATGATTTAATAGTTAATAACTTATCTATTGATCTCATTCATGATAGGTCACTGTGGCGTCGTTTAATCCATATAACCGACTCTACATAGTGAGAAAAGGTTTAGTAGTTGTTGTTGTTGTCTTTGTTTTGGTTTAGGTGTTATTATATTTTGAAAATTTTTGGATCTAATTCAACACATAAATGGAAGTGATTATTTCATTGTAGTACTAATCAAAATTTGCAGAAGATTCAACATCTTTTATTTGTAGATTTTTCAAAGCCAAATATTTTCCTTCACAAGTCACTTCTTTCAAGCTTTTGCTAGTATAAACCCTTCAGGGGGTTGGCGTAGTATTATTGCCAGGAGACGAGTTGTGTTACATGGTTACAGGTGGCGAGCTGGTCATTACTCTTCTCTTCATCTTTTAGGTAAGCTGTGGGCTCTTTCTAAGATTCCTCTAAGTTTTTATGGTCTTGATTCTAGTGGCTATAACAATTCTTGGTGAAGGAATTCATTGATTCACAAAATGGGCGGTGGATGGAGTCAAAGTTACAGGAGTTTTTTGATGAAGACATAGTTCAGGTGATTCTAAAGCAACAACTACTTCCTGAGGATGATAAACTAATCTTCTGCTTTGACAAAAATGGTGCTTCCACTGTAAAATCTAGGAACTGAGTTGCCATGGATGTTTAATACCCGAATGTTTTATTTAATTTATAAATGAAATTCCTAGCTGATAGGAGTAACCTTATTTTATTGCTAATCTAACAATAAAAAAGAGAGACATCAAAAAGAGAAAAGGCAAAATCAGTACTTCTAACAACAAAGAAGATGAACAACCACCGGTGGTGAAGGCTCTTTTAAGGCCAATGGTGATAGTGACAATAAGAACAACTGGTGAGAACAGTCGTAAGTGACCAAGACTAAGAAGTGAAGTGGGAGACTAAGAATGAGCTTCGATGGTAGAAGTGCCTCGATGACCTTGGCAAATTTGATGACAGGGGAAAGAGAAAGGGGTAAAAATTCCCCCTAGCATTTTTTTAAGTGGCAACTCAATAGAATTCACCAATAAAAGCCTTTTCCTAGAGTTTTTTTCTTAACATTCTGTGAATCTCAACTTTTAGTGGCTGCTCAAAAAAACTCGCCACTGAAAGTCTTCTGTGGCAACTTAGTAGTCACCATTAAAAATGTTGAAAAATGTATATTTTACAAACTTTCAATGGCAACTCCAAAGAGGTCACCACTAAAAGTTGACCATTTAGTGGCGACCCATAAAGATAACCATTGAAAAGTAACCTTTCAATGGCAACCAATAAGGGTTTCCACTAAAAGGGGTTTTCAGTTTTCAATTGCCATTGTGAACCCTTTTTGCTTGTAGTGAGTTTTAGTAGTAGTGTTATGATATTCTGAAAAAATTTGGATATGATTCAACAAGAAAAAGGAAATGATTATCTAACTGTAACATCAATGATGGTGATGATTTTTCATCCCAAAGATCAAAAGATCAGTAGAGTTTTTATTCATCTTTTAATTCAATGAGAAATTATAGATAGTTATTTTGTCATTAAATCTAAAGCTTTTATGGTCAATGTAAGTGCCATAAGGCTTTATTTTGAATAAAATATTGCTATTTTGTTTAAAAAGAGAAGGATTTACATTTGAAAATTAAAGGGTCATGATATGTATATGATATCAACAATACATTTCTTCTAAATACTCTTTCTTTCCTTTTAGTAAGGACAAAATATAACCATATGCTACTCTCTTGACATTCTATCAACAACAGATTTATTAAAATTCCATGAATCTCAACATTCAATGACAACTCAAGAGAAGCCACAAAAAAAGCCTTTTGTTGCAACTTAATAGTCATCACAACAAACTTTCAGTAGTAACTTATCTTAAGTCACCACAGAAATTCCTTGAGAATATTTATTTCAAAACCTTTTAGCGAAGGCTTTAAAGAAGTCGTCACTAAAAGTTAACTATTTAGTGATGACCCATAAATGTCACCATAAAAAAGTAACCTTTCAGGGGCGGCCAATAAGAGTTACCAATGAAAGGATTTTTTAGTGGCAATTTTAAATTCATCATTGAAAGATCTATTTTTTGTAGTGAGTTTTAGTACTTTTCTTTGTTTTGGTTTAGATGTCATGATATTCTGAAATTTTTTGGATATAATTTAACAAAAAAATGCAAGTGATTATTTCATTGTAGCACTAATCAAAATTTGCAGAAGATTCAAGTTCTTTTATTTGTAGATTTTTCAAAGCCAAATATTTTCCTTCACAAGTCACTTCTTTGAAGCTTCTGCCAGCATAAACTTTTCAGGGGTTTGGCGTAGTATTATTGCCGGAAGACAAGCAGTGTTAAATGGTTACAGGTGGTGAGCAGGTCATTACTCTTCTCTTCATCTTTTGGGTAAACTGTGGCCTCTATCTAAGATTCCTCTAAGTCTTTATGGTCCAGATTCTGGTGACTAGAACAATTCTTGGCGAAGGAATTCAATGATTCACAAAATTGGTGGTGGATGGAGTCAAAGATGAGTTTTTTTATGAAGACATAGTTGAGATGATTCTAAAGGAACAACTACTTCCTGAGGATGATAAACTAATCTTCTGCTTTGACAAAAATAGTGTTTCCACAGTAAAGTCTAGGAACTGAGTTACCATGGATGTTTAATACCCGAATGTTTTAGTTGATTTATAAATGTAATTACTAGTTAATAGGAGTAACCTTATTTTGTTGTTAATCTAACAATAAAATAGAGACATTAAAAAGAGAAAAGGAAAAATTAGTACTTCCGACAACGAAGAAGATGAATAACCACCAGTGGTGAAGGCTCTTTTAGGGTAAATGGTGACAGTGATGATAAGAGTAGCTGGTGAGAAAGGTCGTGAGTGACCAAGACTAAGAAGTAAGTGAAGTGGGAGACTGAGACTAAGCTTCGATGGCAGCAGTGCCTCGATGACCTTGGCAAATTTGACGGTAAGGGAAGAAAGGGGTAAAAATTCCCCCCATCATTTTTTTTTTACAATAGCTTTTATTGGCAACTCAACAGAATTCACCACTAAAATCCTTTTCCTAGAGTTTTTTTCTTAACATTATGTGAATCTCAACTTTCAGTGGCTGCTCAAGAGAACTCGCCACTCAAAGCCTTCTGTGGCAACTCAGCAGTCACCATTGAACATGTTTAAAAATGTATATTTTACAACCTTTTAGTGGCAACTCCAAAGAGGTCACCACTAAAAGTTGACCATTTAGCGGCAACCCATAAAGATGACCATTGAAATGTAACCTTTCAATGGCAACCAATAAGGGTTGCCATTAAAAGGGGTTTTAGTTTTCAGTTGCCATTGAAAACCCCTTTTGCTTGTAGTGAGTTTTAGTAGTAGTGTTATGATATTCTGAAAAAATTTGGATATGATTCAACAAGAAAACAGAAATGATTGTCTAACTATAGCATCAATGATGGTGATGATTTTTCATCCCAAAGGTCAAAAGATCAATAGAGTTTTTATTCATCTTTTAATTCAATGAGAGATTATAGACAATTATTTTGTCATTAAATTTAAAGCTTTTATGGTCATTGTAAGTGCCATAAGGCTTTATTTTGAATGAAATATTGCCATTTTGTTTTAAAAAAGAAGAAGTTACATTTGAAAGCTAAATTTAATTAAAGGGTCAAGATATATATATGATATCAACAATACATTTCCATTAAAAACTCTTTCTTTCCTTTTAGTAAGGAAAAAATATAACCAAATGCTACTCTCTTGACATTCTATCAACAACAGATTTATTAAAATTCCATGAATCTCAACATTCAATAACAACTCAAGAGAAGCCGCAAAGAAAGCCTTTTCTGGCAACTTAATAGTCGTCGCAACAAACTTTCAATGGTGACTTATCTTTAAGTCACCGCTGAAATTCCTCAAGAATATTTATTTCACAACCTTTTAGTGTCGACTACAAAGGAGACGTCATTAAAAGTTAACCATTTAGTGGTGCCCCATAAATGTCACCACAGAAGAGTAACCTTTCAGGGCAACCAATAAAAGTTACCAATGAAAGGATTTTTTAGTGGCAATTTCTTCGATCACCACCGAAATTTCATAATTGAAAAATCTTTTTGTTGCAGTGAGTTTTAATACTTTTCTTTGTTTCGGTTTAGGTGTCATGATATTCTAAAATTTTTTGGATATAATTCAACAACAACTAAACTTTTTCTCACTAGGTTCATAATTGAAAAATCTTTTTGTTGCAGTGAGTTTTAATACTTTTCTTTGTTTCGGTTTAGGTGTCATGATATTCTAAAAATTTTTGGATATAATTCAACAACTAAACTTTTTCTCACTAGGTAGGATCGACTTCATAGATCAAACGACGCCACAGTGGCCTATTATAAATGAGATCAATAAATAAATTATTAACTAATAAATCCTACTTAATAGTTTTACCTATTATTTTCTTTGACCTCCCTCTACCTCTAATTATCGGACTATTCTTCGTCTGATCTCCTCTTCTCAATATAGCTTCTACAGATTTTCTTTACACATTATCAAATCACCTTAAGCGAGATTTCACCATCTTCTCCACAATAGATACTACCTTAACTTTCTCTTTAATACACTCATTTCTAATCATATCTCTTCTGATGTGTCCACACATCTAGCGCAACATTCTCATCTCTGCAACATTGAGATTATCTTCATGTTGTCTTTTAATTGTCCAACATTCAGTACCATACAATATAATAAGTCTTATAACTGTACAGTCGAATTTTTTTTTAACTTTGAACGGCATTTTTCTATTACAAATGACACTCGCAGCCTTCCTCCATTTCATCCATCCCGTTTGATTTCTATAGTTTACGTCCTCCTTTACTTCATCGTCATTTTGTATAATGGACCCAAGATATTTAAAACTTGTAACTTGTATTAATATATGGTCTCCAAATTTTATTTCTAAATTCATATTTGTTCGTCTTTTATTAAAAATACATTCCAAATATTGTTTTATTTCTACTTATACGAAAACTATGTGTTTCTAAAACTTGTCTCCATGACTTTAACTTTATATTTATTTCCTTTTTCAATTCACCAATTAAAATTATATTATCTGCAAAAATCATACATCGAGGCCCCAAATCTTGTATATGTTCAGTAATTACGTTTAAAATCAAGTTAAAAAAATATGGACTCAAAAATGACCCTTGATGTAGTCCAATAGTTGTGAGAAAAACCTGTGTCCCTATTTGGTATTCTCACGCAAGTCTTAATCCTATCATACATATCTTTGATTGCTCGAATATACGCAATACGTATTCTTTTCTTTTTAAAACTTTCCATAAAACCTCTCTTAGCACTCTGTTATATACTTTTTCTAGATCAATAAAAATCATATGTCAATCTTTTTGCCTCCTTTGATAACTTTTCATCAATCTCCGCAATAAGTAAATTGCTTCCATAGTTAACATTCCTGATATAAAACCAAATTGATTTTCTATGATTTGAGTCTCTTGTCTTAATCTTTGCTCAATGATTTTCTCCCATAACTTCATAGTATGCCTCATGAATTTAATCCCCCTATAGTTGGCACAGTTCTGTACGTCTCCCTTATTTTTATAAATCGGGATTAAAATACTTCTCCTCCATTCATCCAGTATTTATTTAGATCTCATTATCACATTAAACAACTTAATGAACCAACTTATACCTTTCCTTCTTAGACTTTTTCACACCTCAACAGGTATATTATCGGGTCCTACTACTTTGTCATTTTCCATTCTTTTTAAAGCTTTCTCTACTTTAAACTCTTGAATTCTACGATAAAAAAATATAATTACGGTCCTCTTCGGCAACATTTAGTCTATTAGAGTCACGGGTCAACTTATTTCCTTCGTTAAAAGGCCCTTGAAAGTAATTCCTCCATCGTGCTTGGATATCTTTCTCTCTTACCAAAACATTACCCTCTTCATCTTTAATACATTTCACTTGATCTAAATCTCTTATCTTTTTTTCCCTACCCTTCGCAAGTCTGTAAATTTTTTTTTCTCCATTCTTAGTTCCTAAAAAGTGATATAACCCTTCAAAAACTCTAGATCTTACTTCACTCACAGCCTTCTTAACGTCTTTCTTAACAACTTTATATTTTTCTCAATTTTCATTATCTTTACATAAGTGACACGTTTTATAACACTCTCTTTTAACCTTAATCCGATCTTATACCTCTGCATCTCACCACCAAGATTCTTTACCCTTTAACCCAACGCCTATTGATTCTTCAAGTATCTCTCTTGCTATATTCATGATCCCTTTGGCCATCTCGTCCCACATATCATTAGCATTTTCCTAGACCTTCCAAAGCCCCTCTTCCTCTACTCTTCTTTGAAAACTCCTTTGTTGTTCATTCTTCAAAAGCCACACACCTAATTCTCAGAACTATTTTCTTACTCTTTCTTTCAACTTTTCTCTTAACCCATACATCCAAAATTAAAACTATGTATTGTGTGGCCAAACTCTCTCCAGATATGAATTTGCAATTTGTACAAAAATTTCTATTTGATTTCCTTACCAAGAAGAAATCTATTTGAGAGTTTGCTCCTCCACTCTTGTATGTGATAAGATATTCTATTCACTTATTAAAGCAAGTGTTTGCTATTGTAAAATTAAAGGCTAAAGTAAAATTCAAGATAATTTTACCCTTTTCATTTGCTTCTCCTAGCCGAAAACCTCCATATATACCCTCATATCCTTTAAATTCACTTCTTACATGTCCATTTAGATCCCTTCCTAAAAAAAAATTCTTCCAGAGGTATTTTTTGAACCAAACCTTCTAGATCCTCCCACAAAATTCTCTTGTAATGCTCCTCTAAACCAATTTGTGGTGCATATACAATAATCACATTAAAAGTGTCCCACTCCACTACAAATTTTAAAGTTATAATCCTATCTCCTAATCTTTTCACATCTACCACATTGTTCCTCCACTCCTTATCAACTATTATTGTAACATCCCCGATTTTTCTTTATGTTACTAATTGAAATTTATTTCTTTCAGAGAGGAGAAAGGATTTTGGATTTCATGGGAGGATTAAATTATTTTACTCAAGTCAAATAAGATCGTAAGAATGGTTAAAATGAAATTTATGTAATTTATGGAAGATGGCATTTTTGTAATTAATGGATGATGGCATGGGCATTTTTGTGATTAAGAGGTGGTAGGTAAGAAATATTTTAATAATTAGAGGTAGGTGGGGAGAAATGTGATAATTATGAGGGAGAGAAAAGAGTGTCGGTAGAAAGAGAAAGAAAAAAAAAAGAGAAGAAAAGGAAGAGGAGTAAAAGAAAGGGGAAGAAAAAAAAAGAGAAAGTGGAAGAAGAGAAAGAGGAAAAAGAAGAAGAGGAAAAGGAAATCAAGGATTTCTGGGTGGTAGGAATCAAACACAAGTTTAAGGATTTGTTTGAGGTAGGTTTAACATCTTCTATTAAATTTTGTACAAAATTATATATATACTTTTAAATTTGTTTAGATGTGATTTTAAATAATATGTAATCTGGATATTTATATGGAATTATATTTTGGTTGTATGGACATGTATATGGATGCATAGGATTACATAAAAGAAAAACAAGGGAGAAGTTAGATTAAGCTGAATTTTAGAATAATCTGGGAAGCATTTGTTTTTGAACTGGGAAATTTTGATAAGGATTTTAAAGAAATGGTCAACATATGAATTGTAGGTATATGTCTTACGGATCTATAGGCTCTGAAATTACTTAATTTGGAGTTCATATGAGTGAGATAATATTAATTAATTGAGCAGAGGTCAAAATTCAGGATAGTAAAAATAATCATTTTTATCTTTAATTTTCTGAAAATAATCCGTAAAGAATTTAAAGAAATAATAAACATAAAAGTTGTAGATAATTGTCTTAACTTTTTATAGGATTTGACATCACCTCCATTAGAGTCCATATGAGGAAGATATGACTGATTAATTGAGCGGAGGTCAGAATTAGTCTAGAATTCAAATTGATAAAATAAGTATTTTTGTTTAAATTTTTTGGAAATAATTAGTAAGGAATTTGAAGACATGATAAACATGAAAGTTGTAGATAATTATCTTAGCTTTTTATAGGATTTGAAATCACCTCAATCGAAGTTCGTATGAAAGAGATATGGTTGAATAAGTGAGGAAATGTCCTAGATTCTAGGTTGTTTCAGCATGGGTAGGACGTGTTCGAAACTGTTTTTAAACATGTTTGAAGTATTTTTCAAGCATGGCCGTGTCTAGAACATGGTCAGGCCGTGTTAGGGGCTGGATTATCATATTTGTTTACTGTTTTCTGCCTAAAAATAATCTTGTTTGTTGAAATCTTTTTAGAAAACATATATCCAAGAAAAATACTTTTAAAATGATAATTTTCGTATCACAAATTACTCTTTTTCTTTATTTGATTTAAAATGAATCATATTGAATATTGGTATGTGATGAATGATTATTAATCATTTGGTATAAAAATGATGCATCATATTATGAAAGTGATTAAATGGCAAGCGTAAGTTCATGACGAGTTGCTTGATAATTATATATTTTATTTGATGAATATGAATTTATATATATATAAATTTACATGTATGGATGAATATCGACGGGTTGTATGGCTTGAGACTGTACCGAGTAGGGGATGCCCTATTAGCCTAAGTGAACCAAGGGAGGGCCACTCCAACCGAGTGACAGAGATAATGTGAAGAGACAAATGGGTGATGAATTCACATTCCCTGATCACTTATTGTGACTGTAGTCGATCGGCCACTATACGTATAGCAAATGAGTGAATTGAGAATTGTGATATATCTTAACATTATTTTAAAAGAAAAATGGTGAATTTTTAGTGTATATAGTATGTTAATTATGCATCAACTGAAGTGATGATTTTATTTTCAAATCTTAATATAGTTGAACATAACTCCTATTTCTTCCATTATATTTTATTTATGTTAAGTCTATTGGAAACCTTTGTTCTCACTATTATTGTAGTGTTTTATTCAGATAAAAAGAAATGAAATGCAACAGGAAATGGCGTTACTGATGGAGATCTCGATGTCAGCACCACCTCCTCACCCTTTGTATTTCAAGGGTGAAGTGCTGTATAGGAACTCTTATTTATATACTGAAATATGTATTGAATAAATATAACATGTGTGAAGTTTGTAATATATATATATGTAAACATATATATTGTGTTTTGAAATGTTGTATTGTATAATATAACATGTATGAGGTTTGTAATAAATATGTATACATATATATTGTGTTTATAAATATGGTGTATTTAATATGCGTAATTTGAAAAAAAAATTAAAGTAAATCGGATCTTATAAAGTTGATATAATAATAATAATAATAATTAAATTAAAAAAAAAATCTGACGTTACAATTATACTTGCACCATTGCTAGTTCTTGTCCTACCAGTGTACCAAAACTTAAAATTCGAAAAATCTAATTCCTTTGTCTTTTCTCCTACCCACTTAATTTCTTATAGACACATGATATTGATCTTTCTCTTAATCATGGTATCAACTATTTCCATTGAGTTCCTTATAAGCATGCCTACATTCTAAGATCCAAAACAGATCTTACCCTCATGAACTAACTTTTTGGGGTTGGCATAGTATTATTGCCAAGAGACGAGTTGTGTGACATGGTTATAGGTGGTCTTGATTCTAGTGGCTACAATAATTCTTGGTGAAAGAATTCATTGATTCACAAAATGGGTGGTGGATGGAGTCAAAGTTACATGAGTTTTTTGATGAAGACATAGTTGAGATGATTCTAGAGGAATAACTACTTCCTAAGGATGATAAACTAAACTAATCTAATCTTCTGCTTTGACAAATATGGAGCTTCCACTATAAAATCTAGGAACTGAGTTGCCATGGATTTTCAATACTCGAATGTTTTAGTTGATTTATAAATGTAATTCCTAGTTGATAGGAGTAACCTTATTTTTATTGCTAATCTAACAATAAAGAAGAGAGACATTAAAAAGAGAAAAGGCAAAATCAATACTTTTGACAACAAAGAAGATGAACATCCACCGATGGTAAAGGCTATTTTAGGGAAATGGTGACAATGACAATAAGAGCAATTGGTGAGAACAATCGTGAGTGACCAAGACTAAGAAATAAGAGAAGTAGGAGACTAAGACTGAGTTGCGATGGAACAAGTGCCTCGATGACCTCGGTAAATTTGATGATAGGGGAAAGAGAAAAGGGTAAAAATTCCCTTATTGCTTTTTTTCCATTAGCTTTTAAAGGCAAATCAAGATAAGTCGCCACTAAAAGCCTTTTCCTCAATTTTTTTTTCTTGACATTATGTGAATCTCAACTTTCAGTGGCTGCTCATAAGAACTCGCCACTGAAAGAGGGAACTCATCGGTCAACATTGAAAATGTTTAAAAATGTATATTTTACAACCTTTCACTGGCAACTCCAAAATGGTCACCACTAAAAGTTGACCATTTAGTGATGACCCATAAAGATGACCATTGAAAAGTAACCTTTCAATGGCAACCCATAAGGGTTGCCACTAAAGGGGTTTTCAGTTTTCAGTTGCCATTGAAAACCCCTTCAGCTTGTAGTGAGTTTTAGTAGTAGTGTTATGATATTCTGAAAATTTTTGGATATGATTCACCAAGAAAACATAAATGATTCTCTAACTGCAGCATCAATGATGGTGATGGTTTTTCATTCCAATGATCAAAAGATCAGTAGAGCTTTTATTCATCTTTTAATTCAATGAGAAATTATAAACAGTTATTTTGTCATTAAATCTAAAGTTTTTATGGTTATTGTATGTGCCACAAGGACTTATTTTGAATGAAATATTGCCATTTTGTTTTTTTTTTTTAAAAAGAAGTTAGATTTGAAAGCTAAATTTAATTAAAGGGTCATGATATATATATGATAGCAACAACACATTTCTATTAAATACTCTTTCTTTACTTTTAGTAAGGAAAAAATGCAACCATATGCTACTCTCTTGACATTTTATGAACAACAAATTTATTAAAATTCCATGAATCTCAACTTTCAATGGCAACTTAAGAGAAGCCGCCCCTAAAAGCCTTTTGTGGCAATTTAGTAGTTGTCACAACAAACTTTCAGTGGTGATTTATCTGAAGTCACCATTGAAATTTCTAGAGAATATATATTTTACAACCTTTTAGTGGCAACTTCAAAGAAGTCATCACTAAAAATTAACCATTCAGTGGCATAAATACCAACACTGAAATGTAACCTTTTAGGGGACACCAATAAGGGTTACCAATGAAAGGATTTTTTAGTGACAATTTTTTCAGTCACCACTGACAATTCATCATTGAAAATTCTTTTCTTTTTTTTTTAGTGAGTTTTAGTACTTATCTTTGTTTTGGTTTAGGTGTCATCATATTCTGAAATTTTTTGCATATAATTCAACAAATAAATGGAAGTGATTATTTCACTGTAGCACCAGTCATGTTAACAATTTCTCATCTCAATGATCAGGAGATTATGAGAGCTTTTTTTCTTCTTCTAATTCAATGAGAAACTATAGACAATTATTTTGTTATTAAATCTAAAAATTTTATGACTACTGTAAGGTCCCTTGGCTTTATTTTGAATGAAATATTGTAATTTTGTTTAAAAGGAGAAGTTAGATTTGGGTGCTAAATTTAATTAACGGGTCATTATAGATATATGATATCAACAATAGATTTCTATAAATACTCTTTCTTTCTTCTTTGTAAGGAAAAATTATAATCATATGCTACTCTCTTGACATTTTATCAACAATAGATTTATTGACATTCTGTTAATCTGACTTTTCAGTGGTGACTCGAGAAATCGCCATTAAAAAATTTCTGTAACAACTCAATAATTGTGATTGAAAGTCCTTGAGAATATATATTTCTCACAACCTTTCAAGAGATTACTGTTGAAAGTTAATCATTAAGTGGTAAAGGTCGCAACTAAAAAATAACATTGGTGACTAAGCCTTTTAGTGGCAACCTTTTTAGTTGCCATTAAAAAAACACCATTAAAAACCCTTTTTCTTGTAGTGAGTTTTTGGTTCAGGTGTTTTGATATTCTAAAAAATTTTGGATCTAACTCAACAAGTAAATAGAAATGAATGCTGGTGACGATTTTTCATCCCAAAGATTAAGAGATCAGTAGAGCTTTTATTTGTTTTCTAATTTAACAAGAAATTATAGACAATTTTTTTGTTATTAAATCTAAAATTTTTATGATTATTGTAAATGTCATAAGGCTTTATTTTGAATGAAATATTGCCATTTTGTTTGAAAAAAAAAAGTTAGATTTAAAAGCTAAATTTAATTATAGGGTCATGATAGATATAGATTTCTATTAAATACCTTTTCTTTCTTTTTTGTAAGGAAAAATTATAACCATATGCTACTTGAAGTGAACACGGGTTCGGTTCGGTTCAGTTTTGGGGCTCAACCAAACCGAACCGAACCACTAAAATGCAGCAAAAAATGGACCTGATCGGTTCGGGTTAGTTCTATTAAACCGAACCGTTGTTTAGCGGTTCGGTTTGGTTCAATTTTTCAGTTTTTTGAAAGAAAAAATTTTGACCCAAAATTTTCTAGTTTTTTTGGCCCATTTGAATTTTTTTGGACCCATTTTTTTAATTTTTGTATCAATTTTAAATTTTTGTTTGGGCTGAAAGATTAACTTTTAATTTTTGTATCCATTTTTAATAAAGATGGCCAAGTTTAAAAAAGAAATATGTAAAATATTTTTAAAATATAATAAAAATTAAATTTTATTATATAAAATTAATATATTTAAAATAATTCGATTCGATTTGGTTTGATTCGGTTGGGACTCTGTCCCAACCGAAAACTGAACCGAACCGGTCGGTTTTTTAAAAAAAAAACCGAACGAAACCGATTTTAATCGGTTTGGTTCGGTTTTTAATCAGTTGGTTTGGTTTTATCAATCCGGTTCGGTCTGATTCAGTTTTTGTACACCCCTAGTTAAGACCAACCAATCTAAATATGGCCCTGAAATACAAAACTAAAGATTAAAGACTGAATATAGGCCCAAAATCAAGAAGTTATTTAATGGCTCAATATGAGCTACGTTTTTCTTTTTATTTATTTTTATTTTTAGTTTGTTTGACTATAAATGTTTTCTATTTTATGATTTTTTTATCTGACTAGAAGAGTTTCTTAATTTTTATTTTTCTTGCTTGCTATGTAGAAGTTTTTTATTTAATTTTCATTGTTTATTTAGAAAGTTGGTCTATAAATAGACATGTATAGTATTGAATAAATCATATCATTATTAATAATATTGAGATTTTTTTTTTATTCTTTAAATAACTATTCTAAACTTATCAAGATTTTTCTATAGTATTCAAGAAAGACTTATCACTCACAATCTTCTTCCCCTTTCTTGAGTATAGTGTATTCAAAATTTTCTTCGGCCCAACTACCATTCAAGAGGACACGCGAAAGGACTCTATATGGATTTTTCCCAAGCACACAGTAAGAGAAGGCAAATCATAACTCATATAAATGGCATCTCGCCCATATAGGAGGCAATCCGCTCTCCATCACATATCATCTCCCGTGTGTTGGCCTTCACACGAAACTAGCACCATCCCCTGCTAGCTGAGACAATCAAGGTGCGCACTAGGGCTAACATCACCTGCTGTTAGCAAACAGTGTTTCCAATAGGATTCTTCCATAAAACTATGATCTCATATAATCCATATTATTCAAAACAGAAGTACTCTTTAATGCAGTATTTTCATTTTTAATATATTCCTCTGTCAAAACTTTCCAATCAGGGGAATCACATATATATGCCTATATCCGAGGCAAGTATTTCACTGTATAAATCAATATCATATGTATAACATATTTACTTTGCCATATCGTGAACAATATATGTAAAAATCACATGTTCAATGTATTTTAAAATTCATTTCAAAAGTCATACTCTTCTTGAACTAGATTTCATATTGCAACCATTTCAAATATTCTAAACCATTTCAGGAACATATAAAAATATAAATAACTTGTAATCATGCTCATTTATCAATGTAAAGTTTAAGAAGAGTAAAAACAAGCCATAAAAAAAATTATCTACTCACAAAATCAGGGTACCAAGTTGGACAACTCTAAAATCCTTGTTTCTGATCCAAATTCCGCAAAATAAACCCTCGAGTCTAGAACGTCCAAAAACTTTAAAAATAACTCCGGATTTGCGAAATTTAACCTCTGGGAGCTCAAACAACGCAAATCAACGCAACAGGGTCCGAGTACACGCGCCACTAGGGAAGGCTGTGCGTGGGCTTCACTCTCTGGAGAAGATCTGGCGCGTGGGGGCACGTGCAAGGGATTCTGGACCTGAAATTTGAGATTCAAAGATTTCGGTACCTTCTGGATCGATCTACGATGTTAGTTTTTGTGTTTGAGACCCACAGATAGGAGTTTCAAGGATTACCTTTTTGGGCAATTTTTTCTTCAATTTTCCGGCCAATCTCCGACCAATTCTCCAGAAACCAATTGGATGGATTTGAAAAACGCTTCGTCTTGAGTCCATTGGTGGTGGTGGTATCAAAATCTGAGGTCCGTAGGCGGAGAAATCTTAGAGAGAAGTTAGAGGATTTTCAAGGAGAAAATTGGAGGAGAGAGAGAAATCTCTGATTATGCGGTTCTGAAGGCAGCTAAGGCCCTTAAAATATCCCGGGGGACCTTCCTGCAAAAATTCACTTTTAGAGGGAGGTCCTTGCAAATTTTTTTTATTTACACTTTGACTCTGTAATTTTTAAGAAATTATATTTTGACCCCAAAACGTAAATTCTCATATTCCTTTTATAATTCTTTAATCCATGTAATAAATAAACTTATTTTCACCAGTTCTTATCTCTATTTTTAAGATTCTTTGATTCAAAATTTTCTTTACTTTGAACTTTATTAAATTTACGACTATTACAATGATAAACTTGAAAAACTTGTTTTTGCACAATATAATATGTGATTGAAATTGAAGCATGTTATGAAGGATCATAATTCAAATATTCAGAGCAATTGATTTAACTACTGTTTTGAAGAAAATAATGGCCTTTCAAAATGGTTGGATGATCATAGTGATGCATTATTAGATGAATTGGATAAAAATATTAGAAATATTAGACCAAATAGTTATTTGGCTACATTTGCTAATCGATGGTCAGATTCACAAACTACTCAACCAGATAGATTAACTATTGATGAGGAGTTTAAAAATTTGATGACAAGATCAGTACATCATCGATTTTCAGCCACTGTTGATATTGATGAGGAATCAGAAGAAAATACTGATACTGACACAGATACAGGTGATGGTGATGGTGAAATGGGTGATGGAAATATCACCACTACTGATGGAATTGGTGAAAGAAGTCACGTGATTTTCACATCAAAACAAGATTTCCAATATTGCACTGAAGATCAAGATCATAGTTATAAATCTTCTGATTACAACAAAGCAAGTGATAATGATGTTGAAATGCAAGATATTCAACAATTGACTTCTGATTTTTCTTCACTTAACACTAGAGGATATGAGTCTTATGGTCATAGATTTGGTTATCATTCATCATCTTCGACATATAGTCAAAATTATGAATATGATTCATCATCCTCTGCATATAATCATGGTACAACTTTGGGATATGGTTCATCTTACTTATCTTCTTCACAGGTTGGTTGGCGTCCTCCAACATACAATATAGAAGATTTTGAAAAATTTAAGAGGGAATATGATAATTTTTACCGTTCTTAAATGACTTGAATTGATTATTGTGACCATGTGGAGAGACATTATCAATTTTCTCTTATAGATTATATCCAAGTTCTGGTTATCTACCTCCTAGACATTCTACTTTTAATTGATTTAAACTATATAATAATATTTGTTGATATTGTATTGTATAATTTGAGACTTTGAGTATAATATGTAATTTGTATTGAATTTTATATATGTTAAATGTTATCAAATTTTATGAACGTTAATTACATCAATATTATTTGAATGACAATATTATTATTTAACACTATGTTATCTAAATTTATATATCTATATTATTAATAGTATGTTAAAATACTTTAAAATTAAAAAAAAATTGTTTATAATTATTTGAAACGTTTCTTTAAAATTCTTGCGTTTCCACGAAATTTCTGAAACGTTTCCAATTTTAAAGTTACCGAAACGATACCTTGAAGCGAAATTTAGTTCCTTGGTTGTCACTCATTCATTGCGAATACTACTGCCGTTAAAAGTTTTAGTGACAAGTCGTCACTGAAAGTCAAAATTCTGTAACGATAAAAGTCGTCACATAAAGTAAAAAAATCGTCACTAAAACCATATAGTCATTATAGAAAGTATTTATATTGTCACCTCCAAGGGCTTCAATGGTGACTTTAGTCGTCACTGAATATATTTTCATTGACAACTTTCAAAAGTCATCACAGAAAGAGATTCAACAACAGGGATTCAGTGACAACAAAAATGGTCATTGAAACGCTTTTCAATGAAGACTTATGGAAATCGTCAATGAAAATAGGAACAAAATATGGATTTAGTGACCACTATTGTCCTCACTATATCTTCTTTTAGTGACGACTTATTGAAGTGATCACAGAATCTTCTGTATTAGCTTTTCTAAATTTAAATTTACCTTTCCACAAAAAATGAGAACTAAAGAAATTAATAAAATTATATATTTTAGTATAATTTCAACTGTAACAAATGTTTGTTGGTAGATAACTACTAAATGTCAGTTAACAGAAAATAGTCCATATAATAAAATTACAAAAAATTTAAAAAATCAACTTGCCATTTCTCTTGGAGATGCTGGTGCTAGTGTTGCATTGGTCGTAGAACTTGGTGCAGCACTATCTATTACACATATCAGAATTTTTCCCTATTTATAACATATAATGACAATTTAATAATTAGCTCAAAATGTAACACAAAGTAAAATTCAACTAAATTGTAACATAACGATAAAAAAATAACAAATAGCAAGCCAAGCTTTGTAAGTAATATGATTTTATCTCAATGATATGTTTGTGAGTCAGAGTTATTACATGTTGAATTAATGATTAGTTGACACAGGTATAAAGGTGCTTTCTGTAATCAAGATGTGGCTATCAAAGTGCTTAAGAATGAGAACTTGAGTGAAAATATGCAAAGGGAGGTTTGTTGAATCACAACTTCCACCATTACAGTAATGACATTTTCAATGGTGTTATACACTTGTCCAATTGGTAATGAAACATTATTCTTCGAATCTTTAACTCTGCTTATTATTGTTCTGCAGATAGGATCCTTAAATCATCAAATATAAAAATATAGTAATGAAATAGTTAGTAGGTTTTCTTTAAAAATTACTTTCTGCAAAACTAAAATCAGTTTAATAAGTAGCCTATTCATGTGAATTATAATAGTTTCCTTTTATAAAATGAATCTTGCCTTAGTGAAATGTCATTTTTTTTCTAGAGATGATAGTGAAAATTACTGCTTATAAGACCAACACAAAACTTGCCTTAGAACTATAATAACACTTAATCCAAAGATAACTAATACCTTTGATCCATGCTACAGAAAATCACAACCTAATAGCTGCATTACAGACAACCATAAAAATTCTGAAAAGCATATACCTCACTAGGTAGTTAATATGGTCACGAAAGGTTGACAAGTTTTATAATTATTAATCAAATAGAGACAGTTGAAAAATCTGCAACATCTAAACACCCCCACCCCCATAACAAAACAAAAAAAATTGCTAAAACTAATGTTCATCTCCATAACCCAATTCCAACCAATATATTAGTTGCACCTAAACAAAGTTGGACTTTACATAAAAAAAGTATTGGGAAAAGATGCATCAAAATATGATGGAAGAATATCTACTACAAATATTAAATGAATATAATTGTAAAAAACATAAGTGCCAAAAAATGGAATTATTTTCTAGATTAAAAAAGAAATATAAACCATTATTGCTTGATAAATCAGTTAATTAGCACAATTTCTTAACTTACTTCTCTAGATCCTCAATCACCAATCACTCCTGCATTTCTTAGGCCACTAACAACCTCATTCAACTAAAACAAAACAAGAATCTTAATTACCATATCAATCCACATAGTGCAGAATAGATGACCGTTCAAAAAGAGCAGCATAATGATCAACTTTTCAAAACACAGAATCATACAAATTGAGCACCACTGAATCACAAGTTGAGAAAAAGATCAAAGAAATATCTTTTATGTTAAGACAAAGCTTTCTAGTTGTTGTCAAAACACACAAATAAGTTTGAAATGCCAAAGGAAGCGAGCTAATCATACTATACATTCCTTTAAGTAATTATTCTTTTCTTATATGTAGTGATAAGTATTATCTACTAGCAAAATTGCCAAGAGAGGATAAAACAGGATTTGCTTTACTGCCGAAACAATACTTGCTTCTACAAATTAGAAATTTCTCATCTCCAGTTTAGTTGCCTGGCCAACAAGCATAAATGCCCTGAAATATAAGGATATAATACAAAAAAATATATTCCACTAAAATTTATGGCTAACTACAGTTTTACATCCCACGTTGAAGCACAGTGCCAAAAAATTGGAGAATGCAACAAATAGTTAGAAGTTAAGTCATTTCACTAGTATCATTCAAATAGAGCTGGATTTTCATGTGTCAACAAATCAGAAAAATGAGCTCACAAACTACATCAAAAACACTTCTAACGCACACAAACAAAATCATCATCCATAAGGGGGCAGCACCCATAAATTTAAAGAATTAAATATAATTGACCATCAGGTTAATTTTATATCAACTCATGTTCTGCAACCACTTGACACCTCTCTCCTCTACCCCAAAAAATATAATAATAAAATAATATAGATAAAAGGGAATAATAGTTACAAAACTAAAAGCAGTGGCCGCTCATTTTATCAATTAATAAACATAGTAGGATCGACATTCATTTTAATGTATTTAATACATTTCCTACTGAATTGCATTTCTCTAATCAAGATATATGTTTTGATTTTGGGCATGATAATGATTAGACTCTTTTTTTAATATATCTTTCCAGGTTTTGTGTTCCTTTAAGTCGATCCTTTTCACTTTCCAAAACTGCTTTCTCACTCTAAAACCTTCATCAATCACACAAATTCTCTCTCTCTCTCTCTCTCTCTTACTTCATGCTCTGTTTTTATTGATCGAAACCTATCAAAAACCATTTGAACTTATCTTCAAAAAGGAACAAAAAAAGTGGCACTACGAAACTTTCCCAGAACAAACAAGAACACACACATGGGGGCTTGTGGGTGTTTCAAACATTATCATGGTGATATTAAGGCCTAGGTTGATTGGCCTACTGGGTTTTGGGAACTCTCTCTCTCTCTCTTTCTCTCTGCTTCTACTTCTTTGAGATATCTCTTGTTTGCCCTCTAATATACTTGCATTTCTTCTTTGTGAATTTGATAATGAACCAGATGCTTTATGTTGCTGCTCTGCCTAAGATTTGATATGGAAAAAGCCAGTCCTTATCTCATTTGCTGCCTTCCTTGGATACAGTTGGGAGATCTTTCCCTCTTGCCCATTATTCGTATACATACTCCATACCCTCTTTTATCTAATTGCCCTCCTGCTCATTATCTGTACATAGACTTCATACCATCGCCTTTGCTTTAATATTGTTTATTACACTTGTTTACAAACTCCAACTCAGGGAAGAAGAAGAACCAGTCTTCTGCTCGTTCCCTAGCGACCACTACAGCCCCCCAAAAACATCCATTCCAAATAGAATATCAAAACCCCCAAACTGAACTAAAAGCATGTAGAAAATCGAAGGATATTTAGTTCAAATGCAAAAAAAAAAAAAACCCACCAAAAACATCAATACCAAGCAGAATAGCAAAACCCCAAAGCTGAATCAAAGGCATAAAGAATCTCGAAGGAGAACTGGATGGATAGTGATGTTACCTCACGATGGGGTTCAATAATCTTCAATGGGGTTCTCTCACGAAGCTGAGGATTCCAGCAACCAAGCTTTGAGATGGCGTGAGAGGGAGGGAAAGGTATCACGAAGCTGCAAATTCGAGCAACTTTCACCCACGAAGCTGCAGGTTCGAGCACTTCTCCCTGGGAACCGAGACTGACTTCATGAGTGGAGATGTGAGGGTTGAGAGGCTGATTTCGGCTTTGCAGAGGCTTCACAGAGTGAGAAAGCAGAATGCATTTCTGTGATGTTTTAGTTTGAGCGGGACAGACTTTTCTTACCTGGGTTTTAGCTTCTGATGCCTTTTTTATTTTTAATATATTTTTAAAATTTCTTTTTTCTAACAAATTATTTAAAAAATTATTATCTCTTCAAAATTATTCTCATATTTGATTTTTCAACAAAATTTTAAAATTTTTCAACAAAAAATTATTTTCAACTAATTCTTATATTTTTAAAGTTTATTGTCGCATTTCTTATAGTGAAGGTCTCCAAAGTCAAGTTTAAAGTGGTGATTCTCTATTCATTGCTCAAAGTGGTGATTCTTTGTGATTGTTACCCTTAGCTATGTCTATAAGGCAGAATGTTGCATAGGTACCCAAAGTTCTTCAAGCTCTACCATATTCTAAAAATCATATTAAAAGTTGTTCTTGATTATGAGTATTGGAATCACTAAAGACAAATTCCTACATCTTGATCCTTGACTTTTGAAAATTATCTATCTTTTAACTCTCCAAAGAAGAGTTCTTTTAGAGGAAAAGAATTATGCAAATGCTGCTATGTTGTTTTATCTTTATTTTAAAAAAAAATAGGGTTTAGTTAAATATTTCTTTGCAATCTTAGTTATCCTATTAATGGATAATATTTCTTTGCAATCTTAGTTATCCTATTAATGGATAAACTATTATTTTATTTGTTTTAATATTTTAGTTAGTTTAGAAGTTTGCAATCTATTTGCTTATATGTACGAGTCTATTTAGTCATTTTTTTTAGATTTGATTATCAATTAATCAAAAAAGAAATTTTCTTCCAAGTAGATTCTTTAACTCAAAATGTACACCACTACCCTAACCTAAAAGGATCACAATGTCCTCTGGAGACTCACACTGATCTATTGGTTATATATCCTTAGTATCATCTTTTTACATTTTGTCACCTTTTATAAGATTATGGCTTGATTATCCTCATATAACTCTACTAACTTGACCGTTAAGTCTTTGTCAAAGCCATCCTTTCGATACGGTGCTTATCAATTTTTTCCTCCACTAGATTGTCGTTTGTTCATGCTTTGGCATTGTAAACCCACATACTATTCCAATACTTATATATGTAACAATTTTTCAATTTATTAACACCTTTAACTCACATTAAGATGGTCTAGACATTTTTTTTTCAAGAGTCCTAAAGTTTTCATGTTTAATGGCCTTCAATATCGATTATTTGGTGTTAAGTGGCGAACTTCTATGTTCTTGATGGTAGAACATTTAAATGGGATATTTTTAGTCCCTGAGTCTGTTGCCTTGAAATTTCTATAAATTTTACACCATCTTAAGTGAAGGAAACCAAACTTGCAAAACCATTAAAATTTTGAGAAGAAAAACAATGGTGAGAAATTGGTGTAATCCTTTTTATTTTATGTTTCATTGATTTATACATGTTATTTTGAGTTTAGAAGTATGTTTACATCATTTTGAGTATCTTACATTTAGTATCAGAGTATGAAATGACCTCTGCTTTACTTTTGCATATATGATGTACTGTTCATTAATTTTCTAAAATGTTTTTGGCTTTTTTTGTAACGTCCGATTATTTATTATTTATCTCATTGTTATTATTATTTATTTATTTATTTTCACATTTCGCATGTTAAATATCCTATATGTTTAAACACAATATATATGTATATATATATTACAAATCTCACACATGTAATAATTATACAACACAATATTTCAGTACACAAATAAGAGTCCATATACAGCACTCCACAATTGAAACATAAAGGATGAGAAGGTAGTATTGACATCGAGATCTTCATCAGTAACGACATTCCCTATTGCATCTCATTTTTTTTTATTTCAACATAACACCACAATAATAGTGAGAACAAAGGTTCCCTATAGACTTAACATAAATAAAATATAATGAGAAAACAAGAGTTATGTTCAGTTGTATAAGCTACAGAAAATATTAAAATTTTGAGATAAAATCATCTCTTCAATTGATGCATAATTAACATACTATATATGCACTGAAAATCCACTCATTTGTTATACGCATAGTGACCGATCGACTACAGTCACAATAAGTGATCAAAGAATGTGAGTTCATCACACATCTACCTCCTCACATTACTTCTGTCACTCGGTTGGAATGGCCCTCTTTTGACTCACTTAGGCTAATAGGACATCCCCTACTCGATACCGTATCAAGCCATACAATTCGTCGATATTCATCAATACATAAAAATGTGTATGTGAGTGTGTGTGTGTGTGTCTATATATATATATATATATATGTATATTCATCAAATGCAATATATAATTATCAAGCAACTTTCCATGAGTTTTACGCTTACTATTCAATCACATTTATAATATGATGCATTATTTTTATATCCAATGATTAATAATCATTTATCACATACCAATATCCAATTTGATTCTTTTTAAATCAAATAAAGAAAAAAAGTAATTTTTGATACCAAAATCATCATTTTTAAAGTATTTTTCTTGGATATATGTTTTTTAAAAATATTTCAACAAATAAGATTATTTTTAGGTAGAAAACAGTGAAAAATATGATAATTCAGCATCCAACACGGCCTGGTCATATTCAAGACATGGTTATGCTTGAAAAACACTTCACAAATGTTAAAAAATAGCTCAGAACACGGCCTACCCATACTGAAGCAACTCAAAACACGGCCTAACTGTGTTCTGTTACCTTTATTTACTTATTCAATCATATCTCCCTCATACGAACTCCAATTGAAGTTATTTCAAATCTTATAAAAAGATAAGATAATTATCTATAACCTTTATCTTTTGTGATTTCTTCAGATTCCTTATGTATTATTCCCAGAAAATTTAAAACTAAAACGTTTATTTTACCATTCTGGATTCTAGACTGATTCTGACATCTACTCAATTAATCAGTCATATCATTCTAATATGGACTCCAATTGAGGTGATGTGAAAGCCTATAAAAAAAACTAAGACAATTATCTACAACTTTCATTTTTATCATTTCTTCAAATTTCTTACGGATTATTCCCAGAAAATAAAAAAAAATGCTTATTTTATCATTTTGAATTCTAGACTGATTCTGCCTCTACTTAATTAATCAAGCATATCCCCCTAATATAAACTCCAATTAAGGTGATGTCAAAGCCTATAAAAAGCTAAGAAAATTACATTAAACTTTCATATTTATCATTTATTCATATTCCTTACGGATTATTCCTAAAAAATAAAAAACAAAAATGCTTATTTTCAATTTAGTCTAACTTGTTTTTTGTTTTTCTTTTATGTAATCACATGCACCCATATGCATGTCCAAACAACCAAAATAGAATTTCATATAAATATCCAGACCACATGTTATCCAAAATTACATCTAAAAAAATCTAAAAGTATATAAATAATTTTGTACAAAATTCATGAGTAGATGTTAAGCCTACCTCAAATAAATTTTTAAACTTGGGTGCTTGATTCCTACCACACAAAAATTCTACATCCATACCGTGAATTAGGATATTACTAAAGAAAAGATGATGAAATTAGATAGATGACCAAGAACTTATCTTGATTTTTCTTTCCTCTTCCTTCTCCTTCTTCTTTCTCTTTCTCTTCTTCTTCTACCTCTTTCTTTTCCTCCTTTTTCTTTTCTTTCTCTTCCTTACCGACCCTCCCTCTCCCTCATAATTATCTAGATTTTTTCCTACCTACCATCTCATATTTACAACTTTTTTATCCTCCATTATTTATAAAAATGTCATCCTAGAGTATTTACAAAACTGTCATCTCAAAGAATTTATATAAATGTCATTTCAATGAAATTTCATAAATGTCATTTTAACCATCCTAAGATCATGTTTGACTTGAGTAAAATTGTAAAATAATTTAATCCTCCCTTGAGATCCAAAATGTTTTCTCCTTTCTAAAAAAAAATTCAATTAGTAATATAAGAAAAAATCAGAGATGTTACAGTTCTCCCCTCTAAAAAGGATTTTGTCCTTAAAATTTAAGGTATATTTGTCTTCAAACAGTTGTTGATATTTCTGTTTCATGATATCTTTCACATGTGGCTTCTTCCATTGTTAAACTCTCTCAACCTACCTTCACCAATGGAATGGTTTTATTTCTCAACTGTGTCACATTTTTATCTAGAATTACTATCGGCCTCAGTCGGTAGGTTAGATTTTCATCTTCAGCTATTATTTCTCCTTGAATTATGTGTGATGGATCTGGTAGATACTTCTAAAGTTGAGAAACATGGAACACATAATACAGATTCGACAAATGCGGAGGAAGTGTAATATGATACGCCGATGACCTTATCATTTTTATAATTTGATAATATCATAAATATCTCAAACTCAATTTCTTAATTTTCATTGCTCGCCCAATTTCAGTAGTTGGAGAAATTTTCAAGAACACATTCTCCATTTCTTGGAATTGCATCGGTCTCTTTCTCTTATCGAAATAGCTATTTTATCGACTTTGAGCTGTTCGCATTTTATCTCAAATTATCTGTATTTACTCATAAGTGTGTTGCACTAACTCTGACCCTCATAACCTTTTCTCCCCCACTTCATTCCAACATAAAAGGCAATTTACATCTCTTACCATACAAAGTTTCATAGGGTGTCATTCCAATATTGGAATGATAACTGTTATTATATGCAAACTCAACTAGTGATAGATATCCATCCCATTATTTTGCTTACTCTAGCGCGTATGCTCTTAGCATATCCTCTAAAGTATGTATAATTCTCTTCGTTTGACCTTTTGTTTGAGGATGGTATGCAGTACTAAAACGCAAACGAGTGCCAAAAGCTTATTGTAGCACTCTCCAAAATCTAGAAGTAAATCGGAGATTTCGATCTAAAATGATACTATTAGGAATTCCATGTAACTGTACAATTTTTTTCATATACAACTGGGCCAACTTATTCAACGAGTAGTTTTTCTTAATGGGTAAAAAGTGCGCAGATTTCGTCAGTTAATCTACTATTACTCATATCGTATCATGACATGTCTGAGTCTTAGGTAGTTCGACAATAAAATCTATAGATATATTATCCCACTTCCACTCAGAGATTTCTAAAGGTTGTAACATCCTAGAAGATTTTTAATGTTCTATCTTTACCTTTTGACAAACCAGACACTTAGACACGTATTCAGCAATGTCTCTCTTCATTCCTAGCCACCAGTATAATCTTTTCAAATCTTAATACATTTTTATAGATCTTGGATGGATTGTATACTTACTTTGATGAGTTTCTTTCATAATCTTAGCCTTCAAATTCTCTCCTTGTGGTATACATGTTCTACCCTAGTATATAATAATTCTATCCTCTGATATTGCAAAGTCAGACTGATCTCTTTGATCTTCTAAAAATTGATCATATGTCTATGCTTCCTTAATCTGAGTCTTCAAGTCATTTTCAATTCTTAATTCACTAACAATCAGACTTTCAGGGACAGTCATAATTGATAATTTCAAATTTCTAAATTTCTCAATTAGCTTTATTTCTTTTATCAGTATTTGACTTACATGCAATGACTTCCGACTTAACGCTTCAGCTACTATATTTGCCTTCACTGGGTGATACTTTAATTCAAATTTATAATCATTAATGAATTTCATTCACCTTCTTTGCCTCATATTCAATCTTTTTGTCAAAGAGATACTTTAAACTCTTGTGGTCACTATATATTTTAAATACAGCTCCATACAAGTAATGTATTCATATCTTCAGGGTAAAAACTATCGCAACCAACTCTAAATCATGAGTAGGATAGTTCTCCTCATGCAGTCTTAATTGTCGAGACGCATAAGCAATTACTCTACTTTCTTGTATCAAAACACAACCTAAACTTTTTTTGAAAGCATTCGTATAGACTACAAAGCATCCAAAAGGATTAGGAACAATTAGAACAGGTGGAAAAGTCAATTTGAATTTAAACTCTTGGAAACTATTCTCACATTCTTCAGTTCAATTAAAGGGACTTCCCTTTCTGATTAATCGAGTCAAAGGCAAAGCTATTTGAGAAAATTCATGAATAAACCTTCTATAATATCCTACTAAACCCAAGAAACTTCTAATTTCAGTCACAGTTTTTGGCCTCTCCCATTTCAGCACTACTTCAGTTTTACTAAGATCCACCGACACACCATCTTTAAAAATTACGTGACCCAAGAACTTTACCTCTTCTAGCTCACATTTTTCTAACTTAGTAAAAAACTTTTTTTCCTTCAAGACCTAAAGTACTAATCGGAGATGCTGGTTGTGTTCTTCCTCACTCTTAGAGTAGATTAAAATATCATCTATGAACATTACTACGAATTGATCCAAGTAGGGTCTAAAAATGCGATTCATATAATCCATAAAAACTGCAGGTGCATTTGTGACCCCAAAAGGCATTACTAAAAATTCGTAGAGTCCATACCGAGTTCTGAAAGCTATTTTCGGAATATCTTCTTCTTTAACTCTGATCTGATGATATCCTGACCTCAAGTCTATCTTAGAGAAAATAGTAGCTCCCTTTAATTGATCTAAAAAATCGTCTATTTTGGGCAATGAATATTTATTTTTAATGGTCTCCTTTATTCAATTGCTTGTAATCAATGCATAGTCTCAAACTACCATCTTTCTTCTTTACAAATAATACAAGCGCTCCCCAAGGTGATACGCTAGGTCTGATAAATTTCTTTTCTAACAACTCTTCAATCTGCTTCTTAAACTCATGTAGTTTTACAGGAGACATTCTATAAGGAGTGATAGAAATAGGCATCGTCTCTAGTGTTAAATCGATGGAAAATTTCACTTCTCTCTTTGTGGAGGTTCGAAAATCTCAGAGGAAAAAACCTCTAAAAATTCACAGACTACCGGAATCTCAAGCAGTTCCTATTTCATACTCGGGTTAACAGTATACAAGAAAACACATCTCATATATGCATTCCTTCTCTCCTTATAGAGTCAGTGAGCACTAATAATACTATACTTTTGATCCTTCGGTGGGTCCGGGTGGAACTCAAAAGTCTTATTGCAATAATCCAGAAGAATTCAGTTCTGACTTAACCAATCCATACCCAAGATGACGTCTATTGTAATATCTCGTAAGAAAATAAAATTTGTTAGACAATTTTTAGATATCTAAGGAAATATAATCCTTATAAATTCTTTACCTTACGTATATGCATAGAAATATTCTAACATTAATGGAATAGGTAAAGAGAGAAAGTTTAAGAGGAAATATTAAAAATAAATATACTAAAGAAAGGTGAAATTCTTGGGTAAGAAAGATAAATTTTTGTGAAGTCGGTAAAGGTATTAAAATTTCAAAAAGATTGGATTAGGGTAATTTTTTCTAATTTAAGAGTTAAAGTTACTTAATTTAGTATCTCCACCCATAAATTGGGCTTTTACCTATGGACACTTCATATAGAGTTTTTCTACTTCACATGAATTTTTAGTAAGCCAATAGGATAGCCCAAGGAAGAAATAAAATATAGACTTGGGTTAGGATATAGAAATTGGACCGGTAGCCAAAAAATCATGAAAATGTGACAAGCCCATTATGAAAGGTAGAATTTTAACCAAAGTAAAGAAAATGGGCAAGAATGAGCCCAAATCCAAGAGAAAAAATAAAAATAAAAATAAAAATAAAGTGATGGAATAATGGTGTAATCAATATTAGGTGACATGGCATTAAGACAAAAATTTAGCAAGTGGTGTGATATCCTACATTCATAATTTTAGCAAGTGGTATGATAATACATGACATTAGGACAAAACATCTATATCCTACACTCATAATTTTAGCAAGTGGATAATAATACATAGAATTATGACAAAACATCTTTATCCTACACAAATAATTTTAGCTAAGCAAGGAAAATTCAAGGGTTGGAAAGTTGCCACCTAAAAAGGTAAATCTATCATACTTGATTAAGGCAAAAGAAAAGGAAATGTATCCCTAAATCAAAGGGACCTTGTCCCTTATCTTAAGAACATATCATCATAACTTTCAAAATACAAATCTCCTTTTCCTATGCATATCTTGACTAAGGAAGAGGAAGACAAGAACATAAGTTGTTTGTTTTCCAAAAAATCAACCAAGTGCATCCTAATTGTGATAAGGTAGACCCATGATTATGAAACGCAAATTATTTGATAGTCTATATAAGCAAAACCCACCCTTATAACATTGAAATTTCGTCAAGTGAGGGAGAGGAAAAATAGAAGCAAGGTAGAGTGAGGAAAGGAGAGGAAGAAAGGAAGAAAGGAGAAGGATAAATCTAAAGGACTAAGTGCTCAAGGTAAGTTTAACAATATTTCTTTTTGAAGAAATTTTTTTAAACTTATAATATTTATATGAGATTTTGATCTTAGAACTTTGATGATTGGTCATGGATGTTGCTATATCATGTTACATATTATGTATGTTTGAATACTTAGGCTGGTGTAGATAGTTTTGCATAGGTATGGCTATGGATGACAAAATTTTTAGCTTCTGTTTTTAAATTTTTTGGAAGAATAAGTAAGGAATTTAAAGAAATAGTTAACCTAAAAATGTATATCTATGTCTCACAGATTTT
The DNA here is from genome assembly GCA_037074535.1 of Gleditsia sinensis. NCBI lineage: Eukaryota > Viridiplantae > Streptophyta > Magnoliopsida > Fabales > Fabaceae > Gleditsia > Gleditsia sinensis. The sequence continues at coordinate 30,697,122 of CM073473.1, read as the reverse complement.
TAGTCACTGGAATCACTCAATTTGGAGTCTGTATGACGTAGATATGGTTCGATTAGTATGCATTGATCAGAAATTGGTTAATCAAGGAAGAATATTTTAGGATAGCTTCTGTGTTTTAATTTCTGGTAACTTTCTGTAGGGAATTAAAATAAATGGTTAACATAAGAATTATAGATATATGTGTCACGGATTTTTAGCCACTAGAATCACTCAATTTGGAGTCCATATGAGGTAGATATCTGATTAGTAAGCAGTGTTCAAAAAATGGTTAATTAGGGAAGAATATGTTAGGATAGTTTCTGTGTTTTAATTTCTGAGAACATTATGTACGGAACTTGATGCGTATTTTCGCAAGTGTACGAATCGTTCGAGTAATAAAGTGTACAAAAGTACGGATATCGAACCCACAAGGAATGACGTTACTAAGTATCGAAATTGACTAATCCTAATTTTATCTGAAAACCAAATTGTTGATTGTTTAAGAGGCAAATTAACTTACAAATAAATGCAAAGAACATAATTGAATGTTGTTCACAAATGATTAAAAACGCTAAGGCATTTGATTTTGCTGAATCAATTCAATCCGATTTCAAGGCATGTTATATGAGAATCAAAGCTAAAAGTGATGGTTGAAATACTCAAACTTATCTAATACTCTCTCTCGAGTTATATTAGAATTACTTATCTGTGATAATCAACTATATTTTTATGAAGATTTAATCACAAACAAGCACATTATGATCTATGGAATTTCCAGGATAACCACATACATCATGCATTAGTTCTCACACTCGCATTCAACATATGGTATTTATCACAAGAAGCATTCATTACACATCTCCTCTCGGTCTCAATATAATGCAACAACTCATCTAAATTTTGGCCAGAAATTCAGAAGCATTAAGCAATGAAATAAATACTCAACTTGAAAGCAATGAAGTCATATAATCATAACCAAAGAAATCAGAGTTTCTTGATTCAACTACATCATAGCCTTAGCAAAAATCAATTAGTTCATAATGAAAATAAGAACAACAACTATCTCAACTGAATACATAACTATAAAAACGAAATAAACTGCAGAAAAACGAAGCTAAGGAAAAGAGATGAAGAACTCTTGGAGATGAACACTTGGCAGCAACAATGGTGATGATCCTTCAAGATTCTCCAAACTTTCTCTCCAAAATGGCTTCCTCTCCTCCAAAATTGCCTCTCTTCTGTCTATTTAGCCGCCCCCTCTCTCTGTACCTTATGGTATTTATAGATCCAGGGTTTTGGGGACAATTTTGGAACAAAAAGTCACAAAAATGCGTTTTCTGAACGAACCTCGCCGCCGGCGAACGGATTCTCGGTGCGGCGAGATTTCTGGAATCTCGCTTTTCGCCGGCGGCGAGACACACTTGGCCGCCGGTGAACTCATTTGGCCGGCGGCGAAAATTATCTCGCCGCGGCCAGATTTCCAAACCTTGAAACTTGATTTTCTTGATTCTCACTCAACCCCGGTCATTGGAATTTGTCCCAAACTTCTCCAAACTTATGATTTTACCTAAAATTGCACTTTAAACACGAAATACCCGTGAAATGAAATTTGTGGATTAAATAATCAAATAACCACAATTTTCACACAAATATCAATATTTAAATCATAACAAAAGTGCAATAATATGACTCTTATCAGAACTCAAATAAATGGTTAACATAAGAATTATAGATATATGTGTCACGGAATTGTAGCCACTGGAATTACACAATTTAAAGTCCATATGAGGTAGATATGGTCTGATTAGTAAGCAGTGGTCAGAAAATGGTTAATCAGGGAAGAATATGTTATGATAGCTTATGTGTTTTAATTTTTGGGAATATTCTGTAGGGAAATAAAATACATAGTTAACATATGAATAATAAATATATATGTCACAGATTTGTAGCCACTGGAATCACTTAATTTATAATTTTTATGAGGGAGATATGGACCGATTAGTAGGCAGAGGTCAGAACCTATCCAAGAAGAAATAACATGTACATTGAGGGAGTAATATCACCTTGATTTATTAATATTTCACTAAACTATTCAACATAATTGTTTTAGATAATTGTTGTATCTTGAAATTGACACCAAGATCACCGACATCGGAGTTAAATTGAGGGAGTTATACTCTGATTAGTAAGAGAATGTTAGATGGGATGAAAAACTGTATCAAGAAAATAAAGAAATAAAATTAATATTTAAAAAAGAAGAAGAATCTTATAAATGACTAGTATATACCATAGCCATTGCCATTGTATGAACTTCTTACCATCTTAAGTGTGAAATTTTTACATGGAAATATTTTATAAAGTGATATTTGACATGGTTATGTTCATGTTATGATTACCAATGATTTTTGGTAATAGTTATATTTTGATGAACATACTTGTTATTGACATCATATTTTTGGCTATCATTGTGAAAAGAAAAGAAATGAGCACGATCACATGGCAATCCGTGTGGTGCACCAGTAGGGGACGCCCTACCAACAGTTATAAATATGTTAATAAGAAAAGAAAGAGAATGTGTGCCATGTCGGACGAAGCGAGAAAATCCTGTACCGGAGAGTAGAAAATACTCACCCTGACCGGGGTAGTTTGATATGAGAATAAATTGATAATCATCATATGATATTCTGAAAATAATTAATCCTGTCATACATGTCATTAATGTGCATAGATATAGTGTATTCATGTGATCAAAGATATTTACTGTAGTTTATACAACTGAACATGACGTGATGAGCTATATTGATGATGATTTATTGTTGAATTTACTGGGATTTAATTCTCACTATATTTTTATGTCATGTTCAGAAAATTAGTTATGCAGATTTTTCTATGGCTCTGGCTTTTAGTGTACGTTGGATCGAGTTACTTTATGTTGGGCAGATCCAAAATCAAATAATATGTTTGTGGTCAAGTTGGTTCAGATCCCAGTGAAGGTGCAACCACCCGCACCTATATCTCCGAAATTGATCAACCAGAATAAATAAGATGTAGTTATTTATGTGTTTAATTTTTGTTGTACGTACATTTTGATTAATGACGTATATGTGAACTCTATATTGTATAATAAATAAAAAATAAAAAGAGGTTGTTACATCTATACCGTCTAGAGGTAGACAGATCAGATCCACTACAAAGGATCTGTCACTCAATACAACGGGACAATTTAAACACATTGATGAGATAATTATTTTTTCTCCTGTAGGTGTCACCACTGCTAACTCGTATGGTAACTCTGCAATAAGGTGTTGTAACTTTTCCACACATTCTATTGCTATGAAAGAATTGGCTCGCACGAGAATCAAATAATACAATCAGAGGTAGATTGTTGATATAGAACGTACATTGCATCAAATCAAGAGCTTATTTTGCTTCAGAACCGCTCAAAGTGAAAACTCTTCCTGTCGTTTGTTGAGTTTGTGCAGTAACTTTCTCATTTTTTTAGTGGATAATGCCATGCCACGTGCCCCTTCTGGCCACATCGGAAGCAAGTAATTGGACCAAAATAACATGGTTTATCCCTATGAAATTTTCCACATTTCCCACTCTGGCCTGTTGTCGGCTTTTTCAAAAAAGGTCTGGGTTTCATAAGTGCTGATTGTTTATCTCTCATGATATTCTTTCCTATGATATTTCTATCCATAACTGGAAACTCTCTCTTCTACTTCTACTAAGTCCGCCTCTCCCTTTCATCCTTTACTACTTTTACACTTGTCGCCAGCATTCAAAATTTATTTACCAACGGGGCATATTCCCAAATCTCTAATGCCACCACAACATTCCTAACCTCCGAGTTCAATCCAAATTCAAACTTCACTACCTTCTAGGCTTCATCCGGATTATTCTTCAGAGTAATTGAGAACTTAGACAACTTTTCAAAATTGGTAATATAGTGCTCAATGGTCCTATTTCTCTGTCTAAACTGAAAAAACTCAATCTCTTTCTCAACTCTCACATTGCTGGAAAAATACTTGTTCAGAAAAGTCTCTCGGAGCAACTGCCATGTAATTTTCTTGTCTTGATGTACTGTAACTCTTTGGCTCCTCTCCACCAATATTCAGCTTCTTCCTTCAACATATATGTCCCAAAATTAACCTTATACTCATAAGAACAATTTAGAACTCTAAAAATCTTTTCGAGTTTCGTCAGCCATCTCTCAACAACTATGGGGTCATATGCACCCACAAAAGACGAAGGCTGCGTTCCCATAAATTCAGACCATCTATTACTATTTTCAGTTCTGTTTCATTTTGGTTTCTTTCATTTCCCCTAGCCCTGTCATTATTATTAATATTCTGAAGGGGCTGCAAAATCTGATTTGTAGCAGCTGCCTGAGTTTGAATAGATACAGCTATGTTATTTAAGGTAGCATCTGCGCTGCCTGGCAGATTCTTTCTTGGTGATGACATAACTCACTGTATTAGTAAAGTAAAATATTAGTCATTATTGAGGTGATCAAACTCAACAGCAATCCAAAATTTGACAGTAGTTATCACACCATACAAGACTATAAATAGAAAATATTAGTACTTTCATACTGAATTTATCTGCTACCTTACACAATGTTTCCACATAACTATTCAAAACTCCTCTAAGTCAATCTAGGTGACCACCTACCCTATGGTCGCCTAAGATCGACTTGCTCTGATACCAACTTTGTAACGTCCAGTTTTTTATTTATTTATTATTTATCTCATTGTTATTAGTATTATTTATTTATTTATTTTCACATTTCGCATGTGTAAATACGCTATATGTTTAAACACAATATATATGTATATATATATATATTACAAACCTCACACATGTAATAATTATACAACACAATATTTTAGTACACAAATAAGAGTCCCTATACAACACTTTACCCTTGAAACACAAAGTGTGAGGAGATGGTACTGACATCGAGATCTCCATCAGTAACGTCATTCCCTATTGCATCTCATTTCTTTTTATCAGAACATAACACCACAATAATAGTAAGAACAAAGGTTCCTAGTAGACTTAACATAAATAAAATATAATGAGAAAACATAAATTATGTTCAGCTGGATAAACTATAGAAAATATTAAGATTTTGAGATAAAATCATCACTTCAGTTGATGCATAATTAACATACTATATATGCACTGAAAATCCACTCATTTGCTATACGCATAGTGATTGATCGACTACAATCACAATAAGTGATCAGAGAATGTGAGTTCATTATCCATTTGCCTTCTCACATTACCTCTGTCATCTCGTTGGAGTAGCCTTCCCTTTGCTTATTTAGGCTAATAGGGCGTCCCCTACTTGGTACCGTATCAAGCCATACAACATGTTGATATTCATCAATACATATAAATGTGTGTGTGTGTGTGTCTATATATATATATATATATAAATGCATATTCATCAAATACAATATATAATTATCAAGCAACTCGCCATGAGTTTTACGCTTGCCATTCAATCACATTCATAATATGATGTATCATTTTTATACCTATTGATTAATAACCATTCATTACATACCAATATTCAATATGATTCTTTTAAAATAAAACAAAGAAAAAGAGTAATTTATGGTACCAAAATTATTATTTTAAAAGTATTTTTTATATATATATTTCCTAAAAATATTTCAACGAACAAGATTATTTTTAGGTAGAAAACAGTGTAAAATATGATAATCCAGCACTCAACACGGTCTGACCATATTCAAGACATGACCATGCTTGAAAAATACTTCAAACATACTCAAAACACGACCTACCCATGTTAAAGCAACACAGAACACGGCCTGACTGTGTTCTGTGACCTTTATTCACTTATTCAACTATATTTCTCTCATACTAACTCTGATTGAGGTGATTGGAAATCTTATAAAAATTTAAGACAATTATCTACAATTTTCATATTTATCATTTCTTTAGATTCCTTACAGATTATTCATAAAAAAATTAAAAATTAAAATGTTTATTTTATCATTCTGGATTCTAACCTCTGCTAAATTAATTAGATATATCGCCCTTATATGGACTCTAATTTAGGTAATGTAAAAAAACCTATAAAAAGATAAGACAATTATCTACAACTTTTATGTTTATCATTTCTTCAGATTCCTTACGGATTATTTCGAGAAACTTAAAAACAAAAACACTTATTTTATCATTCTGGATTCTAGACTAATTTTGACCTCGGCTGAATTAATTAGTCATATCTCTCTCATATGGACTCCAATTGAGTTGATGTCAAAGCCTATAAAAATTTAAGACAGTTATCTACAACTTTCATTTTTATCATTTATTCATATTCCTTACGGATTATTCGCAGAAAATTAAAAACAAAAAGTGCTTATTTTTACTATTTTGGATTCTGACATCTGCTCAATTAATCAGTCATATCGCCCTCATATATACTCCAAATTAAGTGATTTCAGAGCCTATAGATCCGTGAGACATGTATCTACAATTAATATGTTGACTATTTCTTTAAAATCCTTGCCAAATTTTTCCAAAATTGCAAAAACAAAAGCTTCCCAAATTACTCCGAAATTTGGCTTAGTCTAACTTGTCCTTTGTTTTTCTTTTATGTAATCCCATGCATCCTATGCATGTCCAAACAACCAAAATAGAATTCTATTAAATATCCAGACCACATGTTATCCAAAATCACATCTAAACAAATCTAAAAGTATATAAATAATTTTGTACAAAATTCATGAGTAGATGTTAAGCCTACCTCAAACAAATCTTTAAAATTGGGTGCTTGATTCCTACCACACAAAAATCCTACATCCATATCGTGAATTAAGATATTCCAAAAGAAAAAATGATAAAATTAAAGATATGACCAATAACTTGCCTTGATTTTCCTTTCCTCTTCCTTCTCCTTCTTCTTTCTCTTTCCCATCTTCTTCTTCCTTTTTCTTTTCCTCTTCTTTCTTTTCTTTCTCTTCCTTTCTAACACTCCTTACCGACACTCCCTCTCCCTCATAATTATCAAAAAAATTTCCTACCTCCCACCCTATATTTACAACTTTGTCATCCTCCATTATTTACAAAAATGTCATCTTAGAGTATTTACAAAATTGTCATCTCAAAGAATTTGCATAAATGTCATTTTAACCATTTTAAGATCTTGTTTGACTTGAGTAAAATTGTAAAATAATTTAATCCTCCCTTGAGATCCAAAACACTTTCTCCTCTCTGAAAAAAAAAATTCAATTAGTAACATAAGGAAAAATCGAGGATGTTATATTTTTGATGCAAAATGAGATAATGAATCATTAAGATATTTTTTTCTGATCATTTTGGTATATAATGCATCAATTTTGGTGGTCAAAATCGCAAGAAAATGTTGAATTTTCTTGCGAGTCAGAACCAGGTCACGAATGGGTCTTTTTGACCCAACTAGAGCTTGAAGACAATGAACATTGATTCATATAAAAAAAATTCCATTGTAGGCTGCAACCTTTCCTTGTGTTGAACCTGTGTCCTTGTAGCTTGTGTAACATCCTTAATTTCATTTCTTTTATTGATAAAAGTACACAAATATTTAATTAAGGAAATAAAATTTATTAGACAATATTTTAGATATCTAAGGAAATATAATCCTTAGAAATTCTTCATCTTATGTATATTCATAGAAAATGTTTCTAACATTAAGAGAACAAATAAATAAGAAAAACCTAATATGACAAAAAAAAAATTAGAAATAACATATTAAAGAGATGCAAAATTCTTGGAAAAGGAAGATAAATTTTTAGAAACAAGTAAAGGTCTTAAAATTTCAAGAATATTAGATTAGGGTAATTTTTCCTAATTCAAAAACTAGAGTTACTAAGTTTAACATTTTTACCCATTCAAGGGCTAGAAATTTGCCACCTAAAAAGGCAAACCTTGATATCATACTTGTTTAAGACAAAAGAAAATAGAAATGAATCCCTAAATCAAAGGGACCTTGTCCCTTATCTTAAGAACATATCATCATAATTTTTAAAATACAAATCTCCTTTTTCCTATGTATATCTTGACTAAGGAAGAGAAAGACAAAAACATAAGTTGCTTGTTTTCCAAAAATTCAACAAAGTGTATCCTAATTGTGATAAGGTAGACCCATGATCATGAAAGGTGTATTATTTAGTGGTCTATTTAAGCAAAACCCACCCCTACAACATTTTAATTTTGTCCAAGTGAGGAAGAGAGAGAAATAGAAGCAAGGTAGAGTGAGGAAATGAGAGAAAGAGAGGAGAAGAAAGGAAGGAAGAAGAAGGAGAAGTTTAGAAGGCTAAGTACTCAAGGTAAGTTACCTTAATCTCCACTTAAATCCATTTTTCTTCTTCATCCTTGAGGTTCAAAAACTCACCCTCCTTCTCTTACCTAGGCTGCTAGAAAAGCTAAGGAAATGGAGGAATCTTGCTACTTCTTTCAAGAGGAAACAAGAAAATCAATTCACTAAGTGAGCCAGGGAGATTCTTAGGTAAGTTTAACAATATTTCTTTTTGAAGAAAACTTTTGAAACTTATAATATTTATATGAGATTTTGATCTTAGAACTTTGATGATTGGTCATAAATATTGCTATATCATGTTACATATTGATCTTACATGTGATGTATATTTGAATACTTAAACTGGTATAGAAAGTTCTGCATAGGTATGGCTATGGGTGGCAAAATTTTTAGTTTCTGTGTTTTAATTTTTGGGAATTATCTGTAGGGAATTAAAATAAATAATTAACATAAGAATTGAATATATATGTGTCACGAATTTTTAACCACTGGAATCATTCAATTTAGAGTCCATATAAGGTAGATATGGTCTGATTAGTAAGCAAAGGTCAGAAAATGGTTCATCAGGGAAGAATATGTTAGGATAGTTTCTGTGTTTTAATTTTTGGAAATTATCTGTAGGGAATTAAAATAAATGGTTAACATAAGAATTAAAGATATATGTGTCATGGATTTTTATCCACTGGAATCATTCAATTTGAAGTCCATATGGGGTAGATATGTTCCGATTAGTAAGCAAAGGTCAGAAAATGGTTCATCAGGGAAGAATATGTTAGGATAGCTTCTGTGTTTTAATTTCTGGGAATTATTTGTAGGGAATTAAAATAAATTGTTAACATAAGAATTAAAGATATATGTGTCATGGATTTTTAGTCACTTGAATCATTCAATTTGGAGTCCATATGAGGTAGATATGGTTTGATTAGTAGTCAAAGTTCAGAAAATGGTTCATCAGGGAAGAATATGTTAGGATAACTTCTATATTTTAGTTTTTAGGAATTATCTGTATGGAATTAAAATAAATGGTTAACATAATAATTATATCTATGTGTGTCACGGATTTTTAGCCACTGGAATCATTCAATTTGGAGTCTATATGAGGAAGATATGAGCTGATTAGTAGTCAAAGGTCAGAAAATGGTTCATCAGGGAAGAATATGTTAGGATAGCTTCTGTATTTTAATTTTTGGGAATTATCTGTATGGAATTAAACTAAATGGTTAACATAAGAATTATAGATATTTGTATCATAGATTTTTAGCCACTGGAATCACTCAAGTTGGAGTCCATATGAGGTAGATATAGTCCGATTAGTAGGTAGAGGTCAGAACCTATCGGAGAAGAAATAACCTGTACATTTAGGGAGTAATATCACCTTGATTTCTTAATATTTCGCTACAATGCTCAACATAATAGTTTTAGATAATTGTTTTATCTTGAAATTGACACCAAGATCACCTACATCGGAGTTCAATTGAGGGAGTTATGCTCTGATTAGTAAGAGAAAGTTAGATATGATGAAAACCTGCATCAAGAAAATAATGAAATAAAATTAATATTTAAAAAAGAAGACAAATCTTATAAATAACTAGTATATGCCATAGCCATTGCCATTATATGAACTTCTTACCATCTTAAGTGTAAAATTCTGACATGAAAATATTTTATAAAGTGATATTTGAAATGGTTATGTTCATCGCATGATTACCAATGATTTATGGTAATAGTTATATTTTGATGAACATACTTGTTATTGAAAGCATATTTTTGGCTATCATTGTGAAAAGAAAAAAAATGAGCACGGTCACATGGCAATCCGTGTGGTGCACCAGTAGGGGACGCCCTACCAACGGTTATGATTATGATTATGAGAAAAGAAAGAGAAAGTGTGCCATGTCGGACGGAGCGAGAAAAGCCCGTACCGGAGAGTAGAGGATACTCACCCTGACCGGGGTAGCTTGAAATGAGAATAAGTTAATGGCCATCATATGATATTCTGAAAATAGTTAATCCTGTCATACATATCATTACTGTATGATTCTTATGTGCATAGATATAATGCATTCATGTGACCAAAGATATTTTCTGTAGTTTATACAGCTGAACATGACATGATGAACTATATTGATGGTAAATTATGATTTATTGTTGAACCTACTAAGATTTAATTTTCACTATATTTCCATATCATGTTTAGAAGAATAATGCAGATTTTCTCAATGACACTTATTATTTTCATACGTTGGATCGAGGTGCCCTACCTTGGGCAACTACTAGTTATATCAGATGTATCTGTAGTAGATGTGACTGAGATTCCGGTGAAGGTGCCACCCGCACCAGTGTCCCCGGAAGTAGTCGACATAGATGATTAGAACTAATATGTATCTTTGTACAAATGTTTATAAAATAATGGTGTGTAGTTTGTAAAATAATGGTGTGTATGGAAACTCAATATTGTATCACTGTTAATAACAATTATGCTTGATTAAAGTGATTATTATTACGAGTTAAGTGGTTAGAATTAAAGTAGTAATAACTTCATAGAATTTTACAAATATATAAAAAAAAAATTGTTACATTTACATAAATGGAGTTGTTACAGCTTGGGCTACATGTTTCAGTACAATATTTGCTAATTTTATAATTTAAAGCTTCATATGAAAATGCACACGAAAACTTGCACACGCAAGGATTTGAACATGTGCCTCTTTGGTTAGGGTTGCATTAGTTAATTGCTGAACCAATAATGCTCTTTAGTATTATAGGTGTTGTGTTTAATATTTAAAGTCTAGTTACAAAATTCATAAAAGTTTGCATCCGAGGGGACTTGAACCTGTGACCAAGAAGTGCTCATTTGAGTTATGCCACTAGGCCGTGGATGCTTATTGGTTTAAAATTGGCAAGAAAATATTGTTAAGGTATTTTAATATACATAATAATTTTTTCTCAATATTTGGTTGCCATGATTTATAATTCTTTGAATTATTTTATGTGCATGTATATATGTTATTATGTTATTTTATGTACATGCAATTTAGATTAAATACTCATATGATGCATGAATAAATGTTATGTTTTATTTTTCATGCTATTAAGAATTAGTATATTTTGTGCATAATATTATAATTTAATTATGCAATTTTTATTTTATTTATGAGATGTTTATTAATATGCTATAATATATCATTAAGTTTTGATAATATTAAAATGTATATAATTTAAGATTATTCTTATAAAACTTAATTTTGTACATAAAATTTTTTATATATCTTTGATCCTTATAATCTTAATTAATTAAGGATTAGCCACAAAATTTTTATATAATTAAAATTATATATTAAGTTTTGTTTATGATCACATAAAGAATTAGACATAGTATTGTGATTAATTATACTTAGTATAATAAATTTTATCTCACATGAATTTTTATTATATTTATATAATTAATTAGGGTAAAATATCATATTATTTTCATAATTTTCCCATAGGAGTTATGAATTGGTATATAAAAATATTTGGATGAATCTACTTGAATTAAAAATTTAGTCTACATGCAATTTTTATGTCACTAGATTCATATATATATACATATGTTTACATTGGTAATACATGAAATTTAGACCAACAATAAGGGTTTACTTCATGAAGTAAAACAATTTTTCTCTAAAAATTTTGATATGAAGGATATTGGTGAAGCATCTTATATCATTGGCATTAAGATCCATAGGGATAAATTTCGAAATATTTTAGGTTTGTCACAAAAAACTTATATCAATAAAGTTTTAGAGAGATTGTGGATGAAGGATTGTTCAAAAAGTGTTACTCCTATTGTGAAGTGTAACATCCTTAATTTTGTTTATTTTATTAATAAAGATACATAAATATTTAATTAAGAAAATAAAATTTAATAGACAATTTTTAGATATTTAAGGAAATATAATCCTTAAAAATTCTTCACCTTACGTGTATGTATAGAAATATTCTAACATTAATGGAATAGGTAAAAAAAGAAAACTTAAGAGAAAATATTAGAAATAAACATGTTAAAGAAAGGTGAAATTCTTAGGTAAGGAAGATAAATTTTTGTGAAATAAGTAAAAATTTTAAAATTTCAAGAAGATTGGATTATGATAATTTTTAAAAATTTAAGAGTTAAAGTTATTAAGTTTAGTATCTCCACCCATAAATTAGGTTTTCACTTATGGACATTTCATATAGAGTTTTTCTACTTCACATGAATTTTTAGCAAACCAATAAAATAGCCCAATGAAGAAATAAAACATAGACTTGGACTAGGATATAGAAATTGAACCGGTAGTCTAAAAATCATGAAAATGTGACCAAGCCCATTATGAAATGTAGAATTTTAACCAAAGTAAAGAAAATGGACAAGAATGAGCTCAAACCCAAGAGAAAAAATAAAAATAAAGTGATGAAATAATGGTGTAATCAAGATTAGGTGACATGGCATTAAGACAAAAATTTAGCAAGTGGTGTGATATCCTACATTTATAATTTTAGTAAGTGGTGTGATAATACATGACATTAGGACAAAACATTTATAGTCTACACTCATAATTTTAGTAAGTGGGTAATAATACATAGCATTATTACAAAATATCCTTATCCTACATAAATAATTTTACCTAAACAAGAAAGATTCAAGGGTTGGAAATTTGCCACCTAAAAAGGCAAACCTATCATACTTGATTAATACAAAAGAAAAAGGAAATGAATCCCTAAATCAAAGGGACCTTGTCCCTAATCTTAAGAACATATTATCATAATTTTCAAAAAAAAAAATCTCATTTTCCTATGCATATCTTGACTAAGGAAGATGGAGACAAGAACATGAGTTGTTTGTTTTTCAAAAAATCAACCAAGTGTATCCTAATTGTGTGATAAGGTAGACTCATGATCATAAAAGGTGAATTATTTGATAGTCTATTTAAGCAAAATTCACCCTTATAACATTACAATTTCATCCAAGCAAGGTAGAGTGAGGAAAGGAGAGGAAGAAAGGAAGGAAGAGGAAGGAGAAGTCTAGAGAACTAAGTGCTCAAGGTAAGTTTAACAATATTTCTTTTTGAAGAAAAGTTTTGAAACTTGTAATATTTATATGAGATTTTGATTTTAGAACTTTGATGATTGGTCATGGATTTTGCTATATCATGTTACATATTATGTATGTTTGAATACTTAGACTGGTGTAAATAGTTTTGCATAGGTATGACTATAGGTGGCAAAATTTTAAACTTCTGTTTTTAAAATTTTGGGAAGAATCGGTAAGGAATTAAAATAAATGGTTAACATAAAAAATGTAGATCTATGTCTCATGGATTTTAAACCACTAGAATCACTCAATTTAAAATCCATATGAGGTAGATATGGTCTCCTTAGTAAGCAATGGTCAAAAAATGGTTAATCAGGGAAGAATATGTTAGGATAGCTTATGTGTTTTAATTTCTGAGAACATTTTGTAGGAAATTAAAATAAATGGTTAAGATAAGAATTATATATATGTGTTTCATGGATTTTTAGCCATTGAAATCACTCAATTTGGAGTTCATATGAGGTAGATATAGTCTGATTAGTAAGCAGTGGTCGGAAAATGGTTAATCAGAGAAAAATATTTTAGGATAGCTTCTATGTTTTAATTTTTGAAAACATTCTGTAGGGAATTAAAATAAATGATTAACATAAAATTATTTATATATGTGTCACAGATTTTTAGCCACTGGAATCACTTATTTTGGAATTCGTATGAGGGAGATATGGACAGATTAGTAGGTAAAGGTCAGAACCTACTCAAGAAGAAATAACATGTACTTTGAGGGAGTAATATCACCTTAATTTCTTAATATTTCACTAAACTATTCAACATAATAGTTTTAGATAATTGTTTTATATTTAAATTGACACAAAGATCACCTACATTGGAGTTAAATTGAGGGAGTTATACTCTGATTAGTAAAGGAAGGTCAAATAGGATGAAAACCTGCATTAAGAAAATAAAAAAATAAAATTAATATTTAAAAAAGAAGAAGAATATTATAAATGAAAATCATAAATGACTAGTATATGTCATAGCCATTGCCATTGTATGAACTTCTTACCATCTTAAGTGTGAAATTTTGACATGAAAATATTTTATAAAGTGATATTTGAAATAGTTATGTTCATGGCATGATTACCAATGATTTTTCGTAATAATTATATTTTAATGAACATACTTGTTATTAAAAGTATATTTTTGGCTATTATTGTGAAAAAAAAGAAATGAGCACGGTCACATGGCAATCCGTGTAGTGCACCAGTAGGGAATGCCCTACCAACGGTTATGACTATGTTAACGAGAAAAGAAAGAGAAAGTGTAGCATGTTGGACGGAGCGAGAAAAGCCCGTACTGGAGAGTAGAAAATACTCACCCTGACCGGGGTAACTTGATATGAGAATAAATTGATAGTCATCATATGATATTCTGAAAATAGTTAATCCTGTCTTACATGTCATTACTGTACGATTCTCATGTATATAGATAAAGTACATTCATGTGACCAAAGATATTTGCTGTAGTTTATACAGATAAACATGATGTGATGAGCTATATTGATGATGATTTATTATTGAACTTACTAGGATTTAATTCTTATTATATTTCCATATCATATTCAAAAAATTAGTTATGCAGATTTTTCTATGGCTCTGGCTTTTAATGCACATTGGATCGAGTTACTCTATGATGGGCAGATCTCAGAAACAAATAAAATGATTGTGATCGAGTTGGTTCAGATCCCGGTGAAGGTGGAACCATCCGCACCTGTATCGCCTGAATTGGTCAATCAGAATAAATAAGATGTAGATATTTATGTGTTTGATATGTTGTACGTACGTTTTGATTAATGACGTATATGTGAACTCTATATTGTATAATAATAATAAAAAAAAAGTTGTTACATGAAGGGTGATAGGTTCAATTTGAATCAATGGCCGAAGAACAATCTTGAGAGGGAATATATGAAGAACATCCCATATACTTCTATCGTCAAAAGGCATAATTATGTATGTTCAGATTTGCACTAAACTTGACATTGCATTTGTTGTGGGGATGCTCGAGCGATATCAGAGTAACCCAAGAATGGACCATTGGAGAGCTGTAAAGAAAGTCATGAGGTACCTACAGGAAATCAAATACTACATGCTTATGTATAGATAGACAGACAATTTGAATGTGATCGGCTATTCACATTCAGATTTTGTTAGTTGTGTTGATTCTCACAAGTCAACATTGGGATACATTTTCATGCTGGTTAGTGGAGTTATTTCTTGGAAAAGTGTTAAGTAGACATTGACTACTACTTTTACTATAAAATGGGAATTTGTCTCCTGTTTTGAGGCCACTTCTCATTGTGCATAGTTTAAGAATTTCATTTAAGGGCTTAGAGTTAAAGATTTAATTTCTAGGCCATTGAGAATTTTCTACGACAATTCAACTGCTGTCTTTATGGTTAAGAATAATAAAAGTGAAAGTCAAAGTAAACACATCGATATTAAGTACTTGGCCATTAGAGAATGTGTAAAAGAAAAGAAAATGGTCATTGAATACATTAGCACTGAATTGATGATTGCTGATCCTTTGACTAAGAGCATACCACCATTAAAATTCAAAGATCATGTAGAGAAAATGAGACTTGATTCCACTTTATGATTGTATACATATAGGTAATTAATGAAATTATTATATATTGTGATATTTTCTCATATTAATGTGCACTTTAATTAATTTGAGAAAAACATATTTTGTTTTGGACCAAGAATAAACATAGAGTTTATTCATTAAATTTTCGTTACGACATTAAGTATAAAATTTGAGAAACTAAATATATTATAATACATTGTTGATATTACTTGCTTTTAGATGACCTATCACTATGATTCATGTATTTATTTTTTAAGAAAGTTGTTTGATGACCCATTTAAGCCAATAAGTTAACGTATAGACCAAGTGGGAGA
Source organism: Gleditsia sinensis (assembly GCA_037074535.1). Taxonomy (NCBI): domain Eukaryota; kingdom Viridiplantae; phylum Streptophyta; class Magnoliopsida; order Fabales; family Fabaceae; genus Gleditsia; species Gleditsia sinensis. Next base: position 30,680,795 of record CM073473.1, on the reverse strand, counting down.
ATGTAACAGTTTTTCAATTTATTAACACATTTAACTTACATTAAGATGGTTCAGACGTTTTCCTTTTAAGAGTTTTAAAGTTTTCATATTTAATAGCCTTCAATGACCATTATTTTATGTTAAGTGGTGACTCTTCATGTCCTTGATAGTAGAACATTTAAATATGATACATTACAAGAAAAATAGATTTTAACGACGATTTTTTAGTGGTTTTAGCGACGGTTTAACCGTCGTTAAAACGTTTAACGACGGTTACAAAAACCGTCATAGAATTGATGATCTAACAACGATTTCGATAACCATGGGTAATTTGTCGCTAAACCATATTTAACGACGGTTTTAGAACAGTTGTTAAATTTATTTTTGCGATAGTGGTTTAGTTGCGATTTTTTAGCGACGGTTCAAAACGTCGCTAAAACTATATTTTCCTTTAGTGACGGTTTAAAAACCATCGCTAAACCCCTTTTATTTATTCTTTTTTTTTTTGAACGAAATCCGATAGTCAATTTTTTAACCATGGACAGATATTAGACTACACCTTCTTCGTTTTACTTATAGAGTGCAGTTTATTTTTATTTTTTATTTTGATATTTTTTAAGATTCTTATAATTGTATCTGCAATAATAATAATATTTATAGAAAAAACAATTCAACGATAAAAAATTAATTGAACTTTAAAATAAAAATTGATATTTAAATAAAAGAAAGATGAGAGGGAAGCGTTGTTCACAAAAAACAGAGAAAAGATGAAGAAGAAACATTCTTCACAAAAATCGTTGAAAACCATCGTTATTTTATATTTTAGTGACGATTTTTTTAACCGTTGCTCAAACCTATTTTTATTGTAGTGATAGTTTTGGACTCTGAATCTATTTTCTTGAAATTTCTATAAATTTTATACTATCTTGAGTGAAGAAGACCAAATTTAGAAGTGTAAAAATTATTAAAAATTTGAGAAAAAAAAATAATGACGAAAAGTTGGTGTAATTCTTTTTATTTCACATTTTATTGATTTATACATATTATTTTAAATTTAAAAATATATTTAAATTATTTTGCATATATTACAATATATACTTCGTATTTTTATTTTGAATTTTTTTCTCTCTTAAAAGCAACTATATGTTTTGGCCTTTTCTTTCGTATATTTCCAGATATTTTAATGGATTCCAGTGCCACGTACGCGCGCGACTTTGGTTCTTTGTTTTTCAGTTTTTTGTTGCTATTTTCAGGACATCATTTGCTGCTTCTTCTTTTTTCTTCTTTTTTCATTAGAAAGAAACATAGAATAACTATTATAAAGTATTAAAGAAGATTGATGAATTCAAGCTTGAAAAAGTGGACCATGAAAGAAAATTAGAATGGAAACGCGGCTCTCTTTTCCATGACTTTTCTCTTTCAATAATGAATTATAAAGTCCAAACAATATGAATAGCGCCTGTCACTGTTTTTTTATTAAATTAGGTAGAAGTAATTATGAACTGCGGTGTGAGTTTTATTTTGATTGATTTTTGAAGAAATTAATTCAATTTTAACAAATTTTTATATATAAAAAAAGAAATATCTCAACTTAAAATTTGACAAAATTAAAATTAAAATTTGTAACAATAAATTGAATCATCACGTCATTGTTTCTGTCGTTATAAGCAAGCATATTAAATTGTTTCATTAAAAAAAAATTAAAACATAGTTTACCATTTATCATTTTAAAAAATTATAATACCCATATAATGTACGTTTAGATATTTGGCAGCGATAATATTGACAAATGAATGAGGACATTTACCTTCATTTATCCTTTTTTTTTTTAATTATAATACCCACATAACGCTTACATATTTGGAACCAATAATATTTACAAATGAATGAGGACATTTAACTCAGTGATTTCGAAGTTGTGTTCAAAATTGAGAATGTAACAACTTCATTTAAGTATTAAATTTTTTTTTTAAAATACCATGAAGTTATTACTTCGTTACAACTTAACTCAATATAACATTTATTTAATTTATACAATACAGAGTTCACATACATGTCATTAATCAAAACATACGTACAACATATCAAACACATAAAATTCTACATCTTATTTATTCTGGTTGACCAATTCCGAAGATACAGGTGCGGGTGGTTGCACTTTCACCGGGATCTAAGTCAACTCGACCACAAACATTTTATTTGCTTCTGAGATCTGCCCAACATAAAGTACTCGATCCAACGTGCACTAAAAGTCAGAACTATAAAAAAATCTGCATAACTAATTTTCTGAACATGATATGAAAATATAGTGAGAATTAAATCCCAGTAAGTTCAACAATAAATCATCATCAATATAGCTCATCACATAATGTTCAGCTGTATAAATTACAGAAAATATCTTTGGTCACATGAATGCATTATATCTATGCACATAAGAATCATACAGTAATAATATGTATGACAGGAGTAACTATTTTTAGAATATCATATAATGGCCAACAATTTATTCTCATTTCAAGCTACCCTAGTCAGGGTGAGTATCCTCTACTCTTTGGTACAGGATTTTCTCGCTCCGTCCGACATGTCACACTTTCTCTTTCTTTTCTCATAATCATAATCATAACTGTTAGTAGAGCGTCCCCTACTGGTGCACCACACAGATTGCCATGTGACCATGCTCGTTTCTTTTCTTTTCACAATGATAGCCAAAAATATGCTTTCAATAACAAGTATGTTCACCAAAATATAAATATTACCATAAATCATTGGTAATCATACCATGAACATAACCATTTCAAATATCACTTTATAAAATATTTTCATGTAAGAATTTCACACTTAAGATGGTAAGAAGTTCATACAATGGCAATGGCTATGGCATATACTGGTCATTTATTATTTTCATTTATAAGATTCGTCTTCTTTTTTAAATATTAATTTTATTTCTTTATTTTCTTGATGCAGATTTTCATCATATCTAACCTTCTCTTTATGTTTGGCCTTTAGTAATTTTCTTCTTATTTATATCATTTCCAACACATGTTCTTACAAATTTATAAAGCATTGTTCTCCAATTTGATTTATACTATTACCCTAGAGTTAAAGAGGTTCATCTAGGGTAGAAAAATGTTGAAAATAGGCTTAACCAGCTTCCAACACGGTCTGGCTATGTTCCAGGACACAACCATGCTTTAAAAATACTTCAAATGTACTCCAAAACAGCCCCGAACACGGCTTACCCGTGCTTAAAGCACCCAGAACACGGCCTGGCCGTGCTTTGTGACATTTGCTTACTAATCAGAGCATAACTCCCTCATTTTAACTTCGATTGAGGTGATCTTGGTGTCTATGGAAAGCTGAGACAATTATCTAAAACTCTTATGTTAATCATATCAGAAAAATAGTAATAAATCGTGGTGTTATTACTCCCTTAAAGTCAATATTATTTCTTCTCGGGTAGGTTCTAACCTTTACTTACTAATCTGACTATATCTCCCACATAAGAATTCCAAATTAAGTGATTCCAGTGGTTAAACATCCGTGACACAAAAATATATAATTCATATGTTAACCATTTATTTTAATTCCTTATAGAATTTTCTCAGAATTTAAAACACCGAAGCTATCCTAACATATTCTTCCCTGATGAACCATTTTCTGACCTTTGTTTACTAATCGGAACATATCTTCCTCATATGAACTCTAAATTGAATGATTCTAGTGACTAAAAATCCATGACACATATATCTATAATTCATATGTTAACCATTTATTTTAATTCCTTATAGATTGTTCTCAGAAATTAAAACATCGAAACTTAAAATTCTGTCACCCATAGCCATACCCATGCAGAACTATCTACACCAACCTAAGTATTCAAACATACATCACATGCAAGATCAATATGTAACATGATATAGTAATATCCATGACCAATCATCAAAGTTCTAAGATCAAAATCTCATATAAATATTATAAGTTTTAAAAATTTTCTTCAAAAAGAAATATTGTTAAACTTACTTGGAACACTTAGTCCCCTAGACTTCTCCTTCCTCTTTCTTCCTTTCTTCCTCTCCTTTCCTCACTCTACCTTGCTTCTATTTTTCCTCTCCCTCACTTGGACGAAATTATAATGTTGTAAGGGTGGGTTTTCTTATATAGACCACCAAATAATTCACCTTTAATGATCATGGGTCTACCTTATCACAATTAGGATACACTTTGTTGAATTTTTGGAAAACAAACAACTTATGTTCTTGTCTTCCTCTTCCTTAGTCAAGATATGCATAGGAAAATGAGATTTGTAATTTGAAAATTATGATGATATGTTCTTAAGATAAGAAACAAGGTCCCTTTGATTTAGGGATTCTTTTCTATTTTCTTTTGTCTTAAACAAGTATGATAGGTTTGCCTTTTTAGGTGGAAAATTTCTAACTCTTGAATCTCCATTATTAGGTTGATATTATTTGTGTGGGATAGAAATATTTTGTCCTAATGCCATGTATTATCATACCACTTGCTAGAATTATGAGTGTAGAATGTAGATGTTTTTGTCCTAAAGCCTTGTATTATCATGCCACTTGCCAAAATGATGAATGTAGAATCACACCACTTGCTAAATTTTTGTCTTAATGCCATGTAACATAATCTTTATTATTATATTATTATATCATCACCTAATTTATTTTATTTTATTTTTCCTCTTGGATTTGGCTTATTCCTACCCATTATGGGCTTATTCCTATCTATTTTCTTTGCTTTGGATAAAATTCTACCTTTTTTGGAGGGTTTGGTCACATTTTCATAATTTTTGAGCTATTGGTCTAATTACTATATCCTAGTCCAAGTCTATATTTTATTTCTTACTTAGGTTATCCAATGGCTTGCTAGAAACTTGTGTGAAGTGGAAAAACTCTATATAAAGTGTCCATAGGTAAAAGCTCAATGTATGGGTAAAGATTGTAAATTTAGTAACTCTAATTCTTGAATTAGGAAAAATTACCCTAATTCAATGTTTTTAAAATTTTAAAACCTTTACTTGTTTCTAAAAATTTATCTTCTTTATCCAAGAATTTTGCATCTCTTTAGTATGTTATTTCTAATTTCTTTCCTATTAAGTTTTCCCTCTTTATTTGTTCTCTTAATGTTAGAAACATTTTCTATGCATATACATAAGGTGAAGAATTTCTAAAAATTATATTTCCTTAAATATCTAAAATATTGTCTAATAAATTTTATTTTTTTAATTAAATTTTTATGTACTTTTATCAATAAAAGAACGAAATTATGAATGTTACATAGAATCTTCAATTTTAATTTTAATAGAAACCAAATAAATTAAAAAAAATCTCACAAGATATACAAATAAACGTATAATTTTTTGTTTGAATAGGTTAAAACATGCTGAGTCGACCGGTGTTAACTCATGAGTTAGATGAAAATATGTATTTAAATGAGTTATAAGCTAAATTTTATATTATATATGAATTATATAAATTATCAATGAGTTAATTGATTAAGTGCGCAATGCGCAGTGCAGAAGACAAAACAATTGTCCGTCTGTTAGTTACATGTCAACGTGCAAGACGAGTGGAGAGAAAGTGAAATCTTAGAAGTAATGTGCCTCTCTTCCACACAATGTTTTGTCTCACGGTGGACCACACTAATGCAAAAGAAGGAACAAATAAAGTCTAGTGGAAAAGTAAAAATGAATTTTTTTTTTCATAATACCCAATGAGTCCTATGCAAATTCTACAAAAAATTAGTTATGTGTGATGAAATTTCTAATTTAATCTAATACATTTATTCAGTTATGTATATACTTAATTATTTTTATAACCATCATATTTATAAGTTATTTAAATATTATGATATTATTTTATTATATATTTGAGTTATTCCTATTTTTATTAAAAAATAAAACTTTGCGTTTGGTAAAAAATATGATTTAACGGTTTTAAAGTTATTTTTAAGACATGACGGTTTTAAATTTGAATTCAATAAAAAAAAATACAAGCTAATTAATTAAGTGAGATTCAAACTTTTTCTAAGTATATCACTTCTAATAATAGCAAACTTTTAGTGAAATTAGTCATATAAACATATCAGATAATCTTTCAATGAGTTCTAAATGTTTATTAATAATAGTATCAACCACTTCGTTCAACAAAAAATCTTGTCTACATGAATTTCTCGTGCATGGATATATTTTGACTATATAAAATGCCAATGAATTTGTTTTTTTTTTGGTTTGTAATTGGTCATTTGGTTACGTTTATTGTTTCGGTCGTTTCTGATTTGCTGGCATAGCAGAATTAAATATTCCATGATTGGATATCGGATCGGTGTATTGTGCGATAGGAACCGTGGGATCGTAATAAAATACGAAAGCGACCCACAAACAAATAGAAACGGTCAAATATTCCAATAATCGCCCCTGCCATTACGCAACTGAAGGTTTAGTATATCGCGCCCCATGATGTTTGCCACGTTCGCAATCATAATTTGCCTTTCCTCTGTGCCACGTGATATTAATGTCAATGCATCATGGTCTCTTACTCCGTTACACTTTCACAATTGTCACGGGCGGGGACCCTCGTGTTCATTATTGGTAGGCCTAGCCTGAATAAAAACGTGCCTTTTATTCAATAACCATCGCTATAAAAAACTAAAACTACCTCTTTTTTAAACAATAGGTTGGTAAACTAGTATATGTCCTTTTTAATCGAAGATATTGATTATATATTAAGACTTTTTAGCACTTATAATAAAAACAGCAACCTCTTATTTTAATTTTTTTATTAGAATATATTTTTAATATTTTATAAATATTTTTAAGTATATAAAATTAACTCTATTAAAAAAAATAAAAAAAAAAATACTAATATAGATATAAATATATTTAATCTGTTAAATTATTTAGCTAAAATAATTTAAAATTTTTTGTGTTACTTTAAAATAACGTTATTTAACAATTTCACCTAATTTGATTTAGACAAATTTATCACTAAAAGTAAAATAATTTTTTTGTTAAATTAATTATTTAAATAGATAACTTGATAAATTAAATGTCACATGTATCTAAATATATATTTTTTGTTATTTTTTTTTGACAAAATTAATCATAAAAACTAAAAAAATATTTTATAAAACATAGAAATTAAATTAAATTTTACTATAAATATGAAAAAATAAAATAAAATTTTACTCTAATAAAAAAAGTGTCACTTGAATTAATGTTTTTTTTAATAAACTAGCATTTACCTTACATTCCTTTTTAAAAAATTATTTACATCAATTATTTATTTTAATTTTCATATCTATTTCAATCAACAGTTTAAGATATAAAATCACTTTTAAATAATTATAAAATATATTGTTAGAGAGAAACAAAATCACAAATTATTTTTTATAAATAAAATACTATCATTCATAATAAGAATTTACAAATATAGTCTAACCGCTTATCAATATCCTTTCTAAATATGTCTTTCGCAAATTTTTTATTGGATTTTTTTAAAGAGCAACTAAATATGAATGATATTGATAAAAATACTTATTAGATAATTTGATCATATACTAACTGCTTTTTTCTTAGCTATAACTACTAAACCTGCAGCCGTTTATGATTTATATAATTAATAAAAAATTATGTAATTATTTTTTAAAATGCTAATTTATAGCAAAAAAATATTTTTAATTATCAAAATAATAATTTATTAAAAACTTGTATTAACCAATTCAATAATTAAAATAATAATAAATATATAAAAATTTTAAAAAATTGGCCAAGTGATAAAGGATGCACACATTTAAATATTAATTTTATCAATTATTTACTGACTAAATCCAAAAAAAAAATTGTGAGAAGAGACTTTAAGTATGTGCAAATTGATTTAAATAAACTTACCCCTGATATAAGAAAAAAATTTAAATTATTCCATGAATTTTTATTATATTATTGCAGTATTTAAGCCTACATGCTTATAGGAAAAGGGTTGCATGATTAAATTGTTCCACGTAATATTAGGGGCCCAAGATAGCTACGTATCACTGTTAACCATTCGTTAAATGTAGAATCATCTTATTCTCCCTTCCCAAAAAACTCTGATTCACTTATGAATGAATAGATTTGAATTTAGTAATTAATTTTTTTTATAATATTAAAATTTTAAATTTATAAAAAATAAATAATATTAATATTTTGATTGAAATTAATTAGTCTTATATTTGAAATATCTAAAATAACATATCAAGAATTAAAAAAAAAAAATTCTTAATCTTAACCATCGCCAACTTGAAATTAAGGATACATCATTCTCAACACCAACTAGGAACAAACCCATCACTCTCTCGATTGCAATTTTGTTTCTGCCTTGTTTTGATCATTCCCAAACCCTGCATTTTCATCGTAACTTGTATTTCCTATCAAACTCAATTTTTTAATTTAAATTTTGTAAAAAAAGTAAATATATGATTTGACTATGATAATCTAAGGAAGTGGATGGTATTTTTTGATATTTTGAATATTATAGTATAAAATATTATAATATGTAAGATGTTCAATTAATTAAGATATTTAGGTTTATGAGGCATTGTGATGTCTAAAATTCTTTGTACATGTAAAAATATTATTGTTTAATAGCACATATTAATTTTTTATATTTTTTTAAATATATCCTTTCAATCAAAAGCATTTTTTATTATTCAAAAACAAAAGAAAATTTGATATTGTATGAAGCAATTTAACACATATATAGTAAACAAATTTTGGGCGACAATATATATATATATATATATATATATATATATATATATATATATATATATATATATATATATATATATATATATATATTCTGGGGTTTGAGTAGTATCTCATTCTACCCGCTAATCACATAACAATTATTTATTTATTTTGATAAAAATATATTTATATTTTTTAAATATAAAACTAATTTTATTCAAAATATTGACACTTTTTTTATAAATATTTTTTTTACAAAATAAAAATAATTAATATTTTGAGAGAAATTAATTAGTCTTATATTTGAAAGATATAAAATAATCATATCAAGAATAATAATAAAAAATTCTTAATCTTAACCACCGCCAACTTGAAATTAAGGATACATTAATCTCAACACCGACTAGGAACAAACCCATCACTCTCTCGATTGCAATTTGTTTCTGCCTTCTTTTGATTATTCCCAAACCCTGCATTTTCATCGTAAGTTGTATTTCCTATCAAACTCATTTTTTTTAATTTAAAATTTGTAAAAAAATTGACAAAAAATTTAATTAAATAGATGATTTGACTATGATAATCTAAGAAAGTGGATAGTTTTTTTTTTTGATATTTTGAATATTATAGTATAAAATATTATAATATGTAAGATGTTCAATTAATTAAGATATTTAGGTTTATGAGGCATTGTGATATTTATACATGTAAACATACTATTGTTTAATTGCACATATTAATTTTTAATTTTTTTTTAAATATATCCTTTCAATCAAAAGCAATTTTTATATTTAAAAACAAAAGAAAGTTTGATATTGTATGAAACAATTTAACACATATATACTAAACAAATTTTGGTCGTAAAATATATATATATTTGTGGGGTTTGAGTAATATTTCACACTACCCGTTAATCACATAATATTTATTTATTTATTTTGATAGAAATATTTTTATATTTTTTAAATATAAACTAATTTTATTCAAAATATTAACACTTTTTTTATAAATTTAAATATTTAACATTAGAAAAAATTTTCAATCATTAAAATTAAACTTTATTTATCAATTAAATTGAAATATCAGTTAACCGATTATGACACGTAAACATCATATGCAAGACATGAGGCTGCTGTTATGATCTCAAATAGTTTTAAAATAAAGGAAAACTAGTTCTGAAACCTTACCCTACGTAGCCAGCAATCTAATCATATGAATTAAAAATTATCTTGTCCACATGACTCCAGCAATTCGACTTTGGACCCACGTTTTTGGAGTCGAGGGTCCTTTCCATTATTATACCTCCCACATGATCATTTTTGCTCCTATATTCCCATTTATTCACAAGAAAAATTTGATATTTAATTGCTAAATCATAAAACACGCAAAATTCTAGTTGTTTTTTTTAATTAATAAATAAAAAGCAAATTTGCCCACTAAAGCCCTTTATTGGGAGAAAAATTCAGAAATAAAAATCCCCCACACCCGAGCCTCCTTTCTCGCGATGACCATTCCCTTTCTTCCTTGTCATTTCCATTTTCTTTCTCTCCAGAATGATCGGAGAACACTCTCTGCCGCCTGCTTCCGACGGCCTCAAGTCTCCGCTTCTCCCACTTCATGAACCAATCCAAAGATCACAGAGCTTGCCCTTCGCCGTCACCTCCTTTCTCAACCTGAAAATTTTCTATGTGATTCTGGGACCCGTTTTGTCCCTCCTTGTATGCCTCTTCGTGAAGCTAGATGCTCCGGCGACTAGTCGGAACATGCTCGCCGTGATTGCTTGGATTTTCACTTGGTGGGTTACGGAGGCTGTGCCACTGCCGGTGACCTCCATGTGCCCTCTGTTTCTGTTCCCCCTCTTTGGGATAGATTCTGCAGATAGTGTAGCTCACTCTTACATGGACGATGTGATTGCCCTGGTTCTGGGAAGCTTCATTCTTGCTCTTGCTGTTGAACGCTACAACGTGCATAGAAGATTGGCCTTGAATGTGAGTTCAGTCGATCTTTTTAAATTATTTAATACGAATTGAAAGAATAATTTTGGTTATACTTTTCTTTTTAAATTTCTATACCTAGTGTAAGGTCGTGTTGGTGAAAAAAGTAACATTTTTAAACGAAGGATTTTTTTTTTAATTTTAATTTTTGCGAGTTTGATCAATCTACAAAAATTATTTTTTAAATAAATGCAAAATATATTTTTAATTTTTTTGGAGCTTATATTATTTCACTCAAATAAAGTTTTAAGTATTATCTTAAATAGTAACAATATTATTAAAATTTCTTGTTTCATCAAATACTTGACTACTTTTAAAAAATAAAACTTTTGCAACATCATTCGATGCTCTTATTCTACTTATAACAGAGCTAATTAAATTATAAAAAATAATACCAAAAGAAAATTATAAAAAATTATGCAACTAATTAACGGTTTATTATAAAAAAATTTATAAAATATAAAAGATATATCTAATGAGAATTTGAAAGCATATTATTAAAAACGTTAGTATGTTTAAACCAAAAAGCATTAGTATTTTATCAGATTAAGATTTTTTTAAAAATAATTTATGAAATTTATATCTGAATTAATAATCTCACTTATTTATTTTATTAAACTGAATCTTTTTTTGACTAAATTTATCTCGTATTCATTTTATCTCTTATTATTATTATTTTTTTAACAACCGTGGACCCTACAGGTAACAGTGGTGTTTTGCGGAGACCCTCTGAGTCCACCGCTACTTATATTTGGTTTAAGTGCCACGTCATTCTTCGTGAGCATGTGGATGCACAACGTGGCTGCTGCGGTGATGATGATGCCAGTGGCCACCGGGATCCTACAGAGACTGCCACCGCCCGGAGAGCAGTCCGATGTGGTAAACAAGTTCAGCAGAGCAGTGGTTCTGACGGTGACGTACGCTACGGCCATAGCAGGGATAAGCACGCTCACTGGGACAGGTGTCAACCTGATATTGGTTGGCATGTGGAAGAACCTTGTACCCGGGGCTAAGCCTATCACCTTCAACACTTGGTTCTTCTTTGGTTTCCCTGTAGCTGTTCTCATCCTCATTTCCTTCTGGTGCATTGTCTGCTTGCTCTATGTCCCAAAAGGCTCCGGTCGGGCTCTGTCTTCTTATTTGGATAAGGCCCACTTGAACAGTGACCTTGAAGCTCTTGGTAAGCAAAATAGTTCCTTAATTAGATTTTTTTATTTCCATAATAAATTTTTAATTAAGATATTATTTTTCATATTTATAACTATAAATGGTGCAAAATTATGTGACAGCTAAATTTTTCAAATTTAAATTTTTTTTATGAATATAAGAAGTTTCTTTACTTTTTATAATTAATTATTTTGTATTTACTTTTTTAATATGACAATTATATTATATGAGATATTTTTGAATTGAATTTTTTGATGAATCTAATGACATTAATATCCTAGCTTTTAGGAAGGGTTATTTATTGTAAGATTTATATTTTTTATTTTAAAATCCAACCCTATTAATAAGGTAAGTATTTTGTTGCCTTTACGATGTCGGAGAATTCACTCTTGCAAATAAATGTTTCTCTCTTGTTACATAGATGACGTTAAGATTCCTTTAATTTTCATATTATTTTTAATTAAATATTTTTTTAAAATCCAAAAAAGAAAGAGAAAAAGTCTTCTCGTCTTTCTATGTGCAAAAAAGAAAATATCTTGTCGGCTTGCTGCTCGTTTGTCGTTTTCTTTCTGTTTTACGCATGAATCATATATTCCTGTTGTTCATAGCCGCATGGAAAATCTTGAGTCCATTGGGTCAGCCTCAATGGTGGCAGTAGCCGCTCGGGTACTCACCAAATTAATGGACCCCAGAGGTTTTTTTTTTCTTCTTCTTTTGGTGGGGGGAAAGCTTTAATTAAGGTTCAAGTAATTAATATTAGTAAGTTGAGTAATTGGAGGTCTAAAGATTTAAGTCAGTAAAAAATTATTTGTGAAAAATAATACTATTAATATTTTGAATAAAATTAATTTTATACTTAAAAAAGTATAAAAATACTAATATACGAAGAAAAAAACAGATGTGGCCCAATATATTCATACAAGTTCATTAATCGAAAAGAGGAACAGATGTTGAGACAAACCACATAGCTTTTGAAAGGATAGAAATGGTGTCGTCTCAAATGGCTTCTGCCATAAAAATTGTTCTCATCATCTTAAGAGTATGGCCAGTATATAATGCAACAGGCTAACTTTTTGTTGTGTTGCAACAGAGGCTCAATTGGTTCCATAAAATCCAAGTTTAAATGGAAATTTTTTTTATGTAATTGATAATTGATATCAGATAATTCCAATGTTCGGGTGACTTTCGAGCTCTCCACCACACAAAAGGATTAGCATCTATGGAGCTCTGAATTGGACTGAGTTTCCTATGCCAAAGTCAGCAAAAATAGCACAAAGAATACAGATCGAGAAATATATCATCTGAGAGGTCACCTGTATGGAAAGTCTTTTCTATATAGGCATGCATTTGAGGCATAATGGTATTTTGTGACTCGCCATGTGTTCAATGGAGATTGGTGTGCAAATAGGCAGATTGACGAGTCAACTTTGTTGGTTTGGCTAACTAACCTAGAACCGGTCGGTCGGTCATGAGCTTTGTTAGGTGGACTTATGGATCTATCATTAATTATACTGCAGAAGATCTATCAATATCAAATTCTATATTCATTTATTTTTAACTTTATTTTTTTCATAAATTTTTAATCTGCTTAGCTCACCATATGTTCCAAAATAGCTGCTAAAGTTGTGATTCTTTAATGGGTGTTTTCAGGTCCTATGGCTTTTGCTGAGAAGATGGTGTTATCTGCGTTTGGGGTGCGTTTTCCTAACACAATTTCAAATCTAGAATCTTATAGTGTGGAAATTAATTTTGTTAGGTTGGCACTAATAAGCAGTAATGGTCAATGCAGTTGCTTATTGTATTATGGATGACAAGGAGGATCACGGATGACATTCCTGGATGGGGGGCTTTGTTCCATGGCCTTGTTGGGGATGGAAGTGTCAGTGTGAGTACTCTCTGTTGACAATCTAAGAAAGCATGAAAACAGGATGGAACACTATAAAATCTGGAGGTTTCATGTTGTGTTTGATACGAATAATCAACACATACACGAACTCAATTTCTTCCTTTGAAATACGTTGGATTTATATCTCTATTTTTAACTAAAAAAAGCAAAGATACAGGATACTAACACAAACATGAGATTACAAATTCTGAAATTTTGTGTTAATAGGAGTATTTAACAAACATGAATAAATTTTTTTAAGGGTATTATGTATTGGATTTAGTGTTTATCACTGTATCAAAAATTATAACTGTTACACAAAATATAATTATTTTTATTTAACAGTACTATTTTAGATATTCATGATAGGTCACTGTAATACCGTTTGATATATGTAACTGATTTCACCTAATAGAAAAATACTTAATTATTGCTGTTGTTGTACTATTTTAAGTGTCATATTGTGACTATGATTCGGTTTCACAGTTAGGCCTCTGTCATGAGACATTATTGTCACAACCTAGTTAACAAACTCTCCTTTGGCAATTGCTTCCATTGGTAATCGAATATAAAACTCTAGCTCTAATACCGATTGTCCTATGGTGAAGGCTTAAGTGTGAGGTTGAGTTACAATACTTGAACTAATATAATCAAGTAGAAAGAATTATGTTTTGACTAATAATTATAATTTTTAATTTAATGGTAAGTACTCAATCCAACACTATAAATATTGACAAACATAACATCACAATTTAAAATATTACACTGTGTTTAAATAGACGAAGGTAGGACTTTGAAACACTGTGATCCAATTTTTATTTTTAAGTAAACAAAGAAAAATTGTTTACTTTTTTATGCAATATTGTAGGTTATGGTGGCAGTCTTATTGTTCATAATCCCAAACAAGAAGCAAGTGGGGGAGAAGCTAATGGATTGGAATGAGTGCAAGAAGCTACCATGGAATCTCATTTTGCTTCTAGGAGCTGGTTTTGCCCTGGCTGATGGAGTTCAATCAAGTGGCCTAGCAGAAGTGCTATCAAAAACCTTAAGCTTCCTAGAAAATGCTCCCTATTTGGCCATTGCCCCAGCTGTTAGCCTAATAAGCAGCATAATCACTGAGTTCATCACCTCCAATGATGCCACTGCCACTTTGCTGACTCCTCTTCTTTATCACATAGCCAAGACCATGCATGTGCACCCTCTTCTTCTTATGGTCCCTGGAGCTGTGGCAACTGAGTTCGCTTACTGGCTTCCAACTTCAACCCCATCAAATGTGGTTGGGTTCACCACTGGCCGTATTGAAATCCAAGATATGCTCAAAGTTGGTGTGCCACTCAAAATTGCAGGCATTGCTGTGCTCTCATTTCTCATGCCAACGCTAGGTGAATTAAGTTTCTCTCTCATAGGAAATTTTTTGGTAGATTCCATATATAAGACATTAGTTGGCCAAATTTACCATGGATTCGTAAATAGATACGTAAATATATTAAAAATAAGTTATATGATATATCTCATATTGAACAACTATCAAATTTTAAGATAGAATTTAAATTATAAAATTGTTATCTACATAATTTAAGTCTTATATATCAGTTACTATTTTTATTAAAAATAGACTGATATGAAAATAGTAACCTAAGAAGGAGTGACATGAAAAAGAACTATTTGATGAAGAGTATAAAAGTAAAAGTCACTCAATGTAGGCAACTAGAGTAGTTTTCACATTAGACAACTATCAAACTAATTGATATGATTTAAAGCCATGTGAAGAATACATTATTGAGTGAGAGAATTTCAAGGCTAAAGTATCAATTTAGGTGTCAATAGTTATATAATGTGAGACATATCATTGTACTACAGTTATATATTTATTAATAATTGATTTAGTCAACTAATTTTTTTTTTAAAATTGAATCTATCGAAGAATTTTCGAGTCTCTATTCTTTTAGCAAAGAGAAAGATGAATCCTAGCTTTAAATTGGATTCTGAAGACTAATTTTTGATGTTGCAGGGGCTGTTGTTTTTGGAACGAATCATAATATTGAAGGGGTGACACAAACAAACTCTTGGTGGCGAAATTGAGTCTTTTTCCTTCTAAACTTTGTCTTGTAACTTTTGGGTGTGCCTACCATTTACAGAATCTTCTATATCAAGTATATGAAAGAGAATTTAAGTGTGAAAGGGCCTTATACTATAATATACAGGAAATTCTGGTATGGATATAGTTGTACTCCTTTATTGTCTAGGGCTAAAAAGAGAAGTGGGGGAGGGGAGGTTTTTATATCTTTGTTTACCGAATTTTTTTTTTCTTTTGGGGTTCTCTGGAGGAATAGATTTTGTTAATTTATAATGTAATTTTTGCTTCAATCAATTATTGAATGAAGAGGGGTTTTAGGTTGGAGTACTTGTTAGTTACTAATTAGTTTGTGTGTTAAATTATTTATCAATTTGACATTTTTTCATTGATACCTTTGAAGTTTTTTTTTCAATTAATTTTCTGATATTGACTTTACTTTTTTTTTTAATTAATTAATTTGTAATCAATATTATTAGCTATCATTAATTTGAACTTGTAATTTATATAAAGTATATATTAAATTGTGTTAATAATATATAAAATTGAATTGTCAAATATTATCTTTCATCGATATTCATTTCCATCAAATGAAATTAAAAGAAAAAACAAAATACTATTTTAACCCTTAAAAAAATTAATATTTTTAATTTAATCTCTCGGTTTTGTCTCTCATGATAAGTTTATTTATAGAATGAATTTTTGATTTAAATAGTAAATTTTTGAATATACAAAAATATATTTATAGGAAGAGATAATTTTAATACTATGATATTAGTTTTATATTTAAAAAATATAAAAATATTCATAGTGGGACTAAAAGTAAAAAAAATTGCCTTAATATACAACATAAAAAATCAATTAATATGAGTTGTTAAAACTTAAATGAAAAGAAAAGACATCATTTTTATATATAAATGAATGTTTTTCAAGTATATATATAAAGTTATAAGGTTTATTATTGTAGTTCTACATGTTACATTAACTTTTACAAATTATTAATAAATATTTTGTCAATCAAATTTTTAAAGTGACTTTTACATTATTTTTATCCTTTCTAAATATTAGCTTTTCTACAATATCTATAGCATAGAAAAGAGGGCGCCACAAATGTACATAAACCTTATCTATCCTTCGTTGACTATAAAAAGTTAAGAGATTTCCTTTGTTCCCAGCTCCCTACATTAATGCTCACTTTTGGGTGGCCAGCTGGTACGGCCCCCCTATAGCACTATCAATTTCCGGCTTTCCACCATTAAAGCTATTGGAATTTGGGGGTCAATTTCTGGACCACCAGATTGCCTATGGTCTCCATGGGTTCCACAACCCAACACCCCCCCCCCCAAAAAAAAAAACTACTGGAATGTGGGGGTCAATTCCTGGACCACCAGTTTGGCTATGGCCTCCGTGGGTTTCACAACAACCCCCTCCCCCCCCCCCTCCAAAACACAAAATGGAAAAAAACAAATAATTGATGATTTTTGTGGACACATGGTATGGTGTCAAAGCCGAAGTTGCAAATATCACCGAAGTCTTGAAGTGGAAATAAAGAGGCATCGTCTTTCGTAAGGGCCCCTTGATAAAATGTTTGTTGTCGTGGGACATTGAAGTTCTAGAGAGTTTCTTTCCTACTTTTTCCAAAAGGCCCCATTTTTTTGTTGTTTTTAAAATATCTGATTGTCACCTATTGAGTCATCCAATTTCATCCCATATAATTTATTTATTTTTGATGAAAATAATTTGTATATTAATTTCTTTCTTGGCGAGTGTAACAAAATATCAAATTCTTAAGTACATTAGACTAAAATAAGTATAAGCAACTAATTAAGGGAGATGTTGGGGAATGCCGCATTCCTTCCATTTTTATTCTCATGTAGAAGATGAAAATGTTGAATTTTGAGAATGGATGTGTTAGGAAAAATTGAAATATCATTGAAGATGAAGTTTGAAAAATTAAGCCTTGTAAAGTGAGGATATTAAATTATTTTTCTATATAATATTTGTTCCCAACTAGTTAGTGTCAAGTTAAGACTAACCAATTATAGGAATGATTTAAATCACCCAAAGATTTACATCTAGCAATTATGGCAATCTCTCATAAAGAATTGCTTTAAAAAATCTCATAATTGTTCACATATGACAATTTTCCTCTAAAAGGCGATTGTTATACAATTGATTGCTAATTTAAGAATTTTCAATAGCTAATAGTGAATTTTTAACTTTTATATAATTGACTAAGTCTTAGAATTTTGAAAATTTCAAAGACAATAGTCGATTGTTGGTTTTTAATTTTAGATAAACAAATCTATTTAATTGACTAAAGCTCTTAATTTTTTTTTAATATGTGAGAAGAGTTCTATTTAGGGTAAGATATACTGAACCAAGATATACTCAACCTTCTTGAGGCAAGAGTATTACACTCCACCCCCATATTACACTCCAAATGACAGTCCACCCCACTGCACCAAGTTTAGAATATGCTAACAAAAATTCAATTTAACTTGTATTTAACGTTGGTTAACATGAATTTTTAATTTGTAGTTTTTTGTTGTATTTAATTTTTATTTTAAATGGAAATATTTTAATATAAAAATGAAGAGTAAAATATAATCAATCCTCTTGAGGTATTAAAGTATTATCCTCCACCCGTTTTTGTACCCAAAATATCACTCCTGATCAAATTGACAGCCAACTTATTAATGATGGAATAGGCATTTGAATTGATATTGATCAAGTTAATAATTAAAAACATATAAACTTCACAGCATAGTTAAGTAAATCCATTTGATTTTTTGATGCTTTGGTTACACTACAAGAAAGGCGGAATATAACGATAGTCAACAAAAATCATTGCTAAATTATGGTTTTACGACGGTGTTTAAACCGTCGTTAAAATTTTTATTTTAATGACTGTTAATGGAAAAACGTCATTAAATAACGACCATTTAACTATAACCATCGTAATATGTGGCGAAAATAATTGGTCCTAAGAAATAGTGAAATTTCACGACAATTTTTACTTAACCATGGTTATTTAACGATAATTTGATCTAAACCGTGGTTATTCCATGACGGTTGGGATTAAAACCGTCGTATTTTTGCAACGTTTAGAATTTTGACCGTTGATTGGGATATGTGTGGTTCAACGACGGTTTTTCTAAAACCGTTGTTAAATCTAGTTATAACGATGGTTACGAGTAAAATCGTCGTTATGTGGGTCTAACGACGGTTAATAAACAGTCGTTAATGTGTTTAACGACGATTTAGGAAACTGTCGTTAAACCACGCGTCTTTTTATAAATTCGTGTTCCCCTCTTATTTTCATTACGAACACTTTAAATTAGAGTTTTTCATTACAAAATATATCTAAGTGTGCCACACGAATATCAGTTAACGTACTTTGGTGTGCTTTGGGAGTTTTTTTTATCTTGCTCAAGGTATGTCCTATAATGATATAATTATGTCTGAGTAATGTTATTAAAATATTGTATGTTCAAATTTTTTTACTATATTGATTTTTATTTGTTTTTGTGAAGAACTTGTGGTAACCTATCGACTTTTGTGTGTTCTTTCTTTAGAATCACTTTGAAGGTATGCAATTTAATTACTTTTACTTTAAAGAAATTTATTTTAAAGAAATTTATTTTAAAATATTCTTTGTTAAAATACGATAATAATAGATATTTAATGTACTTCATATTTATTTTAAAAAATGTAGTTTACATTGTGATGTACATGTATGAATAAAATTTTAAATTTGTGTCACTTTTGCAATGTTCATGATGTTTATTATTATAATATATTATGTGCGTTGAAAATATTTATGAGGTAATGTTTTTTAGAGTAATGCTGAAATATTGGATTTAATTATTTATGAAGTAAAACATACGTATTTAGTATTAGAAAAAAATTATACAAATTAAAAATAGAGATCTTTAAGCAGAGTTAATGGAATAATATGATAAAATTATTAAATACACGTAGTTAAAAATAATTTTTTTTTATTAAAAAATACAAGTAGTTTTTTAAAAATGAAAACAAATATATATAATAACATAAATTTAGTAGAGGAATTGAAGTACAGTTGATGAGGTAAAATAATAAATTTCAATAAATATACAGAGTTAGTATTAGAAATTATTTTAAAAAAACTATAACACTAATTTTAAAATATACGTATGTTTTAATATAAGTTTAACAAATATATATAATAATATAAATGTAGTATAAAATGATAGTGAATTCAATTTTAAATATAAGTTATTTAGTGTTAAAAAAATTTAATTAAAATTGATGTAGATGAATCGAAAATAATTATTATATTGATAAATGTATTTAAATAATATACATAAATTAGTAATAGTAGAGTTGAAGTACAGTTGATTCTAAAATATTAAAATATTAGTGCAGTTGATGAGGTAAAATAATAAATTTTAGTAAATAGACGGAATTAGTATTAGGAATTATTTAAAAAATTAAAACACTAATTTAAAAATACATGTAGTTTTTAAAAAATAAAAACAAATATTTATAATAATATAAATTTAATAGAAAATAATAGTGAAGTTAATTTTAATGCACTATGTTCTTATACTAAATTCTCTAGCACCTAGCAATGTTTTAGGTGTAACTGTGTAGAACTATCTTTGAATATATGGCCCTTATATGGGCATTGCTATTACTTTTTCAGATAGGGAATTGAAATTTCAATTTTTTATCTGAATTCCAACGAAATTTTATCATGTAAAGACTATAATTGAAATTGTAGCGGCATATACAAAATCATAATTCAATCTTTTGCTGCTAGTGGGTGTCCTTGCCAAGACGAAGTAATTTATCAAATTCGATTATGAAACTTAGCTTTAAATCAATAACATTAGGAGAATGAAATAAAATTGGCATATGACCAAAAAATTTCTTAATGGCACTGTTTAAGAAGTTAGAATTTTCCTTCTTCGATTCGTAGAGATTTTTCAAGTGTTTTATTTCATATTATGCAAGCCAATGGCATCATTTATCCCACTTTCATAAGATGCGACAAGTCTTGCCAATTAAAACTATAACTTTTATGCATCTAAGTTTGCATCATAAGATTTTTAAGATAAAGTAAGTATCTCATTTCTCTATTTTTAACTCTCTCTTCAATATCTGTCTTAAACTCTTTAGGATCATATATCGAACCAATAAGGATGATTCTTTATTTGTTGCTTCATTGAATGTCAATGATCACTTTCCATCATAAAGTGGGTTAAATGTTTTTTTCACGCAATGCATTTTAAAGCTCTTCAAAATATGTTGTGTTTTATGCACAATCAATTGCAAATTCCTTCCCATGCAAAATAATAATGTTTTCAGTTTAGAGTAAGAGTTATTTAGGTTAATTGTTATCTAAATTCATAATTATTTCAGATATGGATAAATCTTGGATCCATAAACCTCGACAATCAATAGAGTACCTGAATAGTTTAGACGAATTTTTTGAATTCGTAAATACTAACTCTGGTGTCGAAGGTAGAATAATATGTCCATATCCAAAGTGTAGATTCAAGAAATGACAACTCATCGAGATCGTGCGCCAACACTTGATCGTTAAACCATTTCTGGAGGGATACAATTTCTGATGTTTGCACAGAGAAATGATTATAGAAGATTCTATTGCAGGACATCCTATAATGCTAATAGAGGTCGTAGAACCCATTGTTTAAGATGACCCTGTGCAGGACATAGTCCGTGATGCAGTCGGGGTTCACAATGAAAATGAGAGCATCGATTCTGTGGATATGCCTGTTCCATAGTTAGCAGAAAGGATGGATGATAGTGTAAAAGATTTTTATGAGTTACTGAAAGATGGTCAACAACCACTATACGAAGGGTGTGAGAAGTATTTCAAATTGTCTTTCTTGGTGAAGTTGTATCACATCAAGTGTTTGTGCGGGATAAGTGATAAGGCTATGTCGATGATACTTGAGTTGCTTGTCGATGTATTCCCATATGCGAAGATTCTGCCTTCATTTTATGAGGCTAAAAAAGTCATTAATAAATTGGGGTTGAATTACAAGAAAATTCATGCATGTCAGAATGATTGTATGTTATACTGGGGTGAGCATGAAAGTAGAGAAACATGTAGTAAGTGCTCTGCACTAAGGTGGAAACCGAAACAGAAGGGGGAGAAGCAGAAAAATGTGCCTAATAAAATTCTTAGATACTTTTCACTTAAGCCAAGGTTGCAGAGGTTGTTCATGTCTTCTAAGACTACTAAATTTATGAGATGGCATTCTGAAGACAATTTCTGATGGCATGATGAGGCATCTGAAGGATTCTGAGGCATGGAAGAGATTTGATCTTCTGAATCCTCAATTTGCATTAGATCCGAGGAATGTTCGTTTGGGCCTTGCAACGGATGGTTTCAACCCATTTGGAAACCTATCTATAAGTTACAACATATGGCCAGTTGTACTGATTTCGTATAATCTTCCTCCTTGGATGTCTATGAAACAAAGTTCATTCATGTTGTTAATGATAATTCCAGGGAGAAAAGCACAGGGGAATGATATAGATGTATTTTTACAACCACTAATTGAGGAGTTGAAGGAGTTATGGGTTGAAGGTGTTAAGACGTACGATGCTTTCAGCAAAGAAATGTTCAATATGCATGTAGCTCTTTTGTGGACAATCAGTGATTTCTCTAATTTTGGATGTTTATTAGGCTGGAATACTCATACTAGATTAGCTTGTCCGCACTGTAACTTTGACTCAACTCCAGTGCGTCTCCCTTACAGTCGGAAGTGGTATTTTATGGGACATCGTCGCTTTCTATCTCCAGGTCATAAATTTAGGATTGCCCGCAATAGGTTTGACGGAAAAGAGGAAAGAAGAAACCCTCCTCTATAACTGAGTGGCATTGACATTTTAAGACAAGTTGAGGATATTGAAGTTGTCTTCGTAAAAAATGTGAAAACTGATGTTGGGACTCATCAACAGCATTCCAAAGGTTAGGGTATGGTTGATGCTGGGACTCAAAAATGGCGTAAGAAGAGTATATTTTTTAAACTACCGTATTGGGCGAATAATATGTTGCGTCATAACCTTAACGTCATGTATATTGAAAAAAATGTCTGCAACAACATCATTTACACTTTACTTAATGATTATGGCTATTCAAAGGATAACATAAATGCACGAAAAGACTTACAGGAGTTTGGTGTGAGGTTAAAGCTGTAGCCAAATAATAACGGTAAATATCCACCTACTTTGTTCACATTGACAAATATAGGCAATGAAGTCTTTTTCAAAACACTTAAGTATGTATCTGTACCTGACAGTTATTTTAGTACTATCTCCAGATGTATTGACGTAAGACAGCGTAAGATCGGAGGACTAAAAAGTCACGACTGTCACATCTTTATGGAACAACTGTTACCGTTAGCCATAAGAAAGACACTTCCTAAGTCGGTGTTCGCAGTTCTGATCGAGTTCTGTTCATTTTTCCGACAACTTTGTTCTAGAGTTTTGAATGTTAATGAATTTGAACAACTTCAAAATCGTATCATTATGATATGGAGATGTTATTCCTGCCGTCTTTCTTTACAGTCATGGTGTACTTGACTGTACATTTGGTCATGGAAGCAAAGTTAGGAGGATCAGTCCAATATCGTTGGATGTATCCCATTGAAAGGTAAAAAATAAAGAACACAACTCATATTTTTTTATATTATTAATCCAATTTTATTCCGTTAATTTATGTTGTGTAGATACTTGGGTAAGCTTATGTCACACCCTAATTTAATGGAACGTGAATAACACAACTAACATATAACTTTACCCTTATTTATTTGCATACGGCTTCACAATATCACATATCTAGAAAAAATCATATGTTTATAAGTTTTCAGTATAGCTAATTATATATACCAAAACTACACTTAACAATATTACAGCAGAAGCAAGGATCCTGCCTGTGGCGTTCAAAGCATACTCTAGATTACAATGACATAATATTTTAAACATTTAGAGCCTTGAAAGCAACATAGGCTCACCCAGAGAATATGACATCTAGCTGATCACATAGTTGTAGGGCCAATCTTTATATCTTTATATGAAAAATGTGAAAATATTGTGTAGCGAGTTTGACAACTCAGTGAGCAGATAACACCTCCTATGACCTTTCAGATCAATATATGGATGTACTCATTTATTAAAATTTATCATATCAGAAATTACAGTTCAGAAGTACATCCATATGGGACCCGCATTTTCAAATATTCTCAGTTCAAATCACATTCAGATATTTGTAACTATATGTTATACAATATGATCGTTAATCAAATATTGATATGTATTAAAAGCATTTCTTATAAAAATATTAGGAGGATCCCATATCAGAACTACCATATCAGAGTTCAATCCCTTTTGTACTTTGTTGGTGTAGGATTTGCTTATATTTAGCATTTCACTCAAAGTTTTCCCTACCACCATTCAAGAGGACAGGCGAAGGGATTCTAATATGGGCAATTTTCCAAGCACAAAGCAAGGAAAGGAAAATCACATTTCATATAACTGGCATCTCACCCAGATAGGATGCATCCCACTCTCCATCATATATCATATATCGTGTGTTGGCCCTCACACAAGGCTAGCACTACCTCTACTAGGTGAGGTATCAAAGTGCACTAGGACTAACATCACCTGCTGTTAGGAAACAGTATTTTCAATAGGATTTCTTCACAAAATTATTATATGCACATATTCCATATAATTCAAAACAAAGTTTTCAGTATAATACAGAATCTCAGTCTCAATACAACTCATCTATCATAAATTACTCATTCAGGGTTTATCACGTATACATGCCCTTTCTCAAGGCAATCATATAGCTTTATGAATCAGTGCCACATGCATAAATATTCATTTAATCAGAAATACATGTAGTATCAAATATACCATGAGTTCAGAAATCCATTTTTAAAACTATACTCTTTTTGAACTAAATTCTAGATTGTAAACAATTCAGATAATTTAATCCATTTCAAAAACATATAGAAGTATAAATAACTTATAAACATAATCAATTATACATTTAAAGATCAAGAAGAATATAGGGTAAGTCATAGAAAAAATTATTCACTCACAAAGTTAGGGTACCAAGTTGGGAAACCCCAAAATCTACGTTTTCAATTCGAATTTGACAAAATAGACCCCAAAAATGAGTCTAGAACGTCCAAAAACCTTGAAAATGACTTCGGATTTGAGAAATTTGTCCTCTGAGAACTTGGTCAATGCAACAGGAGCTGGATGCACGAGCTGCACGTGCCACTAATGGAGCTATGCATAGGTGTCACTCGCAGAGAGAGATACGGCTCGTGGGGGCACGTGCAAGGGAGAATGATCATAAAATTTGAGATTTGAAGGTTTCAGCACCTTCTGGATCTATCTACGTTATTAGTTTTTGCGTTTGAGAACCACATATAGGAGTTTCAGAGATTACCTTTTTAGGTGATTTTTTCCTCTATTTTTTGACCAATCTCCGGCCAATTTTCTATAAACTAATCGGATGAATTTGTAGAACTCTTCGTCCTGAGTCCGTTGGTGGTGGTGGTGTCGAAATCTGAGGTCCAAAAGCGGTAGAATCTTCGAGAGGTTTTAGGGTTTTAGGAGAGAAAATTTGGAGGAGAGAGAGAAAAATCTGAAAGTTATCAGCTTTTTGCGTGGCTGAGTCCTTTAAAATATCTCAGGGGACCTTTCTGCAAAAATTCAATTTTAGCGGGAGGTCCTTGCAAAATTTTCTTATTTACAATTTGACCCCTAAACTTTTAAGAAATTGCATTTTTATCCTGAAACGTAAATTCTTATATTTCTTTGTAATTCTTTAATCAATGTAATAAATAAATATATTTCCAACGGTTCTTATCTCCATTTTTAAAATCCTCTCTTTTATTCAAAA
Organism: Gleditsia sinensis; assembly: GCA_037074535.1. NCBI lineage: Eukaryota > Viridiplantae > Streptophyta > Magnoliopsida > Fabales > Fabaceae > Gleditsia > Gleditsia sinensis. The sequence goes on along the minus strand of CM073473.1, from coordinate 30,655,013 downwards.
TTTTCTTTAAATTTAAGGCTATTATAGCTTAAATTTTTCATGCAGTATAGAGCAAGGCCAGAAGGCTCAATAGCAGAATCATACATTGCAGGAGAAGTCTTCGTATTCTGTTCCAGGTACATAGATGGTGTTGAGACTGTCTTCAATCGTCCTCATTGTGTGGATGATCGACCCGATGTTGAGAAGTCTGACAGGGGTTTGTTCCTACCAATAGGAAGACCAGTTGGTGAGTTTGAATATTTCACGCTTTCTCCTCAGCAAAAATTGTAGGCCTATCGACATGTCTTAATAAACTGCAAAGAAGTTGATTCTTACTTACAATAAGTTAACTCACACTTAGCTACATTTGAATACAATTTTTCGTGCTGTGTAGCCTTAAGTGTATATATAATGTTTACTCAACAGGGAATTTAGAGACTATGTACGACTTAGTTTAAGAAGTCAGACGCGAGCATCTACCGAGATAGATAAAAAAGTCAATAGAAAATTTGTCTCTTGTTTTTTGCATTGTGTAAGTATTTCGACATGGTCACATTTCATTCATATGTCAAATATGAGAACAACTCATCCTTTATTCCTTTTACAGATGGTAATTGATGACGATGGATTATAGTGTGCTGATTTAAAATTTCTTGCACTTGGTCCACTAGATAGAGCACGTCGATACAGTGTTTACAACGTAAATGGATTCAAATTTCGAACTTTAGAGTAAGACCAAGGGATTATATATCAAAATAGTGAAGTTTATGATACTTTGGGGATGAAGAGTTATGCAAGTAGTAGTGACAGGAACATGCAATTTGGTGGCGTCCCGTATTATGAAAAACTATTGGATATTATTGAGTTAAACTACCATGGGCATTTTACAGTCATATTATTTAAGTGTATGTGGGCTAACACAACTACAATGAGAGGAATTACAACTGATGATTTCGGGGTGACATTGGTTGATTTTTCTCGGTTGATTCACATTGGTGAAAATGATGATGACAAGCCATACATCCAGGCATCTGAGGCTCATCAAGTGTACTATGTACAAGATGAGTTGGACAAGAACTAGAGTATAGTGATGCATTTGAAACCCTGTGACTTATACAAGATGGGCGAGGAAGATGAAAATCTTATATACGAGAGCGATCCGTTACACATGCAAAAGTTAGAAAGATTGTTTCCAAAAGGAGAAGTTAATTTATGGTTGTTACAGTATTAATTATGCTATTGCCGCCTATTGAAATATATTTTGCTTTACTTACAATTAATTTACTATTTTTTATTTTTATTTTTATAACTTTAATTAGGAAAAGTTCATTTTGTAATTGTTTTATGCGGGGACTTATGTTATTAATTTCATTTTGACAAGAGCGGTGATGATGAGGAAGACTAGATCACTCTACACGGGCAGAGCAGGCGCGTCCAATTCATATACTCCAACGGCCCGCCCAGTGATCAGTGAGGGAGGACAGCCCACTGTGGAGTTAGACACAGTTCCATCCACACTTTCTCATCTTGACTCTCAGACAACAGAGTTGGAGTCTGTCGCATCATCAATCCCTGCTAGCGATTCTCGAACCTTGGATTCACTAGACGTCCTATGCACACTCCCCCCACCCGACGCTCAGGCACCGGACGACGATTTTGCCATCGATATAGATGCAATTTTTGCCGGCGTGGAAGAGGAGCATCAGCCCAGTGAGCAGGAGCGTAGACGCAGGAGGATTGGGGCAGTTGATGTCGTCGGTGAAGTATTGTAAAAACCTTATGCGCTTAATAAGTTTGTCATAGTAACATAACATAATATATATGATTATATTATGACAGACGGCATCGGGTAAGTGACGTCCAGACAATTGATTGTCCACAATGTATGGGCGCTACCTCAGGGGTCAAAGGTGGTTGTCCAGTTTAATGACAACCACCAGCCTATCGAAGATAGTGGTGGTTTGCTCGTTGTCTTTCTTGGCACCATCAGGGATAACTTCCGTTTATTCCCGATCTCTTACAGGGACTAGAGGAGCATTCCTCAGCAGTCTAAGATGAACGTATTTGTAAACAAAATTCAGGTATGGAAATATATATCTTTTGTAACTACTTATATTTATTTATTATTTATGTGTAATTAACTTTTCACTTTTGTTTGCAGACACATTTTAATGTGTCGGGCCTACACCAGAAATTGATCATGCAGTCGCTGGGAGTAAAGCAAGGTACTAAATTTCGTTTTGAGATACCGTTTCAGTGACTCCAGAAACGGAAACATTTTGAAAATTTCGAAGAAACGGAAGATTTTTTAAAAAATGTTTCAAATAATTTCAAATAATATTTTTTTAAATTTTAAAAGATTTTAACATAAAATTAATGATATAGATATATAAAATTATATTAAAATTAATTCAAATTAATGTCTATAATTGAATAGTAAGTAAACATGCTACTATAGTAAGGACCCCGACTCAAATCCTAACAGTATTCAACAACAAATTTTTTCTTATATCCATCTCTTCATCTTTTTCTTAACCTTTTTGTGACATCTATATTTAAGTCTCTCTCTCTGTTGACCATTATTTTGTCTCTATCTTTAAGTATATTCCTCTCTCTTTGTTTTTCAATCTCTCTTTTCATCATTTTTGTAGTTTCTTCTTTAAAATGAAAATAATGAAGAAAAACAATGTTATGAGAACAAAGAGAGAGAGTAGAAAGTTAATAAAGAAGTTGTGACTTGTGGGAGAAAATAACTTAGTGTTGGATGTGATATGATGCTACTTTCATCTATTTTTAGATTGTTAATTTTTTTATTTTTTAAATTAATTTAGTATTTTTTTATTGAAACAACTCGAAACAAGAGTATTTTCTATTGAAACAACTCGAAACAAGAGTATTTCCATCGAAATAACTTGAAACAAGAATATTTCTATCGAAACAACTCGAAAAAGAGTATTTTCTATCGAAACAACTTGAAACAATAGTATTTTCACCGAAACAAGAGTATTTCCACCGAAATTTTCACTAAAACAAGAGTATTTCTACCGAAACATTTCGAAACATAGTAATTTCAATTGAAATAGCATAATTTCTTAACAAACTCTTCGTTTCGTTTCGATAACTCTGTTTCGTGTTGGTGACTCAGGAAATGGAAACGTTTAGATGTAAAAGAAAAGAAATTTAGTTCCTTGGAGCGAAGTGGAGAGCTGCACGGTATAATTTATTCCGGCTGGCCTATGATGGTACGAAGACCAAAGATCAGTTGCGAAATGAAGTCTCGACTAGCATCCCACCTGATTAATGGGCGACTTTCATAGACTATTGCCTTGATGCGAAGTCTAGGGTAAGTTGTGTACATTAATCTATTTATATATTTTAACTTTTACATATTGTGATTAATTAATTTCTCTATGTGATTAATTAGGATGTGGTTGTGAAAAATAAACGGAACAGAAGAAGTCTGATAATGCCACACACCACTAGCCCCAAGAGCCTTGTGCATAAGAAGGCTGAGATGGTCAGTTTAAATCCATAAATATATTCTTTTAATTTTAAAAACATATTAATTTATATAACCAAAAATTGATTAATTATTTCAAATTTCAAGAGGCTGAGGTTGGCGGTCCAGTGACTCGTAGTGATGTATAGACGATAGCTCATAAAAGAACTGACAGATCATATATTAATGACAAAGCTTGAGCTGTTGCGATAAGTATAAAATTTTTATTAACCATACATAGGTAATTATTTGATTTTTAGATAACGTTTAATATTATTAATTGTTTGTTATTGGATTTTGCAAAAAAAAATTGCTTCGATCCAGCAGGAGGACAGTTCATCCAAAGAGCTCTCGACGACTGATTCACTTGCATGAGCTTTTGGCACTAGGGAGCACTCCAGTTGCGTTCAAGGATTTGGGTTGGGTGTTTGCCCAACCCAAGTCTTTGGTCGTGGCTCGGTTGGGTCGAGCTCACAGTCTGGGCCATTATACCACGAGTTATAGACTGAGGTTGAGCGTCTAAAAGTAGTTATACAGGAGCGGGACGTCGAGCAGCAGAGACGAGATGTTGACATCGTAGCACGGTAAAGACAAATGGAGGCTGCTATGGTGTTCCTGCTACAAAATTTTTAGGGTCAGTTGCCGCCTGAGATAGCAGGACTTCATAGTCCTGGGTCCAGGGTAATTTCTCAATACATAACAATTGTTGGTATAATTTTGTTTACTTTGAAAACGCTAAAAAATCTAACAATAATTTTTTTTTCTTTAGGATCCTAGTGACCGTGACAGTGGGCATTAGCCTGATAAGCACTCGCAGGGTCCGAGAATATGATTTAATTCTTTATAATTGTATTGTCTGTACATATAATTTTGTGTTGCTCATGACTATTAATTTTTGTGTACATATTTTTCATTGATATATATATATATATATATATATATATATATTCATTTGCATTCAATAATTTATGTATATTTAATATATAGTTAAATTTTAATAAATTTTAAAATAATTTATTAAATTATTAAATAATTCGCACGCATAAATATTATATAATAAAAAAATTAATCTAAATTAATCTGTTAGATATTAAAAATATAAATTAATTTTTACGCTTGATTGTTTAATAAAAGAATTTAAATTAAGAAAAATTTCCCTGTTTCAAAAAAAAAATTAATTTTCATGCATTATTTTTAAGAAATAAAAAAAATTTAATTTGAATAAGTTTTTATTAATAACAAAAATATTAAATTTAAATTTTAAAAAAATTCTTCATTTTAATGACGGTTTCAAAACCGTCGTTAAACGCGTTATAACGACGGTTTTCAGGTCGTTGTTAAAAGAGTCCTAATGACGGTTTCAGAATCGTCGTTAGGACTGTTCTTAAAGACGATTCGCAAACCGTCGTTATATGAGACCTAACAACAGTTTTCAAACCGTCGTTATAACGCCTTTAACGACGGTTTTGAAACCGTTGTTAAGACCTGTCATAACGATGCCTTTCCCACGGTTGACCAAAATCGTAGCGATACTCATGAATCCATGACAGTTTGCTGACCATCGTTAAATGCTTCAGCGACGGTTAAAACCGTCGCTAAATCCACTTAAAACTGCTGCTAAATACCATTTTTGTTGTAGTGTCACTCTAAATCCTAATTAATTTCTCTCAAACTATAGTGAGGTAGTGGGCATGTTCAAACATGGTAACATCTCCCCTTATTTGCTCTGTTTTGTAATTTAAAGAAAAAACAATTTTTGGCAACTAGAGAGGTTGCTAATGTGTTGGTCTTGTTGAGACAATTTTTAATTAAAAAGAAAAAAGAGAGTAGGCTTCGAGACACACACACACACACACATAATATATATATATATATATATATATATATATATATATATATATATATATATATATATATTCTCCCTAAGCTTGTCTCTTCTTCTGCCACCTAAATATTACACCATCTACAGAGAGAGATAAAAGTTTAAAAGAATCAAAACAAAAGAAAACCTTACTAAGAAATCCAAGAGTGGCAATGGCGGGAGGTACGTATAGTTTCTTTTTCCACATTGATCTATTGTTATTTTGATATACTTACATGTTTAGGTTGTTTAGAGTTTTTGTCTACATAGACATGATAGTATAAGCTAATAAAAGCTACTCTTATACAATGTTTGGTGCATATAACATATTTTATAATATAATACAATTAAGACTTTCTATACAGTTATCATTGTATCACACTATACACCAGAGTTGTGATAAGTATTGGATAAGAAATTTTATATAAATATTTTAACAATAAAATTATTTTTATATTTATTTGTTAATTTAACATAATATCATCAACATTACTATCACCTTACTATGAACATTGTGTCACCACTACTACCATCACTACCTTGGCAGTTGTGACCACTTCCACCACCTCTTTGACATGACTGATGTCGTTGTCTCTTCTACCACTACTACTATTTCCTTACTACTATAACCACTATAATATTAATGTTGTTGTTATCTTTGCTGCCATCAACACCAACTTTGCAACCATTATCACTACCTTATTGTCTTGCCATCACCATTACCACCCTCAGAAAATGTTTTCTCTCTGTGAGTAATGACTCTACATCAAAACTTATGTAGGAGATTTTAAATTGAGTTTCATGTGATGAAGCCCTATGAAAGGCTAACCTAGGGTTTAATTTAAAGGAGGAAGCAATTTAAAAAAAAAAACACTTTGAAGGTGAAGAAATGGTATAACACAAGGAGGATTCTTAAGCAAGAATTTGGAAGTTTTCTAAGTTAAGAGAATTGGAAAATTCTCTTATTTTTTCTTCTACTCCTCTTATTATTTAGTTGTGATGAACTCTTCTAAAATTAGAATGTTAATTTTTCTTTCTGTGGAGTAGATTTTAGATCTAGGTGGTTGTGGATCTCTTTTGTGTAGTTTAATTCTAAACTATTTTCCTTATTTAGGAATGAAATCTATTAAATTATTTGCTAATTGCCTAATCACCAATTAGTTATTTCTGAGAGAATTAGTGATTCTTGAATTGAGATAATTGATTGTCTCGACCATTGAATGATGTAGTGTAAGCTTGATCTCCATTAGCTTAGAAGCGAACGAGTTAATACGTATGCGTGATAGTGACATACCTTCACACTTTTTGTAACCTAAAAGAGCTTATGTATACTATCTGACTTATTCTTCAATTACTAGCTAGTTTTAGTCGGTTTATCTTGGGAATATGCTTATCTATCCTTACAAATGGTTTATAGATATTAAAGGGTTTGGTTAATAATTTAAGATATCATAAATAACAAAGGGAAAGAGGAAAGATTAGATGAAGTAATTGAGTGAAATTGAATACTTAAGTTGTTTAGTCATTAAACTCACATCGTTTGATTTTGTTATTTTAATTACGTTCTTTTCTAAATTATTAACTTTAATTGCTCAGATAAAATTTGAGGGGTTAGGGTGTGGTACTTAATTGAAGAAAAATATTGTCTATGGGAGATGATCCTCTACTCGAACTATTGTATTGCCAAGCGATACATGCACTTGCATTGTTGTTTAGGTTTCAAGACTGAGAGTTTTTGATATTGTTGTTGGGGAATCTTATTATTTATTAGTTAATATCATCAGTTAGTTTTTTTTTATTTAAGCTTTTTTTTTATTTTACAAGTACTTTTTAATAATTAATGTGTAGGACTAAGAGCTTGGAATGATCCAGAGATTAGAAGAACCTTTTTGAAGAAGCTTATGGAGTTTAGAGCTGCTAAAGAAAATATAGTAAAGGAGGGTGCCAAAAAAGTCATACTAGAATATGTTGTTCCCTTAGAGGATAGGATACAATCAAGTATAAGAAGACCAACAATTTTGAAATTAAGGAATCCACTATCCAGATGATTTAAAATTTTGGGGTTCTCCGAATGAGGAACCTAATGCTCATCTACGCAATTTTATAGAGATCTACAACCTATTCAAGCATAATGGAGCTTATGAAAATGTTGTTAGGTTGAGACTCTTTCTTTTCTCATTTAGAGATAAGGCAAAGAGTCGGCTCAATTCTCTCCCATCAAGTTCTAGAATGACTTAGAAAGAATGTGGCAAGAAATTTCTAGCCAAATTATTTCCTCTACAAAGATTGCCAATATGAGAAACGACATCACTTTCGTTGTGCAACATGAAACTAAATCTTTGTATGAAACTTGGAGGAGATTTAAAGACCTTTTGAGGAATTGCCCACACCATGGCTTTCCTCAGTGGCTACAAGGACAAATTTTTTGTGATAATCTAACGGTTTCTATGAGAACTACTGTTGATGCTACAACAGGTGGTGCAATTACAAGGAAAATGCCAGAAAAAAATTATAATCTATTGGAAGAGATAACATTTAACCAAAAATGGTGACTTCAGAGAAGGTAGCTATAATGCTAGATGTAGATATAGGGGAAGAGTTAATGGCTCACATAGCATTACTTCAAAATCATATGAGTGCAATGGGAGTCCAACCAACCTAAGGCCCTATTATGAGCTTTGGTTTTTGTGGTGAAGGACATTCTTATGAACAATGCCACATGGTGTTTGAATCTGCCAATGGACTTAAGAAATTCAATTGAAAAAATAATTCTTATTCTAACACATATAAGTTAGGTTAGAGGAAACATCCCAATTTTGCATGGAGTAATACACAGGGTACAAGGAATCTTATTCCACTCAAATTAGCCCTACAACAAGTACCCTTCATACCTGAAAAGAAGTCGCCTTTAGAAGAAAGATAGGAAAGATACACAATTCAAAATGATTTGAGAGTTCGTAATTTAGAAGCATAAATGAAGGCTATGGAAGCATAGATAAGCCTATTGGCTAATTTATTTAGTAGTTTTCATTAAGAGACTACCAAATAACATTGAAAATAATCTAAAGGAGCAAGTAATGGTTGTGATGGTGGTCAATGAAGAGCAGGCAAAAAAAGTCCAGTTAAATTAAAGATAGCCATGCAACAAAAGCAAAGGAGTTTTCACATGCTTGCTCTATTGGTTTTATGTATTTTCCTAATTCTTAATGTGACTTAGGAGCAAGTGTTAACCTTATGCCTTTATATGATTTTCAAAAGGTAATTAAAGCCAGCACTAATGAATCTCTAATTGGCAAATCGATCCATTAGAAGGCCAAAATGGAGTATTCGTAATGTTTACGTTCATATTGGTGAATTTGCATTCCTTACTGACTTTTTGGTGTTAGATATGTAAGGTACCAATGAATAGGTCCCTTTGATCCTAAAAAGTCCATTTTTAGCTGAAGGAAGGATATTGATTATGTCCAAAGAAGGAGTTTAACTTTTATACTTGAGAGTGATAAAATTACTTTGAACACTTGTAACACTGCTATTATTCATTATGTGTAGGTGGCAATTAAAGAAGTATTCCAATAATTGAAAAGAAGTTGCAAGAGGAATCTAAATATGAGACCCCAGCAGAAGACTTACAGGATCTAGTTGATAATGATACTACATATGTTGATACATTTAAGAAGGAGGATTTCCTTTGCAGGTTATGGAACTCTAAAGGATTTTACATGCCAGCAAAAGAAGAATTTCCAAGAGGCAGTAGCCAACATACATGAAACTAGGACATGAAAGATGCTTTCATCTTTGCACTCCACACATAAGACAAGAAGGATCAACCATAGGGATGAATCTTTGCGAAGAATTTGCTTTCACCACTACATTTTTAGTAGAGGCTTTTTACAAGGACACTTTCAGTTTTTTAAGGATTTTAAGTCTCCATATATCTTCCTCTAGAACATATATGAGGCGTGGTTACTTTGCTTAGCTGTTTGAAGATATAAATCATACACAGCCACCTCGTACTTGGATCTAATTGTATATGTTTTTGAATTGTTATAGTGCCATACCAGACCATCATATTGATGAGAGGGAGTTTCTTTGAGGATCCTATCAGCCAATGGCAGTATGGGAAATATTTATCTTTAAACAAATTTTAAAATAGAGATTCATTATTGATAGTTACCCTCTAAGCTTGTTTTAATAGAAGTTCCATGTTAATAGCCTGAGTATCTTTAAAACCTATACCATAGTGAATTTTTTAATACTAAAGCACAAGCCATTTTACCTAATTTAGAAGACTCCCTTGTGCCTTATTTCTCCACCAAAACTCCTTACATATCTTATTAATCTCATAACAAATACCCAAAAGAAGCTTAATGATACGTAAACAAGAATATGAGGGATATATTGGTAAAAGACCTTGAATAAGTAAGGGCATAAGTGTAAATTGTACCCGAGGCTGGTATTATAAAAATTGAACCATAACTGTAATACCGGTATGCATAATATGAATATTCCTTTCTCAAATCTCCTTACTTCTCTTCCTCTCAATCTATTCATTCATTCTTCCTTCGGGTTACCCCGTCTACATTCCTAACCCTATCAACTGGTATCAGAGCTCTCGATCAACCATGGTCGATGCCACTAGGTCCAGAACTAATGGCAAGGAGACAGAAGATTGGCTGAGGTTGGAGATGGATAAAAGAATGTCGTCGATGGAACAAAAATTAAACGGCCTGCATGACTTGGTTCGAGGTCTTTCGTATCAATTCACAAAGGTAATGAATCACAATTTTGACAGAGGACGAGCTGAAAGAGCAGGTGAGTATAAGATTCCTACTTGATTTACCAAATTGATTTTCCAAGATTCACAGCTGATGATGTAAACGGATGGATTTCAAAGTGTGAAATATTTTTTGTATTGGATGGAACCCCTGATGAAAACAAAGTGATTATAGCTAGTTTAGCATTACATGATACTGCATATAGATGGTTTCAAAATTTTGAAAAAAGCAAGAATGGAAGAGTAACGTGGGAGAGTTTAATAGAAGCAATCAAGATCAAATTTGGGTCTCTTTATGATGACCCCATGGAAAAACTGATGCAGTTAAAACAAAGAGGAGGGTTGACTGAGTATTAAGAAGCCTTTGATCAATTAGTGTGTAGCGTGGAGTTAACTGAGGCACAGAAGTTGAGTTGTTACTTAGCTGGTCTCAAACCAGAGTTATCCATTGGAGTTAAGCTGTTCAACCCGCAAATATTATTGGATGCTACCAGATTAGCTAAGCTTCAAGAACTTAATGTTGAATTAATGCAGAGGAAAATAGGGGTATATAGTGGATTTAGAGGAAATAATGCATTCAAGAAGGAAGTCCATTGGCAGGATAGACATCAAAGAAATGATGGTAGAATGGGAAGAGGAATGGGAGATAGAACAAATGGGGGAAGTGATCAGAGAGGTATACTAGGGAAACCCACATTACGTTTCCAGCAAAAGCTAACACCTGAAGTAAAGGAATATAGAAGTAAGAATCTTTGTTATTTTTGCCATGAAATATATAGCCCCGGCCACAACTGCCATCAAAAGAAGAAAATGCAAATATTTTTAATGACAATGGACGAAGATATAGCAGAACAGGAGGTGATGAGGGGTGACAAAATAGAATGTAGATGGGAGTGGGAATGTTGAGGACGAGGAAGAAACACCTACGATCACCTTAAATGCCTTGCATGGAGACAGGAATGCAGGCTATCCCACAATCAGATTAATAGGGCAAGCAGGTAAGAGGATCCTCTATATTTTAGTAGACACGGGTAGCACCCATAATTTTCTTGATGATAGTTTTCATAAGGAGTTACAAGGGAAGGTGAAGAAAATGGAGACCATTAGCATCACAGTAGAAAATGGAGGAAAAATACAGACTAATAAGAGGAGTGAAGGATTCAAATGGATGACACAAGGAAGGGAGTTTCAGTCGGATGTAATCCTAATTCCATTGGCTGGGTGTGATATGGTGTTAGGGATGCAATGGCTCAGAACACTAGGACTGATTAAACTTGACTGCATAAATCTCTTTCTAGAGTTCCAAATGAATGGGCAAACGGTAAGGCTATCTGCAGCTAAGGAAACTGGCACCAAGGTAATTAAGGAATCAAAATTACAGAGGCTGGTACAAGCTAATCCAAATGCTATCATGTTGCAAATTGCACCCTGGAGTGAAGAAGTGGACTATTATGCTATACATGCAGCCGAAAACGAATAATTGCCAGTAGAATTTGAGAAGCTGTTAGAGGAATTCAAAGATATTTTTAAGGAACCCACTACCTTACCACCACACAGAGAAAATCATGACCATGCAATAGTTTTGAAAGAAGGAGCAAATCTAGTCAACATACGCCCCTACAGATATCCAGCTATGCAGAAAGATGTGATTGAGAAAATGGTACAGGATATGTTGAAAACTGGAATAATCAAGAGGAGTGCTTCCCTGTTTGCATCACCGATGGTTCTAGTCAAGAAAAAGGATGGAAGTTGGCAAATGTGTATTGATTATCGAGCCCTCAACAAACAAACCGTAAGGAGTTGTTTCCCCATACCCCTGGTAGAAGATCTTTTGGATGAATTGGGAAGAGCTACGGTTTACTCTACGTTGGATCTATAGGCAGGCTACCACTAGATAAGAATGAAGGAGGAAGACATACACAAGACAGCCTTTCAGACGCACTCGGGGTAGTTTGACTTCTTGGTTATGCCCTTTGTGCTAACCAACGCCCTTTCCACGTTCCAAGGGGCTATGAATTTCATATTTACTGATCAATTGTGTAAATACGTTCTTGTCTTTTTCGATGACATCTTAGTCTATAGCAAGAATAAGGAGAACACCATAGAGCATCTTCGGAATGTGCTGTCAATACTCAGAGCCCAGAAGTACTACGTGAAAAAAAGCAAGTGTGCTTTTGCAGTGGAGCTGATTGAATACTTGGGGCATTTTATCTCACCTAGGAAGGTTTCCACAGACTCCCAAAAGGTGAAGGCAATAGCAGAATGGCCAACTCCAACCACGACCAAGCAATTAAGAAGCTTCTTAGGGTTAATAGGGTATTATCAAAGATTTATAAGGAGCTTTAGCAGCATAGCCAAACCACTCACTGACTTGTTAAAAAAAGAAGCTTTCAGGTGGAATCAAGATGCAGAAGAAGCTTTTTATAAGCTCAAACAGACCCTCACCACAACACCAGTGCTCGCGTTTCTTGATTTAACTAAACCTTTTCAAGTGGAGGCAGATGCTTTGAGTGTAGGAGTTGGAGCAGTGCTTACACAAGAAAAACATCCCATCGCTTTTATCAATAAAACCTTGTTACCTAGAAACATGATGCTTTCAATCTATGATAGAGAGCTGCTAGCACTTGTACATGCAGTAGAAAAATGACAACATTACCTCAGTATTTTGCCATTCACCATTTTAACCAATCAACAAAGCCTAAAATACCTTTTAGAATAAAGATTGTCCACTCCGGCCCAATATAATTGGGTGACTAAACTTATGGGCATGCGATATGAGATTTGCTACAAGAAGGGGAAGGAAAACATAGTAGCAGATTCACTTTCTCAAGCTCAGCATGGAGAATTAGTTCAAATGACAGTTTCATCAGTATCTATGGAATTATGGGAACATATTAAGAGGCAGTGGGAGGATGACCCTGTTTTGAAGAATATAATACAAAGGGTCCAAGATGATCCTTCTTCCTTACCCAAGTTCAAATGGAATGGCGAGGTGCTAACAAGGAATAACAAAATAGTGATGGGCAACTAGGAAGGACTTAGAAATACGATCCTACAATGGTTACAATCTTCTCCCCAAGGGGGTCATTCGGGAAACAGGGTAACTTGGAAGTGAATCAGGATGTTGTTTTATTGGAAGGGTATTTCCAATGATATTAAGGAGTTCATAAGGTGATGTAAGACGTGCCTAAGGTGTAAGAACGAAGCAGTGGCTTATTCAGGGCTCTTACAACTGCTACCAATTCCAGGAGGTATATGGCAAAGCATAGCAATGGATTTCATCGAAAGACTGCCTAAATTAGAAGGGAAGGACACCATTTGGGTGATAGTCGATCGCTTCAGCAAGTATGCCCATTTCTTGCCATTAGCTCATCCATTTTTAGCTTGTCACCTAGCTTAAACCTTCATGGACAACATCTACAAATTACATGGAGCCCCGTCCAATATAATCAGTGATAGAAACCTACTGTTTACTAGTAACTTCTAGCGTGCGTTTGTAAAGAAACTGGGAGTAACTCAATGCTTATCATAGGCTTACCATCCATAGTCTGATGGAAAAAGTGAGGTTCTAAATAGATGCCTAGAAAATTACCTCAGAAGCCTTGCATGGCAAACCTTTCACGAATGGAAACATTGGCTACCTTTAGCTGAGTGGTGGTACAACACCTCCTTCCATTCATCTATCGGCACCACACCATATGAAGTAATGTATGGACAGCCAGCACCCATTCATATTCCATATATACCTTAAAGCTCGACGATGGAGGAAGTAGACATGAGCTTCAATGCAAGGGAGAGTATGCTCAGAAAATTGCAGCAGAACTTGACTTCTGCAGCACAGAGGATAAAGCAACAAGCAGACAAAGGAAGATCAGAGAGGTTGTTCCAAGAAGGAGAGTGGGTCTTTCTGAAACTACAACCTTTTTCGGCAACAATCAGTGGAGAGGAGAACGAGTGACAAGTTATCTCCTAGATATTTCAGGCCATATCAGATTATTACCAAATTGGGACCAGTAGCCTACACCTTAAGGTTACCTCCTACGTCTAGGATTCACCCCACCTTTCATGTTTCACTCTTAAACAAATGCCCTGATTCATCCATTGTCCCACAACCCTTACCTGAGGTATGAGGATCAGTTTCAACAAAAAGGGAACCTGAAGCAATTTTGGATAGACGTCTCGTGCAGAAGAAGAATAGAGCTGTGACAAAAGTATTGGTGAAATGGAAGGAAGAGATGGAGGAGGAGGCAACTTGGGAGTTGTGGTTCAACATTCAGAAGCAATTCCCAACCTTTGCAAATGAAACCCACCCTTGGGGACAAGGGTGATCTCATTAAGGGGTTTTGATACGTAAACAAGAATATGAGGGAGATATTGGTAAAAGACCTTGAATAAGTAAGGGCATAAGTGTAAATTGTACCTGAGGCCGGTATTATAAAAATTGAACCATAACTGTAATACCGTGCATAATATGAATATTCCTTTCTCAAATATCCTTACTTCTCTTCCTCTCAATCTATTCATTCATTCTTCCTTCGGGTTTCTTTGATCTAGTGACATGAGGCGAGCCCAGGGTATCTATCTTGTAGCCCAACACTAATAATTTGTAACCTTTCAGCTACTTGAGATCTAAATCTCTAGGGCATATTTCTTGAAAAAAATGGTAAATTTTCTCAGGTTAGTTTTTTTTTACCACGTAACACTCCATATCTTGTTAGAATACCTTTAATTAAGTCACACTAAAGAATGCTGGTTATGGTAAAAAGGATGGAATCATTTGTAGACAATAAATGAGAAATTGTTGGATTTCTAGAAAATTTTACTACAAATAACAAACCAAAATCTCATCTTCCTATATGACAAAGGAAAGCCCTTCTGCACATAATAGGAACAGATATGGAGAAAAAGGATCTCCTTACCGGATTCCTCTATAAGGACGAAAATGCCCAAAAGGCTGATGTAATGACTTGAACCAGAAATAATCAAAACTATCAAAAAATAATTGAGATAGGAAGATGATGGACACACTAGAATTTACCTAATTTCAGAAACTCAATCTGAGTTTCCTACATCCTGCATCAAATTAGTCCACTACTGAATCAAGAATTCAGTTACAAAGAGCATAACAACAAAACACAGCCTCCCAAGATCACTCATTGCTTCTCTTGGCTTGCAACCTCTTTCCTCTCCTCTTCTAATAAATTCTCTCAATTACAAGGTCAATACCTTCTAATACAACTTATATATATATATATATATATATATATATATATATATATATATATATATAGGCAGACAACTTAAGTCTATGCACCTATTTAACTCATAATACACAAAAGTAAGCACGTGCTATAGTTAGCTAGCAAACGGGTTTGCTG
This sequence comes from Gleditsia sinensis, assembly GCA_037074535.1. Taxonomy (NCBI): domain Eukaryota; kingdom Viridiplantae; phylum Streptophyta; class Magnoliopsida; order Fabales; family Fabaceae; genus Gleditsia; species Gleditsia sinensis. The sequence goes on along the minus strand of CM073473.1, from coordinate 30,639,522 downwards.
ATTATCACCTCTGCATTACTGCATCACACACTGCATAACCACCAACTGTGTTTGCTTGAGCCTTCTTGCAACTGTCAAAGTTTGCTGCTCCTGCTGCTTACCCCTTTTTCTTAGTTTGGGACAATTTGATGCATATATACTACGATTGACCTTTAACTGTTATAGAGTAAGAAACCTTGGTTACACATTGCACAATAATATCCACCGAAGATTTTTTAAAGCACATTTTCTCCATAATGAATTCAAGACAATTCTGTTCTACCAATCATATCCCTTACTCATATCTAGCTTCAAGGCCATGTCATAATCCTTACTCCTTTGCTTGTCTTTTGAATAAGTGCATAACTTCATGAGCTATAAGGATATTATCAATGACTTGACGTACTCTAATGAGTGCACTTTGATTCAAGCCAAGAGTCTAACCCATGACTCCTTATAACCTCCTAACGAGCACTTTAGAAACAATTTTGTAGAAAACAAAGCAAAGACTGATAGGCCTTCCCTAAGTCATGTTCTGCACATTAGGCACTTTTGGGATAAGCACTATTACGGAGTGATTGATATTTTGAAGGATCCTTCAACTTTTGAACAAATCTCTGATCACTTCATGAATGTCCTTACCAACTATCCCTAAATTTTTTTTAAAAAGGATCCCGCAAAACCATCATTGAGCATTGGATAACTCAATAGAAAATACAGCTCATTTAACTTCTTGAGAAGTAATTGGCCGAAGCAACCTTCTGTTCATACAAGCTGTAACTTTTTTGGGAAAATTCAACAACTCATTATTCATGATACTAGATTCCTGTGAAGAAAAAAGCTCAAAATAATCAATAGCTGTTGAAGCAAGATTTTTCTAAATACTCTTAGTTAATATTTTTAATGTATTTTGTTTATTTTGGTTACATCAGCTGTAGACCTGTAGTTGGTAATGTTTGGTAAAATCTTGTGGTCATCCTTATTTTGAGGAGTTAACGGATGGTAGCTCTTACTTGCTGTCAATGCTTTGATTAGCTATATCAGAGGTTATGTATCAGAGATTTTTGTTATGTGAACTAATATGAAAAACTTGTCTCTCTGAGCATTCTCCTCTGCTGTTCTTCTTCTTTCTCTATACGCATGAAACACTAACATGGTATTAGAGTTGTTATCTTGAAGGACCTGTGAGGATCAACCAAGCTTACAAAGGGAAGGAGCTAAGCTGGTTTGGTTTCAAAGTTTCAAAGGAAAGAGTTAATAGCAGATGGCTACAGGAAGCTATACTCAAGGACCACCAACATTTAATGGAGAAAACTACCAGTTTTGGGCTATTAAGATGAAGGCATATTTGGAAGCTCAAAATTTTTGGGAGATTGTTGCAACAGAGAGAGAACCAGAGCCATTAAGAGCTAATCCTACTATGGCTCAAATTAAAATATTTGAGGAGGAGAAAGCAAAAAAGCCAAAGGTTTTGTCATGTATTTATGCTGCAGTTTCAGATAGCATTTTCAGCAGGATTATGACATGTAGTTCACCTAAGGAGGCATGGGATAAATTGAAGGAAGAGTTTGAAGGAAGTGACAGAGTTAAGGCAATCAAGCTGCTCACTCTCAAGAGAGAGTTTGAAATGCTCAAGATGAAAGAGTCAGAAACTATAAAAGACTATGCAGACAAGTTGATCGAAGCTGTCAACAGGATAAGGCTTACAGGAGAAACATTTGAAGATAACAAAGTGGTGGAGAAGATACTAATAAGTCTTCCTGTAAGATTTGAAGCTAAGATTTCAGCCATAGAAGAGTCTTGTGACTTGAAAAAGCTGTCAATCTTTGAACTCATCAACAAACTACAAGCTCATGAGCAAAGAAGCAATATGAGAAAGGAGGAGGAAGCCATAGAAGGTGAATTTCAAGCAAAAGAAAAGGAGAAGCAACCAGTCAAATATTTTAAGAGAGGAAGTAGAGGAAAGGGCTGGAAAAACAAAAAAAATCAATGGCAAAATTCAAATGTAAGAGGAAAATTTCCTCCATGTGGAGTTTGTCAAAGAACTAACCATGAAGAAAAGGATTGCTTCTTTAAGGGAAAGCCACCTATACAATGCAGATTTTGTCAGAAGCATGGGCATATTGAGAAGTATTGTAGAGCCAAGCAAGCACAACAACCCAAACAACAGCAACTAGCTCATCAAGCAAATTTTGTTGATGATCAAGAAACTCCAACGGATGTTATCTTCATGGCTTGTCAATCCTCTCATGAATCAAACATGCACACCTGGTTCATTGATAGTGGTTGTACAAATCACATGGCTAGGTACCTAGAATTCTTTGATCAGCTGGATAGTTCGATGAGAACAAAAATAAAGCTTGGCAATGGAGAGATAGTGGAAGCTAAAGGGAAAGGATCAGTTGCTATACAAAAAAAAGGTGTTAGGTATGTTCATGATGTGTTATATATTCCCTGCCTTACTCAGAATTTGCTTAGTGTTACTCAATTGGTGAACCATGGATATTCTTTGCTGTTTAAGGATGAATGTTGTAGAGTGTTTGATGAAAAAGGAGATGAGATTGCGGTGGTGAAAATGGTAGAAAAAACATTTCCTCTTAATCTGAATGTTGTATTAAACCAAGCCAATTTTGCTAAAGTAGATGAGACACAGCTTTGGCATAATAGGTTTGGGCATGTTAATTTAGGGTCGTTGAAACTTATGCATTCAAAGAATTTAACTAGAGATTTACCAGCTGTTAGTGAGGTAAACTCAGTATGCAAGGTTCGTAAATTTGGAAAGCAACATAGGGAATCATTTCCACATGAAGCTGAATGGAGAGCAAAGGAAAAACTTGAACTTGTTCACACAGATATTTGTGGTCCTATGAAAAATCTGTCAGTTGGAAAAAATAGATATTTCATTCTTTTTATTGATGACTTGACAAGGATGACATGGGTTTACTTTATTAAAAGCAAGTCTCAAGTTCCACAGATTTTTAAGATGTTCAAGAGAATGGTGGAAGTTCAATCTGGTTGCAAGATCAAGCAGCTAAGATCAGACAATGGGAAAGAGTATACTTCAGCTGAATTTCAAGAATTTTGTGCAGGTGAAGGTATCAACCAGCAGCTAACAGTTCCATATACACTACAACAAAATGGTGTATGTGAAAGGAAGAACAGGACTGTGGTAGAAATGGCTAGATGTCTGCTATTGGAGAAGGAATTGCCTCAGATGTTCTGGGCAGGAGCTGTATACACAGCTGTTTATCTTCTAAATAGACTACCAACTAAGGCTGTGCATAATTTAACACCTATTGAAGCATGGTTAAGAGCTAAACCTACTGCAAAGCATTTAAAAGTGTTTGGTTCCATCTGTTATGCTTATGTACCTGCTGTTAAAAGAACCAAGTTTGACAAAAAGAGTGAATTAGGAGTCTTCTTGGGTTATGCAGAAAAATCAAAGGGTTACAGAATTTATAATTTAGAAACAAAGCAATTAATGGTGAGTAGGGATGTCATTATTGATGAAGGTGCTCATTGGGACTGGAAGAATGAAAAGGTGATAAGGGATGAAGGCTTCTCAAAACTGAAAAATGAAACAGCTCACACACAAGCTGAACCTACCCAAGGTGCTGTTATTGAAGATACTACAGACAGCCTAGTTTTGAAAACAAAGTCATTGGCAGAAGTTTATGAGAGATGTAATTTTGTAGTAGTTGAACCATTAACTTTTGAAGAAGCCTCTAATCATACTGTGTGGAGAAAAGCAATGCAAGAAGAAATTCAAGCTATTGAAAAGAACAAAACTTGGGAACTTGTAGATAAACCATCAAACAAGTCTATCATTGGGCTGAAATGGGTTTACAAGGTCAAGTTGAATTCTAATGACACAGTAAATAAACATAAGGCTAGGCTAGTTGCAAAAGGTTATTCTCAAGTTGCTAGAGTTGATTTTCATGATACATTTGCACCTGTAGCAAGGCATGACACAATCAGATTATTGTTAGCCATGGCAGCTCAAAACAAATGCAAGATTTTTCATTTGGATGTTAAGTCAGCTTTCTTGAATGGAGTTCTAGAAGAAGGTGTATATGGATCAGCCACAAGGTTTTATAGCTGAAGAGAATGAAGGGAAAGTATTCAAGCTGCATAAAGCTTTATATGGCTTAAAACAGGCTCCTAGAGCCTGGTATAGTAGAATGGATGATTATTTGATGGGTGCTGGTTTTCAGAGAAGTCCAAATGAAGCTACCTTGTATGTAAAAACCTTGGAGAATGGTGGTGTTGTGATTATCTCCTTATATGTAGATGACTTACTTGTAACAGGAAATGATCATGAAGCAATAATGAAGTTTAAAGCTGATATGCAACAAGAGTTTGAGATGACAGATTTGGGAGAAATGAATTATTTTTTGGGAATGGAGATAAACCAGTTGAAGAATGGTGTCTTTGTTTCTCAAGAAAAATATGCAAAAGATTTATTAAAAAAATTTCATATGGAAGGGTGCAAACCAGTAGATACACCACTGGTTGTCAACAATAAATTGTCAAAGAATGATGGTTCAAAATTAGTGGATGCTACAGCTTATAGAAGTCTGATTGGGAGTTTACTTTATTTAACAGCAACAAGACCAGATTTGATGTTTCCAGCAAGCTTACTGTCAAGGTTTATGCAAGCACCAACTCAAAAACATTTTGGAGCTGCTAAAAGAGTCTTGAGATACATTAAAGGGACTGTGGATCATAGCATTTTCTATTCAACAGCTGATAAGGGAGATCTTCAAGGCTATTGTGATAGTGATTGGGCTGGAAGTGTGGATGATATGAAGAGCACTTCAGGTTACTTATTCTCACTTGGTTCAGGATGTTTTTCATGGAACTCAAAGAAGCAAGATTGTGTTGCACAATCAAGTGCAGAGGCAGAATATATTTCAGCAGCTGCTGCCTCAAATCAAGCAATATGGCTGAGAAAAGTTCTCAAAGATTTAGGCCAAACTCAAGACAAACCAACAATTATATGGTGTGATAACAAGTCAGCTGTAGCTATGGCTAAAAATCCTAGTCAACATGGAAAAACAAAGCATATAAATGTGAAAGTGCATGCCATAAGACAAGCTGAAAGAGATAGTGAAGTTGAACTAGTCCACTGTAGCTCAAATGAACAACTTGCAGATATTCTTACTAAAGGATTGCCTAGAAGCAAAGTGCAAGAATTAAGGGAAAGGCTAGGAGTCTCCAAGAAAAATCTTGAGGAGTAGTGTTGAAGCAAGATTTTTCTAGATACTTTTAGTTAATATTTTTAATGTATTTTGTTTATTTTGGTTACATCAGCTGTAGACCTGTAGTTGGTAATGTTTGGTAAAATCTTGTGGTCATCCTTATTTTGAGGAGTTAAGGGATGATAGCCCTTACTTGCTGTCAATGCTTTGATTAGCTATATCAGAGGTTATGTATAAGAGATTTTTATTATGTGAACTAATATGAAAAACTTGTCTCTCTGAGCATTCTCCTCTGCTGTTCTTCTTCTTTCTCTATACGCATGAAACACTAACAATAGCTACTTTTACCACTTCCTCCTTTCCTTTTTTTCCATTCTCCTAGCGAATTCTGAACTTTCTTGATAGCATTGCCTACTCTTATTTTATCGATAGGTTTGAGCATGGCAAAAAGAGGTGTCTATGTCACCCTCCTGTAGCCATTTAACCTTTGATTTTTGCTTCCAAAATAATTCCTTTTCTTTCCGCAACTTGCCCAACTCCTTTACCACACAAACTTATCTGATTTTCATTTCGTCAACTATAGCTAATTTTGATGCATTATACAGGATCAATCCAAGTAGCCAGTAATGGTTCCTTAGTATTGTATAAGCCTTCCAGTGTCTTAACCATCAAAATGAAATTTTCTTGTCTCCAAATAATATTACAGAATGCTATTGCCATGAAATTTTAGAAAGTAAATCCTATTCTCTCTACCCAAAGTGCTTACTTCTTTAGAAATACATGACTATGAAGAAATAAAGATCACATGTTTCCTAAGCTTTCCACTCTTTCCCAACTCGTTGTAGTAAAATTTAAGCTGAAAACTAGTATCCACTTTACCATTCAACCCACAAATAGACATAAGCTTTCCATCACATTCTAATAAAAAAATTGATGAAAATATTTGGAAGGTGACATGGGTTTGCAAGGATATCCTAATAAATCTCCAAGCCAACTTCCTCTTTTCATAGTTCAGGGCTGACAAATTTCCTTCTTGATCCAAAAGATAAAAGGATATAGGACTGCAAGCATTTAACCAAAATATAGAGTCAACCTCTATATATTACTCTCCCATAATAACAATCGCAGGTCTAATCACAGTACGGCCTTAGAATTTAATAATTTCGCTATCAACATGTTAATACAGGGGAGTGCTTTCAAACTGCTGAAGTTGTGATCCAATTTTTGGCTATAGTTCAAAGTTAGCAAAGGCCGATAGCTATTATTTGAGCTTGAGAAGAGAAATGGTTGGAATGGAGAAATGACAATTGAAGGAGTTAATTTGGCAGTAAAGAAACCATTTTTATATTTTTCCCTTTGAGAGTTAAGAACTTATTGAAAGCCATATCAAAATTTGGTGTTAATCTAACAGAACAATGTTACTAATTAAACATTCTCTATTTATGAACCTTTCTATGATAGCGTCTTCTCCTTTGTTCCTGATTATTAAAGTACCTTAAATTCAATCCTCAAACGTGTACAAAGAGATCCATCAAAAGGCACCTTGTTCAAATATGGCAGCCTGGTACCTATATCAGCTGAGCTAACCCAAAAATAAAATCAGTTCGGAGCTAAGTATGTAATTTTGGAACTATGTTAGTTGATGTTAGTATAGTCACTTAGAATAGTTCAGAGCTAGCTCACCCAATATTTACATGTAAAATTGTAAATAAAGAACCCATAGCTTATGCAAAAATAAAACCAATTTTAATTTAAAATTGCTTGTCATTAGTAAAACTAAGTATGTCATTTTGATATTAGTACGCATTTCTTTTTCTTTTTATTTATTTTAATATTTGCCAATGGCTAAATGCGCTCCCAAGACATCACTTTACTTTAACTTTTAACTTTATTTTTTTATATATTATATTTTTTTATAAAATTTATATTAAATATTTTATAAAATTTATTTTAAATACATAACATAAATACAAAAATTAATATTTAAATATTTTTAAATTGATATTTATATAAATTATAAAGAAAAATTTATATTATATAAATAAAATTATAAATTATTAAAATAATAGAATAAAAAATATAATAAAAAATGATAATCAAATAATAAAAAGAAAGCCAATTAGCTATTCAATCTAGCGGTGATTTCTGAACCACCAAGAAATGCAAATAATGGCAATTAAATTACTACAAATTGAACATTAGCTACCGTTATTTACCCGCTTTCTTGTTGTGTGACCTACAGTACAACAATAGTAAAAATGCAAACCTTTCCCTCCATCAGAGATGCAATTAAACTTTCCACGTTTCACAAGCGCTGATATATTCACTTGCACCAAGTTTTTGATGATAAACGCTTGTTGTCCCTGAACAGCAATCATGCTTGTGTCTAAGACCTCACCTAATTCCCCCCTCCCCAATTGTTGCACCCATCTCCACAGTTTTGTAATAGATTGGAAGACCCAAAATATGAGACCAAAAGGAAACAAGTGAGAAGTTTAACTCATCAACGCTCACGCCAGGCTGCCATGATTTTGCTCCTTTTCCTTGTAGTCAAGATTTAAGGGTTAGCAATTTGGACCCTTCTAACATTTTTTGCTTGTAAATCTTATTTTAAATTCTTAACTCATTCCGTCACCAAGGAAAGATTTCTTCTTGATAAGTCAATTTAGAAGTCTACAGTTGCTTCTAAGGTCAAATATTTTGTTTGAACTACAATACTCAAAAGAATAAACACGAATGAGTGGTGACCTAATATGGCTTTGTCTCCTTTATCTCTTGACATATGTATGATGTGCAGGTTAAGTTAAAAAACAATGGCTCATTTATTTTTCCATTGCCCAATATTGGATTATTTGTGGAATAAACTCTTTAGTATTTTTGATGAGAGTTAGGCGTGTCCTAGTACTTAGGGACAATTTCTTCTAACTCATTTTAAAGGCTTAGTATTAAGAAGGACAACAAAGCTTTGTGGCAATGCACTGTTTATGAATTCTTTGGTTTGTTTGGTTGGAGAGGAACACTCGAATAGTCAAATGCTTATTTTCTCCTTTGGATGTGTCATGAGATAAAATTATGGGTATGGCTTCCCTTTGGTATTCAGCTCAAGGTTTTTTTATTTATTTAAAAAATCACTTTATCGGATATGCATTGAGATTGGACAACTCTTTTACATTGATAGGTCCTAGAGGGTCTTTGTTACTTTGTTTTATTTTTGAGTTGTTGTTCTTTTGTATTTGAGGACATCTTATCCTCCTTCTAGTTGTATTCTTATCTTCTTTCTAATAACATTTCTTTTTTTATATAAAAAGAAAAAGATTTCAGGTCTATAGGGCAAAAAGGAAGGCATTTGAAATGATTGAAGGATCACTTTCCGACTAGTACAAGAATATGTGGAGTTATGCAGAAGAGCTTAAAAGAAGTAATACGGGGACATTTGTGTTCGTCAAGGCGCATAGGCCTCTCAATGGATTCTCTTCCACGTAATGTGTGTTTCAAGACATGAAAGAATGGATTTGTTAGCTATTAATGTAGGCCACTAATTGGTTTTTGACGGTTGCATCACAAAAGGAGAATTTGGAGGTCAACTTTTAGCAACAATTGGAAAGGAGAGAAACAACAAAATGTTCTCCATAGCATTTTTTGGAGTAGAAGTGGAAACGTAGGACTATTGGACATGGTATTAGGAGAGGTAATTTGAGGATTTAAGTTAGGTTATGAAGTATTTGTATAAGACAAACAAAAGGAAAAACCATTGTTTTTATTTTTGTCACACCCCTCCCGCAAGGGAACAATGCAATGTGCATAGCTGAACTAAAAAAGAAAAGACTTTTCAAAAACATTTTGAAAGCTCATTTTCAACAGAGCTGCCATCAAAATTTATTTTGAAATCAAATTTTTTAGAAAAACCTTTTTAAAGCATGGTTTACAAATCAATTAGGATTTGAGAGTCAATTGTGTGCAGAGAAAGTGTTAAGCATCCCACAACATCCATTCCTAAGAATAGTTATCCTAAGATAATTGTGCAAAATATTTATGACCTTAATTATATTTTAATTACCCTTATTGAAGACATGTATATGTAGAAAATGAAATTAAAAATAAGATAATGAAAAAAAATATTTACAAGAGAAAAGAAAATATTTACAAAGGAAGACTTGATGCAGGAAGAAACCTAGAGTTGATGTACCTAATAAAGGGATTCAAGTCTATTTAGTTCGTGTGGGAAGAAAATAGTGAAGTGAGTTGATTACTTCTAAACTATTTATTGTAAGGAAAAAAAAGATTAGGTGGCTAGCTCAAAAAGAATCGCAAGTGGGTTTGGTTGATTTTATTTGAAAAACCATTACCACCATTTACTTTATCTTTCATTTCTAGATTTTTTTTCAAATATTTTTGAATCCTTAAAAGACGAAGAAGAAAAAAAAAATCAACAGGCCATTGGAATCTAATTTTTATTATACGCGACTTAATCAGAGTCGATATCTGTGGTAGGCTCAAGGTCCACTGATTGACATCCCATGCGTTTGCGGCAGGCTCAAAACCGACACACGATAACTCTAATAAAAAAGAAAAGCAAAGGAAATGAGCATGCATTCATTATTATATGTGCGCACGATGGTCAGTGATATTAAATCATGGATTACATCATATACCGAACAATCAAATAAAAGCAAATGAGATAAAAATGATTTGCATCTAGATGCTTCCTTTTCTCCCCATAGGTCTAAGAATCCTCAATGTCTAGCCCGAATTTCCATCACCGACTCTCAAGGTGTGCATCATTTCATGAAGGCCCAAATAATTAAAATCCGTAAACATCTATTGCTAAGACATATATATTTGCAAACTAAAAATTCATTTTGAGCCTATGATAAGATGAGTATGCATGGACATGGCATATTAGTTTAAAAGGGCTAGCAAAATAATTAAGCATGCTATTTGGGTCCAAGTAAAAGTTAAAATATTTGACTCTAAATCCAAGATTTGAACTTAGATGAAACCAGATCTTGTACACAAAAGGCCTATCATGACTGAATTGACATAGTTGATTTTAGCGCAGATATGTGTTTTGATGTCCAAATCACACCAAATAAAGTTCAAAAATCATGAAATCAAGTTCATATGAAACTATACATGCAATAGCGTATTTTAGTAGAAAGAACATATTTTTTTCAACAAGAAGATCAATTCAAAATCATTAAAGGAAAATATCGCACCCAATGAGTCGACTTTCAGAATAGTCATAGGTTTTCATATTCAAAAGGTACCTAAACAAAGACTAAAAGTATGAAACCAAATTCATTGAAACTAGACACACAAAAATAGGTAGAAAGAACATATTTTTTTCAACTACGCGATCAATAAAAAAATTTGTTGAAGGAAAAGACCCTACCCTATGAGTCTAGTTCCATAGCAATCATACCTGTTGGAAAATGAAGTCCCACATTGAAAAAATAGGAGAATGGAAGGCAATTTATAAGGTGAAAATGAGTAGTTCCAAAATGACTCAAGTTATTTTGGAACAAAGGGTTTCTTCCACCCTTATAAGGTATGGTCCAACTCTCTCCCTCTCATGAAAATGGTTAAGGCCCATCTACAAATTCTAACATGGTATCAGAGCCAAAACTTAATGGCACCGAAGGATTCAAAGAGACTTGTAATGTAAAGGAAAAAAAAATGTACCTGTAACCTCTGAGATTTTCAAAGAGTACAAGCTCAAGCAAAAAGGAAGGAAGACTTAGAGCCTCTGAGACTTAAGAAACACAAGTCCAGGCAATGAAGGCAAGTCTCAATTGGAGCATGCTAATTGGACTTGAAGGGGAGTGTTGGAAAATAGAGTTTCACATTGAAAAAATAGGAGAATAGAAGGCAACTTATAAGGTGGAAAGGAGTAGTTCCAAAATGACTCAAGTCATTTTGGAACAAATGGCTTTTTTCACTCTTATGAGGTATGGTCCAACTCTCTCCCTCTCATAAAAATGGTTAAAGCCCATTTACAAATTCCAACAATACCAAACAAAGCCCAAAAATCATGAAATCAGATTCATATGACACAAGAAAGTATTTTGGTAGAAAAAACATATTTTATTGACCATGGGACCAGTATAAAATCATTGCTGAAATACACTCTACCCTATGAGTCTAGTTTCAAGACATTCATGTTTTTATGTTCAGAACATACCCAAATGGCATCCAAAAATCATGAAATCAAATTCTTATAAAACTAGACATACAAGAAAGTAATTTGGTAGAAAGAAAATATTTTGTCAACTACCATATCGGTAAAAAAGTTTACCAAAATACATTGCACTCCATGAGTCTAGTTTCAAAATAGTCCAATCCAAATGGAATCCGAAAATCGTAAAATTGACTTCATATGAAACTAGACTTGTAATTGAGTATTTGGATAGGAAGAACATATTTTTCAACTATGGGATAAAAGTAACATCATAACGGAACTAGACCCTAATTTTACCTTCTTTGTTGTCACCAACGCTATTGTTTGAAAGCCAAAATATGAGGAAAACAAGCCTTCTTATACTATTGCATTTTTTTCTCCTCAATGGCCAGAATGTGACTGACAGTCTTTATTTTTCTCAGGCCTTCCTCTTTTTCTCTTAGGGTGAGCTTTTCGAAAGCCCAAGGGGTCAATGCTTTGGTCAAGTGAAGGCAAACTTGGAATCCAATTCTTTCTTCTCTTATTTTGATTCTGATCGCTTTTATCTTTGAATTTTATTTTGCTTCCTTGTTGACCCAATATCTTCTAAATGTGCAATGGAGGTTAGGGTTTTCTCTTTTTCATTAAGAGGAACGACGCTCTATGACCCATAATCCAAGTGATTGGGTTGGATTCACTAAAGTCCAAAAGGCTTAGAAACACATACTCAAATAATTTTCAAAAGAAATCTATGTATAGAACCAAATGAACTTAAAAGAGAAGGAACCTAAAGACTAAAAAAAAAATGATTACAGGTTATACTAAAAATTAAATTTAAGTGAAAGACACAAACACCAAGACTGAAAGTGACACTAAAAATTAACTTGAAAACATACTTATAAAATAAAAATAAAATACTTGACACAAGGACTCTTAACACACTTTTTTTTGTTGAAATTCTCTCCTTTTTTTATTTTTTAGAATTTTACACATTATTAAAAGAGGCCCAGACAAAATACGGTGTTTACAATGTTACTAATTACAATATTTAAATTTTTAAATATGATATTATTTATTGTCTTATTCACTATTTGCAAGTCCTAATAACAGCACTGGAGAGGATGCATGATGGGCTTAGGCATAGGCTGTGTGTTTGAATGGAAATTTTAGGAAGACACTTCTAGCAATAAAGTGAAAGGAAGCTTTGTGGGCAGCAGCCTAGGCCATCACTGTTCTAGAATTTGAACAAGCTATGGAAGGCTATTTATGTGAAGGTTTGAGAACCTATGAAAGCAATATCACCTAAGTTATGGTCAAGGCGTACTTGCACTACCAATACTAAACATCAATTACAATTCTATAACATGTTTGAAGCATTCAACAGTGCAATAATGGATTACAGAGACAAGTTAATAATTAACTTAATAGAGGGAATTAGGTTATATCTTATGATAGGTTTATAAGGTTGAAAGAAACTCTGGGTAGGAGTCCTGGTCCACTATGTCCTAAAATAAACAAATTACTTGACAAGGCTAAGGAGCAAAGCTTTCATCAGATACCTACTTGTGTTGGAGATGATTGGTGCCCAATTTTTAATTTTTGAAGTCAGCAAAAAAACCAAACACTTTTTTTTATTTGTCTTCCAAGACATCCACGTGCAAGTTGTGGGACCCAACAGGTATTTCATTCAGTCATTTAGTAGCAGATATGGCACGGCAGAATGTGGTGCCTGAGGAGTATGCCCATCCTTGCTACAGGTATGACATTTCATTTTGTTGTTGTTTGTTTTCCCTTGAAACTTAGTTTATTAACTAATTTTCTGTTGTTTCTAAAATGTAGAAAAGATAAATAAATTGCCACCTGTAGCCACATAATTTATCCCATCAATAAGCCTAAGTTGTGGCTGAGAAACATATGAAGTAATAGTCCTGCCTACACTTAGGAAGGCTTTAGGAAGGCCAAAGAAATAGAGAAGAAAAGATAATGACAAAGCTAAAAACCCTCACAAGCTCCCCAAGCAGGCAGCCGCGGTAAGCGTTATAGATGTGGGACCTTAGGCCACAATGTTAGAATCTGCAAAGGAAAGGACAAGGCTAAAAGACTAATACCCAAGGGTGGGAAAAAGGTAAATCAAATTCACCTAATAACAATATATTGCCATGATGGAAATTTAGCTTATTGCCCTTTGTTTGAGTAGGATATAGATTCTACAAAGAAGAAGGGTGTAGGGTAACATTCAAACCCTTTAAGGACAAGAGACAAATTCTCCAATCAAAGGCAATCCTATCTAACAAGAGAGACACTTTAGGTTGCAAGTGAAGGTAGTAAGAGGAGGTTTAGAAACAATGCTAGTACACATGAGTCAAGGGTTAGGGTTATAGGGCAAGATGCTTAAACAATATGATTTATGGGCTAGGTTAGGCCATGTTTTGCATAGTCTGGGTTAGAATCTTCTTTTGTATAAGTTAAGTTAAACTTTTCTTTTGGATAGGCTGTGATATGCCATTATTCCATATCCTTTCTTTTTTCGCACAATTTGAGTAATCCATTAACTTGTAAACTTAATTTCAAATTGATACAATAGGCTTTCTTGGGTTATGTAAACATTATTTTGTTTCAATCACGTCAATCATTTTATTATGCGCTGGATTAATTTGACTATTGATAATTCTAGTTTGGCTTTGATGGATCCCCTAAACGTGCAATTACCTAAGTGTACAGTAGAAGGCATAAGGAAGGGACTAGGATGCATGAGAGAGAAGGAGAATAAGGGTAGCTAGGGCTCTTATTATTGAAGGCAGAAGAGAAATAAGAGTAGTTATTAGGTTATGGCAGTTGAGCAATTGGTCTGATTAATTAGTAGGATTGTTATCATATTGGTGTGAAGGATTTTGAGTGGGAACTTTTAGGAGAGATCTCTAGCTTCTTAAACTACGAGAGATGGACACATTACCCATTGTTTTCTTTCAATTTCTAATTTATGTTACGTGAACTCTTAAGTGTTTTCTATTATGCAAGTGTGTAATTGTTGTAACTATATGTGAAAGTCTATTTAAATTTCAAACACTATTCGCTGGACTTTCTTTTTGAAGCAATTTTTTTTTTTTAGTTTCCAACATTTGGTATTACAGTCGGTCACGTGAAAGGGAATGGTGAGCACCAAATAGAGGAAAGGTTGGATAGTATGGAGAGTGAGTTTGCTGTAGTCAAAATAGATATAGGGAATTTAAAGGAGGAACTAAGAATTCTCAAGGATTATATGCTGGATATTAGGGATGCAACGGTTGAGTGGCGCATCTAAAGAACTAATGATAAGGGTAATTTGGTTGAGGGACATCAATTTTATCATGAGGGTTCATCAAGAGAAGTTGGTTTGGTAGAGGAATATAGGGGAATGGAACAAGTGCAGTGGTTTCATCGTTTGGAATTCGCAATATTTTTGGGGGATGAGCCGTTGGGTTAGATTTTTAAAGTGAAAAGATATTTTTTGATCAATAGGGTATTGGAGGGAGAAAAGATGGATGTAGCCACAATTTTTTTGGAGGGACGAGGCTTGAATTAGTATTAATGGTTTAAAGCTAAACATCTATAAGAAGTTGGGAGGAATTTAAGAAGGAATTGATGGATAGATTTTAGCTTTCATAGGAATGGGACAAATATGAGATCTTGATAGATTTGAAACAAGACTCCACTGTGGTTGAATATAGGGAAAGATTTAAGAATCTATCTGCATAATTGAAGGAGATATCCGATGAGGTATTGATAGGGGTGTTCAAAAATAGATTGAAGGAGGACTTTGAGGTCGACGTAAGGATTTCAAAGATTTTAACCCTAAAACAACTAATGGATCTTGCCTATAGAATAGAAGAAATAAATTGGGTCTTAGATCGATCCAAAGAAACCAGGTTGAATAGAGGCCTAAGTAGCTTTCCTTGGAGCAAAACCATGAATTGGACTAAGAATTATACAAGAGTTATGGGCTCAACAGAATTTGGGAAAAGTTTAGCCTCATTCGATCCAAGCAAAGTGTAGGAAATCATTATCCAAGGAGAGCCCAAGTTAAAAAATCATGTCTCTACTTCATCAACCAAAAATGATGATGGATATTGTAGATTAATTAATGCTGAGGTAGTGCACAAGAGGGAATTAAGGCTTTGTTTTAGGTGTGATGAGAGGTTTAGTCCCAACCATAGATGCAAAAATTGGAGAATTACCTGAAGATCCAAAGGAGAGGGTTCAAATATATGACCAGTAAGGAAGATCTAAAAATTAAAGAACTCATTGCTAGCTTCAAATATTGTCAATGGCCATTAATTCACTACAAGAAACTGGACTTTCAGCGACAATTAAAGTCGCCGTTAAAAGCCCAAAAGTCGCCACTAAAGACTTTTCTTGGCAACTTTTAGTTGTCGCCTATACTATCGTAACTAAAAGTTTTTGGTGGTGACATTTGTCAGTCGCCACCAAAAACTCATTTTAGTGGTGACTTTTATCGCCACAAAAAATAAAAATTTGTCACTAAAAAGTACTAAAGTTGTCATTGAAACTCCATTTTCAATGGTGACTTTTTAAGGTGGCCACTAAAAATAGACTTTTGGCGGCGATTAAATTCAGCACTATAACCCTCAAGTTTTATTACTCGTCAATTCCTTCACTTATATTTACATTTACAGACTTTCAGTGGCGACTTAGTTGAGGTCGCCACTAAAATTTAGTGGTGACCTCAACTAGGTCACCACTAAATCCATTGTTTCATGACTATCAAATTTTTTGGGGCACTAAAAGTCTATTGTATAATTTTTTTCATTTTATCAATTTTTTTTATTAAAATTTGTAAATATTGCTACAAATATAATAATCAGAAAATAAAAAATGTAATGAATAATCTACCATTATTTAAATTGATATTCAATTACAATTAGTTTAAATACAAATATTCAATGTAATATAATTAATTACATTTAAAAAGAACTAGTTAGAAATCAAACTACCTAATCCTAACAAAATAAAAATCTACCATAATACAACCAAAACATTAAACAAGGAAAGTTTCAGACAGCTATAAGAAGTGCACTAGCAAGCATTCATTTCCCTATTAATCCAATGTTTGAAGAGATGGTCCACCTACAATATAAGTCATTGGTAGGCTTAAGCATAAAAGTACAAGAAGTACAAGTGAGATAATGTTAACAATGATAACTAGGCAATAACAAGCTAGCAAGAAACTCATGCAAGTAGTAGATAAATTGAAGGTTCAACTAAATTATAACAAAACACAAAGCAGAAAAAACTTATTGGTTCTTTTCTTGCATGTCCATATCTGCTCTACATCTGTATAAAGAAAACATGAAAGAGATGTGAATGTATGCACATGAAAAATCAAAGAAGTCAGCAACATCTAGAAAAAGCAACTTCGAAACAACTGGTGGGGCTCTATAAAATTAATGTAGGTGCAGGCTCAAAGCAACAAGTCTAGGTTGGAGTCCATGTGTTCAAGCACCTTAGCATTGTGGACAAGTTTGGGATTTGAAGAATCCCAATGGGTGAACATGAACTTCACATTGGTTGCAATTGTGGACAAGTTTGCAAGAAATCAAGCCTTAAAAGATTAATTAACTATCAACCAAGTTGATAGACATACTTAAGATTTTAGATAGAAATTATTCCTCAGTAATTCCAACTACCCAATTTGCAAATAAGAAAAATAAAAGCTGAAAGAAAGAAGTGTGGTTGCAATTGTGAAATAAGGAATATGTGATAATTTGTGAGTTAAATTATAGTGGAAGCAAGTGTGCCATTATTTCAAAATGTAAAAAAGAGAGTAGGCGACATATTTGCAAGCCAATCATAGTGCAAGAAAGTGCACTACTATTGGCACTTTTTAAATTGAGAAGTGTTCAATTCAATAAATTCAAGTTCTTATCCATTCCCAATTTGCCATTCCATTTGTCATCTCATAATTCAATGCCATCTATCAGGACATATTCTTAACATTGTATTATTAAGATGCATTCATTTCTCACATCACTTACAAAATGAAGAAAATAAAAATTTAAATTATTGAAAAATAAAACAAAATAAATACAATTTTTCAGTTACAAATTTTGCCCAGGTATCCCAAAGCAAGTGAAACATGTTTAGGTGTGAGTTTTACTATTGAAAAGGAGAATTAATGAAGTTATTGGTGGCTTGCATTTCAATTGCTCTTTCCGCTCTTCGTCTCATAGTCTTACTGGTTTCAATTTATTCTTAAGACACATAGAAGAATGATGAAAAAGGAGAAAGATGCATTTTTCTTAGAAATAGAGATGAACTAAAAGTCTATCACTTATTCACCCATTAACCAAAGCTTATTGGTCAACCATATTATCATTGTACAATTGATAGTGTAATATCTATAATTTCATTTTTTTTTATTAATAAAGGTATATAAATATTTAATTAAGGAAATAAAATTTATTGGATAATTTTTAGATATTTAAGGAAATATAATCCTTAGAAATTCTTAACCTTATGTTTATGCATAGAAAGTATTTCTAACATTAAGGGAACAAGTAAAGAGAGAGAACCTAATAGGAAAAATTAGAAATAACATACTAAAGAGAGGCGAAATTCTTTGGCAAGAAAAATAAGTTTTTTTGTGTGTGTGAAGTAAGTAAAGGTCTTAAAATTTTAAGAAGATTGGATTAGGATAATTTTTCCTAATTTAAGAGTTAGAAATTTCTAAATTTAACATCACCCATAAATTGGGCTTTCATCTATGGACACTTCATATAGAGTTCTTACACTTCACATAAGTTTCTAACAATCCCATTGGATAGCCCAAACAAGAAATAAAACATAGACTTGTACTAAGATATAGAAGTTGGACCGATAGCTCAAAAATTATGAAAATGTGACCAAGTCCTCTATGAAAGGTAAAATTTTAGCTAAAGCAAAGGAAATGGGTAAGAATGAGCCCAAATCCAAGAGGAAAAAAGAAGAAGAATCATGTGAGGAAATAGTAGTGCAATAATAATCAAGATTATGTTACATGGCATTAAGACAAAACATCTATATCCTACATTCATAATTTCAACAAGTAGGTAATAATACATGGCATTCGGACAAAACATCTATATTCTACATTCATAATTTCAACAAGTGGATAATAATACATAGTATTAAGAAAAAAAATTCTTATCCTACACAAATAATTTCAGCCAAACAAGGGAGATCCAATGGCTGAAAATTTGCCACTTAGAAAAACAAACCTATCATGCTTAATTAAGAAAAAAGAAAAAAGAAATAAATCCCTAAATCAAAGGGATCTTGTCCCTTATCTTAAGAACATATTATCATAATTTTTAAAATACAAATCTCCTTTTGCTATGCATATCTTGACTAAGGAAGAAAAAGATAAGAACACGAGTTATTTTTCTCCAAAAAACAACCAAGTGCATCTTAATTGTGATAAGGTAGACCCATGATCATGAAAAGTGAATCATTTGATAGTTTATTTAACCAAAACCCACCCCTATAACATTATAATTTCGTCCAAGTGAGGGAGAGGAAAAAATAGAAGCAAGGTAGAATGAGGAAAGGAGAGAAAGAGAGGAGAAGAAAGGAAAGAAGAAGAAAGAAAAGTCTAGAGGACTAAGTACTCAAGGGAAGTTAACTTAATCTCCACTTGAATCTATCTTTCTTCTTCATCCTTGGGGTTCAAAAACTTACCCTCTTTCTCTTATTTAAGCTACTATAAAAGCTAAGGGAAGGGAGTAATCTTGCTACTTCCTTCAAGAGGAAACAATAAAAAGAATTCACTAAGTGAGCTAAGGAGATCTTTAGGTACGTTTAAAAGAAATGTTTAACATGAAAAATGTAGATCTATGTCTCAAGAAATTTTAGCCACTAGAATCACTTAATTTGGAGTCCAGATGAGGGAGATATTACCCAATATGTAAGCAGTGGTAAAAAAATTGTTAACCAGAGAAGAATTTGTTAGGTATGCTTATGTGTTTGAATTTATGGGATACATTTATAGGTAATTAAAAGAAATTTTTAACATAAAAAATGTAGATCTATGTTTCATGGATTTTTAGTCACTGAAATAATTCAAATTGAAATTAATATGAGGGAGATATGGTCATATTAGTAAGTTAAAGATTAGAAACTAGTTAACCAGGGAAGAATCTGTTAAGTATACTTATGTGTTTGAATTTTTGGGAAAAACATGTAGGGAATTAAAGGAAATTGTTATAATAAATATAGATATATGTATCACAAATCTATAGGCTCTGAAATCACTTAATTTGAAATCTATATGAGAGAGATATGGCTAATTAATGAGTAAATGTTAGAATCAGTCTAGAATACAGGGTGGTAAATGTATGTTTTTTTTTTCGATTTTTTGGGAATAATTAGTAAGGAATATGAAGAAATGATAAATATGAAAGTTGTATATAAATGTCTTAGCATTTTATAATCTTTAGAATCACCTCAATTGGAGTGTTTATGAGGGCGATATGGTCCGATTAGTAAGTAGAGGTCTGAACCTACTCGAGAAGAAATAACATTGAATTTGAAGGAGTAATAACACTATGATTACTTAAGATTTCACTACAATGTTCAACATAAGGGTTTTAAAGAATTGTCTTATCTTTCAATTGACACCAAGATCACTTTAATCGGATTTAAAATGAGGGTGTTATACTCTGTTTAGTAAAGATAGGATAATAATATTTAAAAAAGAAGAAGAATCTTATAAATGAAAATAACAAATAACTAGTGTATGCCATAGCTATTGCTATTGCATGAACTCCTTACCATATTAAGTGAGAAATTTTGACATAGAAATATTTTATAAAATGATATTTGAAACAATTATGTTTATGGCATGATTACCAATTATTTTTGGTAATGATTATATTTTGATGAAAATTATGGCATGTGAATATAATGAACATACATGTTATTGCAATTATATTTATGGCTATTAATGTGAAAAGAAAAGAAATGAAATGAGTACGATCACTTGGCGGTCCATGTGGTGCACCAGTAGGAGACGCCTTACCAACATTTATGATTATGTTAATGAGAAAAGAAAGAGAAAGTGTGCCATGTCGGATGGAGCGAGAAAAACCTGTTCTGGAGAGTAGAAAGTACTTACCCTGACCGGGGTATCTTGATATGAAAATATGTTGATGGCCATCATATGAGATTCTAAAAATAGTTATTCATGCCATACATGTCATAACTGTACGATTTTTATTTGCATAGATAAAGTGTATTTATGTGACCTAAAGATAATTGCTGTAACTTATACAGATGAACATAACGTGACAAACATTATTGATAATGATTTATTGTTGAACCTATTGGGATTTATTTCTCACTATATTTCCATATCATGTTCAAAAAACTAAGTTATGCAGATATTCTCTATGACCAACTTTTGGCGTACATTGGGTCGAGTTGGCTAAGATTCTAGTAAAGGTGCAATTATCCACACCCGTATCTCCGGAACTGGTCAATATGGATGAATAAAATGTAGACTTATATGTGTTTGATTTTTGTATATATATTTTGATTAATAGTGTGTACATGAATCCAGAATTGTATAAGTGTTAATGGTATTTCTTAAACCTTATTTACGTTTGGTTAATTTAATTGAATGTTATTATGAGTTAAATAGTTAGAAGTAAGAAGGTAATGACTTCATAGAATTTTAGAAATATACATATAAGTATATATATAAAAAATGGAGTTGTTACATAATTGGTATCAGAGTAGGTTGATCCTAGATGGCTAGTGGGTGAGTGGTTATCTAAATCGATCTTATAGTGTCTTAAGTATGTTGTGGTTGTGTTGTGTAGGGGATCAGTGATTTCATATAGGTAAAAAATTACTAGTGTTTCCTATCTATATGCCGAGATGGTGTTATGACTACTGTTAAATATTTTTGAAACTAACTATTGGGCTTGATCACCTTAATAGCAGATAAATTTGTTTTTGCCACAGTAGAAAATGGCACCACCAAGGAGGAATCCAGCAAACAATGCGGAGGAAACCTGCACAACCTTGCCATCGCAATTTAAGACCAGGTCACGATCACTAACCAAATTCTACAATACCTCCAAAATGCTAATAACCCGAATGGTGAGAATGGTGTTAATAACCGGATGATAGGGAATGATAACGACATATTTGAGTTTCTAAGGACTAGACCACCTTGTTTTCAAGGTGGCTTTGACCCAATTGTAGTTGAAAGGTGGATAAGGGAATTGGAGAAAATCATTGAAGTGATGGGTTGTACTGAGAAGTTGCAAGTTATTTTCCCTGCATATATACTGAAAGATGAAGCAGAATACTGGTGGCGTGGAGTTAAAGAACTTTTAGCTCACCAGGGAAGGCAGATAACCTGGCAGGTATTCAAAGATACCTTTTTAGAAAAGTACATCCTAAGTACTGTGTGGGCAGAGAAGGAGATTGAATTTCTCCAACCCAGGCAGGGCAGCATGACCATAGACCAATACATTGCGAGGTTCGAGGAGTTGTCTAAGTTCTCTTCTTACCTATGATTTAACCCCGATCAAGCATGGAAGGCTGTTAAATTTGAAGCGGAATTGAAACCGGAGATAAGGAGTGTTGTTGTAGCTATGGAGATCAAGGAATTTGTACCTCTGATAAATAAATGCAGATTCTTGGAGAAGAGCTTGAGGGCAGTGGAGGATGAGAAACAAAGATGAAACTTCTGGAAAAGGAAGAACGGGCCACAAAACTCTAGCAAAAATGTCAGAGGAAAAAGACAGGGTACTGGTAAGAGGCCAATGACTGCACGTCCTCGACCCTTCCAACAAAACTTTTCCACATTCAAGTGTACTAAGTGCGGGCATGATGCGTTCCTCTAAACGAAGAAACGGAGTGTTTGGCGAAAGCAAGGATCGTCTTGAAAATTCAACGGATGTTTGATCGCCACGAGTTGCCTCGATAAGATCGGATTCAGTTCTTTGCCCAAGAACTAAGGGAAGCTCTCACTTTTGGAGAAAACTCAATCTTTATTAATCATCAAAATCTGTTTAATACATGAACTTGAAGAACTCTTAAATAGACAATCAAACCTAACCCTAGTAGGAAAGCCAAAAGGCCTTAAACTCCTAATTGGACTTCTAATAAAAATATGGCCCAAATAACATTAGTTATCTGGCCCAACTAAACTAATAAAAAACAAGCCCATAATTAAACTACTATTTGGGCTGCATAAAGAATGGGCCCAAATACTAATAATGTCCAAAATAAAACATTTAAACTAAAGCCTATAATACATCTTTAAATCAATGCAGATTTGAGCTAGTTATCTTCAAGATCCAACAAACTTTATTGGGCCTCCGAATTGCCCTTTTTAATGCAATCCTCAAGGCTGCAAAGTGTGGCCCACTTGATGTCTAGACTTGGCCCAACAACTTTCTCTTTAGATTGCACATCCAAGATCAAGCCCAGTAAAGCTTCTTTGGCCCGCTTCGCCCTGCTCCTAGTCATTGGACTGCCTATCCCTTGCAAAAGATCTTGGGAATGGTGTAGAGTAGCTTTGATAGCACCTTGATCTCCATCATTCCCTCCCTCCTCGAAAGGATTCGTCCTCGAATCAAAAGCATCACCTACATTAAATAAAGATAAGTCAGCAACATTGAATGTAGCACTAATATTGCCATACTCACTAGGTAAATCAATCTTATAGGCATTGTCATTGATCCGCTCCAAGACTTGAAAAGGTCCATTTCCCCTAGGATGTAACTTAGACTTTATCTGAACCGGGAACCTCTCTTTGCGCATATGTACCCAAACCCAATCATCAGGTTCAAATACAATTTTTGTTCGGCTCTTGTTGGCTTGCGTTGCATATTGCTTATTCTTCCTCTCAATGTTAGCTTGAATTTTAGCATGCAAATCCTTTACATATTCAGCCTTTTGCTTACCATCCATGTTAACAAACACATTAGTAGAAAAAGGTAAAATATCCAAAGGTGTTAGAGGATTAAAGCCATAAACACATTCAAACAGACTATAAGCAGTAGTAGAATGCACAGATCTATTGTAAGCAAACTCAACATGTGGTAATCGAATATAAAGACCATGTGGGAAAACCTTAGACTTAGCTTGTTTACATGCCACGCACATAGAACAAAACGAAATGACATCATGTTTCATGCGAGGCCAATAAAAATATTCATGCAGAATTTCTAAAGTTTTAGTCACTCCAAAATGCCCTATTATACCTCCACCATGACTCTCCTTATTTAATAAGGCACACATAGAACACTTAGGCACACCAAGTTTATTCTTTTTAAAAAAGTAGCCTCTATGTCTATAGAAACCATCAATAACACGCTTATCATAAGAATTCCAAACAGATCCAAAATCAACATCATTAGCATACAAGTCTTTAATGTATTCAAACCCAAGCAACTTAGCATGCAAAAATGTCAATAACGCATATCTTCTAGACAATGCATTAGCTACCACATTTTCCCTTCCAATTTTATATTTAATCACATATGGAAATGTCTCAATGAATTTTAACCACGTAGCATGCCTCTTATGCAACTTACCTTGAGACTTCAAGAATTTCGGACTCTTATAATCTAAATGGATAATGAATTCTCTCGGCCATAGATAATGCTGCCAAATTTGCCAAGTCCTCATCAATGCATATAACTCCTTATCATAAGTAGGATATTTCAGTGTTGTGAATCCCTATATCAAAGACACAACCACACTAGGCAAAGAAAGGTTAGGAGTGTTAGTAAAATAAATATCCTTGTACATGAGCACAAGGAGGTTTGGTTTGCATACCAAAGCACTCTTCACCTCACTTTTTAATGCAAAAGCACTCACTCTTTTATTTTCTTCTTTATCTGTCTCACAATTCTCTTTCTTTTTCTGCTCACATATCTCAACATCTCTCTCTTTTATCTCACTCTCAATTTTGGCCATACTCTTTTTTTTCTCACATATCTCAACCTCTCTCTCTTTTCTCTCACTCTCAATTTTGGCCATACTCTCTTTTTTCTTTTGCTCACATATCTCAACCTCTCTTTCTTTTCTCTCACTCTCAATTTTTGCCTTACTCTCTTTCTCCTTTTTTTCTTTTATTTTTCTCAACTTACACTCTTTTGTAATTCGCACTTGATCAGCATAAGTCTCAGCTAGCTTTAGGGGTGTTAGAATAAAGGTTTTCTTATGCATGGTCAATGTATATCGATTCTTGTAGCCATCATAATTAACCCTTCTATCAAATTGCCATGGACGTCCCAACAAAAAGTGTCCAGCATGCATTGGTACTACATCACAAAGTACCTCATCTTTATAGTTACCAATAGAAAAAGATACCAAAACCTGATTTGTCACCCATATCTCTCCACTATCATTCAACCATCTTAGCCTATATGGCTTAGGATGTTTCAATGTGGGTAGACCCAATTTATCAACCATCAAGGTACTAGCTACATTAGTGCAACTCCTACAATCAATAATCAAGCTACATACCTTGTTATTCACGTGGCATCTGATCTGAAAGATGTGCTCACACTGTTCATCATCAATATCATCATTGGGCTGCATATTAAGAGCACGTCTAATAACCAATATTTCTCTATTCACTTGCTTACTAATCTCCATATTATTACAATCCTCTATTAGTGGCATATCATCCTCACTAGAATGCTTACCCTTCATACGCCCCCTTTCTTCCTCACCAAAGCCAAACTGTTTGGAAGGCTTAGGTTTGGATAATGACTCAAAATTATCTAACTTCATATGTATCAACTTAAATTGCTCCTGAACCACCTTCATGTAAAATTTAAGATGAACTTTAGGTTGATTTATTTTAGTGCTCATATTTGTCTCACAAACCTCATGTGTTTGCACTCAATTTACTCTTTTTCCCTTAAAGTTCTTAAACAAGAACCTGATCAACAAACTTATCAAAAGGAACAAGTGAAATAAGAATGATAAGAATAAAATTTTAAGACGATGATGACTCAAAGAACTGAATTTGACAAATATGAGGGATACTAATATCAGAATGCTATTTTTTTTTGCTTTTTTTTTGAACGAATTTCTCTTCTTTCTCTTTTTTTTTGATTGAACTTCAGCTCACCTCTTCTTTTTTTTTGTTGAGCGATTTTTTTTTGCAGAAGAGACCAAATTCAACTAGGACTAGGAATCTGATTTTTTTTTTTGAATTTTGAATTTTTGAACAAGAAACCAAATTGAAATAGGAATATGACTCTTTTTTTTTTGAAATTCAAATTTTTTTGGAAGAAGAAACTAAATTGACTAGGACTAGGAGTTAGAATATAAGTAGGAAAAGAAAATTGACTAGAACTAGAACTCTATTTTTTTTTTCTAAAAGAACTAGAAAAACATTAACTAGAACTAGAACTAGAACTCTAATTTGACCTAAAGAAAGGAAGAAGAAGAAGAAGAAAGACTCTAGAAAATAGAAAAGAAAAGATAGGACACCAACCAAATCTCAAGGAGCCAAAGCTCTGATACCAAATGATGCGTTCCTCTAAATGAAGAAACATAGTGTTTGGCGAAAGCAAGGATCGTCTTGAAAATTCAACGGATGTTTGATCGCCACGAGTTGCCTCGATAAGATCGGATTCAGTTCTTTGCCCAAGAACTTAGGGAAGCTCTCACTTTTGGAGAAAACTCAATCGTTATTAATCATCAAAATCTGTTTAATACATGAACTTGAAGAACTCTTAAATAGACAATCAAACCTAACCCTAGTAGGAAAACCAAAAGGCCTTAAGCTCCTAATTGGACTTTTAATAAAAATATGGCCCAAATAACATTAGTTATCTGGCCCAACTAAACTAATAAAAAACAAACCCATAATTAAACTATTATTTGGGCTGCATAAAGAATGAGCCCAAATACTAATAATGTCCAAAACAAAACATTTAAACTAAAGCCCATAATACATCTTTAAATCAATGCAGATTTGAGCTAGTTATTTTCAAGATCCAACAAACTTTATTGGGCCTCCGAATTGCCCTCTTTAATGCAATCCTTAAGGCTGCAAAGTGTGGCCCACTTGATGTCTAGACTTGGCCCAACAACTTTCTCTTTAACTTGCACATCCAAGATCAAGCCCAGTAAAGCTTCTTTGGCCCGCTTCGCCCTGCTCCTAGTCATTGGACTGCATATCCCTTGCAAAAGATCTTGGAAATGGTTTAGAGTAGCTTTGACAACACCTTGATCTCCATCAGGGCGTATGCATGGTAATTGGCCATGCTACATGGGATCAAATGTTTGCTTCAAATGCGGACAGAAATGTCATTTTACAAAGAACTGCCCATAGAATATGGAGAAGCAGTTGAAACCAAGACCTTAGGCGAAAGGAAGGGTTTTCAACCTGAGCGGCCAAGAGACAACTTAATCCTCTGAAATGATTCAAGGTACCTGCTACATCTATGGATTTGCTCTTATGGTGTTGTTTGACTCTGGCTCTAGTCATTCATTTATATCAGAAAAATGTATAGAGAGTTTCAGTATCCTATTTCTAAAACCCCCTATGAACTATCTATAGTAACCCCCACAAGGGAAAGTGTCTTAACTTCCTCAGTATTTAAAGACTATTAGGTCACTATTCAAGAGAAAACTTTTTCTGTAGACCTCATCTGTCTACCCTTAAAAGGTATTGATGTCATTCTAGGGTTAGACTAGATGTCTAGAAATCGGGTTTTGCTAAATTGTTGCAACATGACTATTGAATTTCTACCTCCTACTTTAGAAGAGGAGATGCAGTTATTGATGATTAATGCCAATCAAGTCAATAGGGAGTTGAAGAATGGAGTACTTAGATACATTTTCTTGCACTTATCAAATCTGGAAGTCGAATTGAAACTTGATGAAATCCCAATAGCCAACGAGTTTTCTGAAGTATTTTTATCAGATATTCTAGGCTTACCTCCCAAGAGAGAGATATAGTTCTCTATTGATCTCCTACCTGGGACAGGGCCTATTTCTATTGCACCTTATAGAATGGCCTTAAAAGAACTACAAGAACTTAAGAAACAGTTGGAAGAATTATTAGATAAGCAATTCATTAGACCAAGTATATCACCTTGGGGAGCTCCTGTATTGTTTGTTAAGAAGAAAGATGGGAGCTTGAGACTATGCATAGATTACAGATAGCTGAATAAGGTGACTATAAAAAATAAGTATCCTTTTCTTAGGATAGATGATTTATTAGATTAACTGAAGGGAGACTCCATCTTTTCTAAAATTAACTTGAGATTGGGATACCATCAGATTATGATCAAGGAGGAGGATGTACCAAAAATAGCCTTCAGGACTAGGTATGGGCACTATGATTTTCTCGTAATGCCCTTCGAGTTGACAAATGCACCTGCAATATTCATGAATTACATGAATCACATTTTTTGACCCTACCTAGATCAATTTGTGGTAGTATTCATTGATGACATCTTGTTATATTCTAAGAGTGAGAAAGAACATGAACATCATCTCTGAATGGTGCTGTAAGTGCTGAAAGAGAAAAAGTTGTATGCCAAATTGGAGAAGTGTGGATTTTGACTGTCAGAGGTAAAATTTCTCGGACATGTCATTTTCAATAAAGGGGTAGCTGTAGACCTTAGCAAAATGGAAGCAGTGATTCAGTGGGAAAGACCAAAGACGGTTACATAAGTCAGAAGTTTTTTGAGTTTGGCAGGATACTACATGAGGTTTATACAAAACTTCTCTCGTATAGCCTTGCCATTGACTAAATTGACCAGGAAGGGAAATCTTTTCAAATGGACTGATCAATGTGAAACTAATTTCTAGAAGCTTAAGACAAGATTGACTACTCCTCTTATTTTAATTATTTCAGACCCCACAGGACATTTTGAAATGTATAGTGACGCTTCAAAGAAAGGGTTAGGGTGTGTGCTAATGTAAGACAAGAGAGTAGTTGCTTATGCCTCTAGGAAACTAAGACCTCATGAAGAAAATTATCTAACCCATGATCTTGAATTGACAGCGGTGGTGTTTGCCTTAAAGATTTGGCGACATTATTTGTACGGTGCATCATTTGAAGTATACTGTGATCATAAGAGTCTTAAGTACCTTTTTGATCAGAAGGAGTTAAAAATGAGGCAACGAAGATGGATAGACTTTTTCAATGACTTCAAGTTTGAGATAAAATATCATCTAGGAAAGGCGAATGTTGTAGCTGATACCTTGAGTAAAAAATCTCTACACATGGGTCAGATGATGGTGTATGAGATGCAGATGCTAGAGGACTTTTGAAATTTGAAGCTGGCCACTACTCTTACTCCAAAGAAGCTAATCATTAATGGTTTCAGTATAGAGTGTGACTTTAGAGCCCAGATCAAAGAGGCTCAAGCTCACAACTAATACTTACAGGATTATAAAGATCAAGATAATTTTTCTATCTTGGAAGATGGAGTAATTATGTATTTGGGAAGGATTTGTGTCCCTCAAGAACAAGAGTTGAGGACTAAGATCCTGCAGAAAGTACATCAGAGTAAGTACACAGTCCATCATGGATCCACTAAAATGTAACAAGATTTTAAGAAGATGTACTGGTGGCCAGAGATGAAAAAAGACATTACTGAGTTTGTGGCGAAATGTTTAATTTGTCAGAAGGTAAAGGTAGAGCATCAAAAGCCAGTAAGATTTCTACAACCTCTTAAGATTCCTTTGTGGAAATAGGACCGTATTTTGATAGACTTTGTGGTGGGCTTACCTAAGACTATTGTTGGACATGACTCTATCTGGGTAATAGTTGACAGATTAATCAAATCTGCTCACTTTTTATCCATAAAAATTAACTATTTACTTGACAAATTAGTCCAATTGTACATTTAGGAAATAGTTAGACTGCATGAAATTTTCTTAAATATCGTTTCTGATAGAGATCCAAGGTTCACGTCGAGGTTTTAGAAGGCGTTGCAAGAAGCTTTTGGTACCCAGTTGTGGTTCAGTACTGCCTATCATCCTCAGACTGACAGACAGACATAACAGACATTTAAACCCTAGAAGATATGTTGAGGGCCTGTGTGATAGGGCAAGGTAAAGGATGGGATAAGTATATACCTTTAGTGGAGTTTGCTTATAATAATAGCTATCACTCTAGTATTAAGATGGCCCCCTACAAAGTTTTATATGGTAGGAAGTGTCGATCTCCACTATGTTGATTTGAGGTAGGAGAAAAGAACTTGCTGGGTCTTGATCTAGTTCAACAAACTACTAAACAAATCAGGATGATACGAGACAAAATACTTACAGTTCAGAGTCTGCAAAAGATCTACTATGATAAGAGACATAGACCTTTGGAGTTTAAGGAAGGAGACCATGTATTTCTAAAATTTTTCCCGACTACTGGAGTTAGTAGGTCTCTCAAAACTAGAAAGTTAAGTCTGCGATTTTTGGGACCCTACCAAATTCTGAAGAAAGTGGAGACGTCAGCATGTCAAGTTGCTCTCCCACCTAATTTATCCAACCTGCATAATATTTTCCATGTATCACAGCTGCAGAAGTATCTTCCAGATTCCTCACATGTAATACAGGATGAACCAATCCAAATAAAGGAGAACATGACATACTAGTTAGTACCACCATCCATATTGGACATCAACGTGAAGCAATTGAGAAATAAAATCATTTCCCTGGTTAAGGTGTTATGGGAAGGTTTGACTCCGGAAGAAGCAACTTAAAAGCTGAAAGAAGTCATGAGGAAGAAATATCCGCAATCGTTCTTATTAGGTAATTTCTAAAATTGAGGACAAAATTTCTTTTAGGGGGAGAGAAATGTAACATTCCTAATTTTGTTTTTTTATTAATAAAGGTACAGAAATATTTAATTAAGGAAATAAAATTTATAGACAATTTTTAGATATCTAAGGAAATATAATCCTTAG
This sequence comes from Gleditsia sinensis, assembly GCA_037074535.1. NCBI lineage: Eukaryota > Viridiplantae > Streptophyta > Magnoliopsida > Fabales > Fabaceae > Gleditsia > Gleditsia sinensis. The sequence goes on along the minus strand of CM073473.1, from coordinate 30,609,250 downwards.
AAATTCTTCACTTTATGTGTATGCATAGAAAATGTTTCTAACATTAAGGGAACAAGTAAAGAGAGAAAATCTAATAGGAAAAATTAAAAATAACATACTAAAGAGAGGCGAAATTCTTTGGCAAGAAAGATAAATTTTTTTGTGTTAAGTAAGTTAAGGTCTTAAAATTTTAAGAAGATTGGATTAGGGTAATTTTTCATAATTCAAGAGTTAAAAATTTCTAAATTTAACATCTCCACCCATAAATTAGGCTTTCACTTATGGACACTTCATATAGAGTTTTTCACTTCACATAAGTTTCTAACAAGCCTATTGGATAGCCTAAGCAAGAATAAAACATAGACTTGGACTAAAATATAGATGTTGGACTGATAGTCCAAAAATTATGAAAATGTGACCAAGCATTCCATGAAAGGTATAATTTTAGCCAAAGTAAAAGAAATGGGTAAGAATGAGCCCAAATCCAAGAGGAAAAAAAATAAGAATCATGTGAGGAAATAATAGTGCAATAATAATCAAGATTAGGTCACATGGCATTAAGACAAAACATCTATATCCTACATTCATAATTTCAATAAGTAGGTAATAATACATGGCATTCGGACAAAACATCTATATCCTACATTTATAATTTCAAAAAGTGGATAATAATACATAGCATTATGACAAAATATCCTTATCCTACACAAATAATTTTAGCCAAGCAAGGGAGATCCAATGGCTGAAAATTTGCCACTAAGAAAGGTAAACCTATCATGCATGATTAAGACAAAAGAAAAAGAAAAAGAATCTCTAAATTAAAGGGACCTTATCCCTTGTCTTAAGAATATATTATCATAATTTTTAAAATACAAATCTCCTTTTGCTATGCATATCTTGACTAAGGAAGAGGAAGATAAGAACATGAGTTATTTTTTTCAAAAAAACAACTAAGTGCATCCTAATTGTGATAAGGTAGACCCATGATCATGAAAAGTGAATCATTTGATAGTTTATTTAAGCAAAACCCACCCCTATAACATTATAATTTCGTCCAAGTAAGGGAGAGGAAAAAATAGAAGCAAGGTAAAGTGAGGAAATGAGAGAAAGAAAGGAGAAGAAAGGAAAGAAGAAGAAGGAGAAGTCTAGAGTACTAAGGTGTCGTTTGGTTGGTGGCAAAGAAAGGAATGAAAAGGAATAGAAAGGAGAATTGAGAATGGAATGGAATATAATGGAATATTGTAAAAAAAATTACGTTTGGTACGCAATGGAATAAAATAGAATGAAAAGTTGACAAAAAGACAGAAATACCCTTGAAGTATAAAAATAGTAAAATAATATTATTTAATTTTAAAAAATTATTTAAAAATAATATAAATATAAAAATAATTAATAATATTTTTTTTAAATATTAATAAAATTGAAAAATAATTTAAATATTATTTTTTATTTTATTTATTAATAATAAATAGTTTGTAATTTGTAAAGAGAATAATATGAAATTATTTATTTGGTGGTGGGTTTCGTCTTTGGCTTTGCTTGCAATTCTAGTTTTTTAAGATCCCATTTAATTCTTGCAGAGTATCCCATTTTTGTTCAGGAACTATGAGCAAGGGGCCGAGAGATGGAACGAAGAAATTAAAGGATGAGGGTGTTTCCGTCTTTTCAAATTGCATTCCATTGCCTTTTTCCGTTTCCATCACTTTTGAAAGTCAATCCACGTTCCCTTGCATAAAGCAATATGGATTCCGTAGAGTTTAGCAATCCATCAACCAAACACGTATACGATGGAATGGGAATCCAGATTCCCATTCCATCGCCTTATCTCTGGCTACCAAACGGAGCCTAAGTACTCAAGGTAATTTAACTTAATCTCCACTTGAATTTATCTTTTTTCTTCATCCTTGGGGTTCAAAAACTCACCCTCCTTCTCTTATTTAAGCTACTATAAAAGCTAAAGGAAGGGAGGAATCTTGCTACTTCCTTCAAGAGGAAACAAGAAAAAGAATTCACTAAGTGAGCTAGGGAGATCTTTAAGTAGGTTTAACAATATCTCTTTTTGAAGAAATGTTTTGAAATTTGTAACATTTATTTGAGATTTTGATCGTAGAACTTTGATAAAATTTACGATATTTGCTACTTTGATGATTGGTCATGGATGTTGCTATATCATGTTACATGTTATTTTGTATATGATTCATGTTTTGGACATTACGGTTGGTGTGGAAAGTTTTGCATAGGTATGGCTATGGATGGTAAAATTACTATGATTTTTATGCTACTATTTTGTATATTTGAATGTAGTGAAAAATTGATGGAATATGATTAGATGTAAAGAAAATGGAAGAGGATGTAATATAATGATGAACTAAAACCTTAGGAAAGGATTGGTTAGGAAACTGGATTTCGGGGTAATCAGGGAAGCTTCAGTTTTTGAAATTATGAGAAGAATCGGTTAGGAATTAAAAGAAATGGTTAACATAAAAAATAAAGATCTATGTCTAAAGGAGTTTTAGCCACTTGAATAACTTAATTTGGAATTCAAATGAAGGTAATATTGCCCGATATGTAAGCAGTGGTAAGAAAATGATTAACCAGGGAAGAATATGTCAGGTATGCTTATGTGTTTGAATTTCTGGGACAAATCTATGGGGACTTAAAAGACATTCTTAACATGAAAAATGTAGATCTATATTTCAAGATTTTTTAGCCACTGGAATCATTCAAATTGGAATCAATATGAGGGCGATATGGTCAGATTAGTAAGTAAAGGTCAGAAACTAACTAACTAGGGAAGAATCTGTTAAGTATGCTTCTGTGTTTGAATTTTTAGAAAATATTTGTAAAGAATTAAAGGAAATTATTAACATAATAAATATAGATATATGTATCATGGATCTATAGACTCTGAAATCACTTAATTTGGAGTCTATATGAGAGAGGAATGGCTAATTAATGAGTAAATGTTAGAATCAGTCTAGAATCCAGGGTGGTAAATGTAAGTGTTTTTGTTTTCAATTTTTTGGAACTAATTAGTAAGGAATCTGAAGAAATGATAATCATGAAAGTTGTATATAAATATCTTAGAATTTTATAATATTTAGAATAACCTCAATTGGAGTGTTTATTAGGGCGATATGGTCCGATTAGTAAGTAGAGGTCTGAACTTACCCGAGAAGAAATAATATTGAATTTGAGGGAGTAATAACACCACGATTACTTAATATTTCACTACAATGTTCAACATAAGGGTTTTAAAGGATTGTCTTATCTTTCAATTAACACTAAGATCACCTTAATCGATTTTAAAATAAGGGTGTTATGCTCTGTTTAGTAAAGATATGATAATAATATTTAAAAAAGAAGAAGAATATTATAAATGAAAATAACAAATGACTAGTGTATGCCATAGTAATTGCCATTGCATGAAATCCTTACCATATTAAGTGGGTAATTTTGACATAGAAATATTTTATAAAGTGATATTTGAAACGATTATGTTTATGGCATGATTACAAATGATTTTTTAGTAATTATTATATTTTGATGAAAATTATGGCATGTGAATATAATGAACATATCTTTTATTGAAATTATATTTATGGCTATTAATGTGATAAGAAAAGAAAAGAAAAGAAATGAGCATGGTCATATGGCAGTCCGTGTGGTGCACCAGTAGGGGACGCCCCACCAACGGTTATGATTATGTTAATGAGAAAAGAAAGAGAAAGTGTGCCATGTCAGACGGAGCGAGAAAAGGCCGTTCTGGAGAGTTGAAAGTACTCACCCTGACCGGAGTAGTTTAATATGAAAATAAATTGATGGTCATCATATGATATTCTGAAAATAGTTATTCATGCCATACATGTCATAACTGTACGATTTTCATGTGTATAGATAAAGTGCATTCAAGTGACCTAAAGATAATTGCTGTAGTTTATACAGATGAACATGATGTGACAATCATTATTGGTAATGATTTGTTGTTGAATCTACTGAGATTTATTTCTCACTATATTTTCATATCATGTTCAGAAAACTATGTTATGGAGATATTCTCTATGACTGGCTTTTAGCGTACGTTGGGTCGAGTTGGCTAAGATCCCGGTGAATGTGCAACCACTCGCACTCGTATCTTTGGAACTGGTCAATATGGATGAATAAAATGTAGACTTATATGTGTTTGATTTTCGTACATATGTTTTGATTAATAGTGTGTACGTGAATCCAGAATTATATAAGTGTTAATGGTATTTCTTAAACCTTATTTATGTTTGGTTAATTGAATTGAATGTTATTATGAGTTAAATAGTTAGAAGTAAGAAGGTAACGACTTCATGGAATTTTAGAAATATACATATAAGTATATATGTAAAAAAAATGGATTTGTTATAGATAGAAATATAGATTCACCTCCTAGAAAAACTAGATACGTACATGAAAATTTACATTAGTGTTTCCTTCATTGTTTATCAGCTATAGAAGTCAAGAAAGCCTGCACTCTATTCTGGGTTTACAAGGCAAACTTAGAAATATTTGTTAAAATATATAATACACTATATAATGGTGTTGTTGGAGAGGAAGAGATACCAACAGAGTTTTAGAAAAAAAGGGCAATTATAGCTACGGGTTTACCAATATGAGAATGAGGATGCAGAGAATACAATGGGAAGATTACTTCTTTTATGATTATATCTTTTACAATGGCTACCACAAGTGGCATCATCTTCAGTTTTGATATTGGAATTTCACCGGTGCCTAGATTTCCTAATTTGAGACACCATAAGTACAAGGCCCATGCAGCTAAGGCTTACGATTCACATTCCCATACCAATGTATATTCCCAATCTTTCTTTTAAGATCCACCAAAAAAGAAAAACAATTAAGCTCAAAACTGAAATTTTGCTCAAACAGAGCACATAAGGGTCATCACTATGAAAGACACTCAAGTAAAGCTATGTCATTAACTAACCTAACAGTTACAGTTCATTTCATGAAGCCTAAAACACATAGTTTAAGCTAAAAGTAGAATCTACTGTAACTTGGGAAAATAAATCTGCATTTTCTCCTATTACCATTTATTCATCGTCAGCGGAATAAATATATGCCCATACACTCAATTTTTCTCATAACCATTTTGAGCAAGCAACTAGTAATATGATAAATTCAAAAGCCTAATGAACACAAAGGGATATGGTAATAGCTGTAGTTGTTCAGCTTTATAGAGAGCTTATCATTAAGATACCTAGCATGATGCGAGCATAGAAAACTAATGGCAAAAAATATACAGCAAATGGTTTCGGTAAATTTATAATTTCAAACACTCAGAAAAGGGAAAAATATCTAAACAAAAATATATAGTAGCCAAAAATACAAAGAAATGGCAAAGAACACTCCTTACATTCCAGAAATCAGGATAAACCCATTACATTTAGCACAGAAAACTAATGGATTTAGATAAATCAAAGAGGTTCAAAGATTGTTGAGCACAACTTACTCACCATGCAAAATAGAGAATTTAGCCCCAAATCCTCGGTTGTCCAAGAGCTTCACAATGGAGATGGAGGTGGTGGTCCGATGGATGTCAAAAATTGGCCCACACTTTCCCTCGTTGACAGAAAATGGTCCAGTGGACGGCAAAACAGAGAATTTCTGACCTTTTTATTGAGCTATCCTAAGGCTCCTTCCCTTTAATCCCCCTTTGTAGAGCAAAATGGAGGTCTGAAAAATAAAAGGGGAAAAAGAACCCTTGTAATTTTTCACATTTTTCCTTTTTTTAAGCTATCTTTAGTGGCGACACCTATAAATCACCATAGAAAATATTAGAAACACATTTTTACTCAACCTTCAGTGTCGACATTTTCAAAGTCGTCACTGAAATCATGCTTTTTTGTGGCGACGTATCTAAGTCGCCACTGAAAGCATGATTTTTTGTGGCGATATATCTAAGTCGCCATAGAAAGTCAAATTTTCAGTGGCGACCTCTAGGGTCGCCACTGAAAATAGTATTTAGTGACGAATTTATAAGGTCGCCACTGAAAAGTTGCCACAAAAAATTTATTTTCTTGTAGTGTAAAGAAGGTCCAATGGAGGGGGTTCAAATGAATGACAAATTAATTGAAGAATTTACTTTAGAGGAGTCCATCAAAATTTCAATAAACTCTATAGTGGGTATTACAACCATTAACACTATGAAATTGAAGGGGTAAATTAAAAGGGAGCAAGTCCTAGTTCTAATTGATAGTGGGGCTTCCCATAATTTTATATCCAAAACTATAGTTAAAAAAATTGATGCTACTAGTAGAAGGGATCAAGCAGCTTAGGGTGATTGTGGGCAATGGTTATAGAGTGCTGGGGGAAGGGTTTGATAAGGAATGAATTTAGAAGTACAAGGGATGACAATCACTGAAAATTTCTTTCTTTTTGAGCTTGGTGGGTTAATGTGGTTTTAGGTTTTCCTTAACTAAGTTCATTAAGAGAAGTACAGGCTTAGTGGAGACAAATGACTATGAAGTTAAGAATCAAAGGACAATTGTTTTATTTATGGGAGATCCTACATTATTAAAAACACCAATCTCATTGAAGGCCATGCTTCGATCTCTTAAGGGTGAAGAAGAAGGTTATTTGGTAAATTTAGGGAGTTATCTTTGCAAGTGGAAGATGAGCTTAAAGAGCATATGATTGAAATACAACATATTTTATCACAGTTTTCTAACTTATTTATACAACCTAAAGTACATCCTTATCGAAATAGAGATCATGCCATTTAGTTACAACCTAGCACAACATTAGGCTATATGGATACCTTCATTAACAAAAAAATGAAATTAAAAAAAAGGTAAAGGAAATGCTTATGGCTAAAATTATATGTCTTAGTAGTATCTCATTCTCCAATCCAATTTTACTGGTTAAAAAAAATGGGAGTTGGAGATTTTGTGTGGATTATTAGGCTTTAAAAAAAAGTTAATGTATTAGATAAATTTAATATTTCAACCATTGATGTGTTGTTGGATAAGCTAGGAAGAGCTACTATTTTGTCTAAGCTGGACCTAAAGTTAGGATATCATCACATAAACATAAAACAACATTCTGGACTTGCAAAGGCAATTACAAAATTGTATTCATGCCTTTTGGTTTGACTAATACACCTTCCACATTTCAAACTCTTATGAATAATATTTTCAAAAGGTATCTAAGGAAGTTTAAACTTGTTTTCTTTGATGATATTTTAATTTATAGCCTAGATTATTTGTCTTAATTATCACATTTAAAGGTGGCTTTTAAAGTGTTATAACAACATCAACTAATAGTGAACCAGAAGAAATGTTTATTTCATAGTTTAAGTTGGAGTATTTGGGGATGTTATTATAGCAGGAGGTGTACAAGAAGATCCTTCCAAGGTTAAGAGTATGTTGAAATGGCTAGTTTTGAAAGATCTTAAGGCTCTTAGGTTTTTTAGGTTTAAACAAGTATTACCAAAAATTTGTGCGAGGGTATGGGAAGATTGCAACACCATTGACAAACCTTCTAAAAAAGATGCATTTATTTGGAGTGGGTAGGCTTAAAAGGCTTTTGAAAAGCTTAAAATGGCAATGACTACTATACCGGTATTAGCTAGCTATATTTTTCTTGCTTGTTTGAACTAGAGATTAATACTTTAGGTACTAGGATATGTGCTATCCGCACACAAAAAAGGAGACCAATAACCTTCTACAGCTAAGTATAGTCTCAAAAAGCTAGGCAGTGTTTAGTGTATGAGAGGCAATTGATGGCCATAAGGTTGGTAATTCAGAAAAAGAGACATTGTCTCCTCAATCATATTTTTGTAATAAAAACTGATCAAAAGAACTTGAAATTTCTATTGAAACAAAGAGTGATGAGGCCTAAATAACAGTGGTTGGTTTCTAAGTTAATACAATCCAAGTTTAAAATTCAGTACAAAATGGGGAATGAGAATAAAGTGGTAGATGCTTTATCTAGAAAAGAGGAAGAGAATGAATTGGTTGCTTATTCTGTGGTGCATCTTTTGGGGTTAGATGAATGGAAGCAAGAAGTACAAAAAGATGAAAAACTTATGGCACTAATAAATAGAATCATTACAAGTGACTCTACTTTACCAGGGTACAACTTTAGTAATGGTCATTTATTCTATAAAGGTAGGTTGGTTCTTCCCAAAAAGATCCCCAAAATTTCTCTTTTAATCCTAGAATTCCATGCTTCTCCTATGGATGGCCATTTAGGATATTTTAGAACATATAAGCGGTTGACATGGGTGGTTTATTGGGAAGGCATAATACGCGATATTCAACAATTTGTAGCTTCCTGTGATATATGCCAAAAGAATAAATATTTAGCCATGAGCCTAGTAGGTTTGTAGCAACCTTGTCCCTCAGCAGGTTTAGGAAGATTTAAGAATGGATTTCATTGGGGGCTTTCCAAAAGCCAGTGGGTATAACACAATAATGGTGGTGGTGGACAGCTTTACTAGATATAGTCATTTTATTCCTGTTTGTCATCCTTATATAGCTAAGCATGTGGCTGCTATTTTTACTAAAGATGCAGTGTCCTTACATGGAATTCCCAAATCCATAGTATCTGACAAAGATAGGGTTTTTATTAGCCAATTTTGTAAAGTTAGTAGGAACCAATCAAACAGAAGTAATGAACCTTTGTTTAGAGACTTATCTGAAACCAAAGTAGTGGTCTAAATGGTTGTCTTAAGCAAAATTTTGGTATAATACCTCATACCAAGGCTCATTAGGGGTGACTCCTTTTAAAGCTCTTTATAAGAAGGAGCGACTGACATTATTGAACTTCGAGGATTATGCATCACCAGTGGAGGAACTGGATGAATATATCAAAATAAGGAATTTTATTTTAGCTAAGCTTAAGGAAAATCTAAACACAATCAATTTGAAATAAAGTTGGCCTCAAACAAAAAACGTAGATGTTAATTTTGAGGTAGGGGACTTTGTGTATCTTAAACTTAGACCTTACAAACTCAAGTCATTAGCATCAATGTTAAATGAGAAGTAACGTTAGCCAAGTACGAGAAAGTGGCTTACAAATTAAAGCTACCTCCAACACCTAAGATCCATCCAATGTTTCATGTATCCTAGTTGAAAAGATTAGCCAACAAAGTTATGTAGATCCAGCGTTTGCCACCATTTCTCAATGATGAGTTATTTCTCCAAGTCCCACTGGAAGAGGTAAGACAAGTCAAGAATTTAATGAATGATAGCTAAGAAGTTCTAATTAAATGGAAGGATTTTCCTGAGTGTGATAATACTTGGGAGTCCTTTGAGGTTATGCAGACATAATTTCCTACTTTCCCCCTTGAGAACAAGGTGCAACTTATAAAGGGAGATAATGATGGATTCTCTATATCCCTAATTACCCACGTGTATAGCAAAAGGAAAAAGGGTGAGACCAAGCTACATGAGAAAGAAAGAGAATAAGGGCAGCCAGAGCAGTTATTATTAAGGCCAAAAAAGGAATAAGATTAGTTATCCACAAGGGTAGTTTCTGGCTGTAATGGAGTAGTTATCGAGTTGTGGCAATTGCAACTAGTCTGATTAATTGGTAGGATGGTTCTTAGATGGGTGTGGAAGATTTTGAGTGGAAACTTCTGGAAGAGACCTTTGGCTTCTTGAGTTGTTGGAAAGTGGTACATTATCTATTGTTTTCTCTCTATTTATAATTTTTGTTACCAATACTCTTAAGTGTTTTCTACTACGTAATTGTTGTAACTATGTGAAATTCTATTTAAATTCCAAACATTATTTGTTGGAATTTCTTTCTAGAGCAAACTATTTTTTTTCCAAGTTTCCAATAGGCCTTGAATTTAATTAAGCACTAACTAGATTGTTATTTACCTATTTTGATTTTTTTTTTGGATCTGTAACCTTCAATTTGACAAAGTAAAGTTAACTAGATATTATATATCAGGTTGGATTAGTTTTGGTTATTATTTATCATAATAGTTTACTGTCAGTTACTGGTTGTGGACTTATTTATCATATTGGCATTGTTTGTATTGATGTTTTGTTTGTTATTTATTAGATTAGCTGCATTGTGCTATGTTATTTTCAATATGATTTATGAACTTGATGGAGGACTAGATCTCCATCAAAAGTTATGCTAAGAAAATGTATGAAAATGCTGGAATTAATGGTGAAGATATAGAGAATTGCAAGAAGAAAATAAACATTTGTAGCATTTCGAGACTATTATATGTCTCCCATAACCCAATTCCTAATGCCTACTTCTCAGCTCTGCACAAACCCTTTATTTATACTAAATCCTTAGCAAACTACCCAAAACCGCTTGTATCCCAAGCTGCCATTTGTCCTTTAGCCCAAACCCCTTAAACATATTCATATTCTTCCTTCTAACTGTGGAGTTCCATCATGACCAATTTTGAAGGTATGGGGTTTCTATTTTTCTGCTACACACTAGCTTGGGTGGAATGTAAGTCATAAATTGCATAAGTGCAATAAATTAAAAGTGAAAGTCTAAGAAACATACCTCCAACCATAGTAATTAGATTCCTTAAAAATACAATTACTAGATATAAGTTAGAATAGAGAAAATTTCTCTAGTCTATCCAAGTCTTGATCTGTGTATTTGATGGAGAATCATAGGATTTCTTGTAGACTAAAGACCCTTATATCAGAAAAAAAATTTCTGAGTATTTCAATATATCTTTCTTTCCACCAAAGAAGGGGTATTTATAATTGATGAATGGTTGTCATAACCACCTTGTCCTTTTTCACAAGGGACACATTTTTACATAGGGATACATTTTCATATAGGGACACCTTTTGGCATAGGGATATCTTTTCATATAGGAACACCTTTTTATATAGGGACATCTTTTCACAAGGTCACATTTTTCATGTAGGATCACCTATTCACATAGAGAGATAACTACTAAATAAAAATAGGCCACATGTATTTTTTTAATTAATATAATTAACATTCTCCCACTTGGCCTATTAAACACTTTATACATACCAATTCAATATTGATACATCTTTAAATCTCCCATGGACATAATATCTCCATACTCAAACAAAAGGATTTAAATTACATGAATCATAGCGGTAAGTCATTTAGAATAAGTATTACTTTCCATGTATTGCAATACAACTAAATCCTCTTGAATGAGAACCATATGTGGTACATATCTTTATGAATGAACTTTTAAATGTTCATTTAGGGTCACCAAAAACATACATTGACGTTCTCTTGAACTTTATGTATATACAACTAAATAAGAGAAGACAAATATAAATTAATGGAGTTTTTCAAATCGACAAAATGCGATACCAAAACATAAGGGTACCTCAATTACATAGGATTACATAATAGAACTGAGTCTCATATGCTCAACATGTTCTTTATAAGCAACATGTGGTAAACATTTTGTTAAGGGATCTGCAATCATCTGTTTAGTACTGATGTGTTCTATAACCAACTTGTTTGCTTTGATATGTTCTTTAATAGATAAATACTTAATGTCGATGTGCTTATTGCGACTTCTGCTTTTATTATTCTTGGCCAAAAATATTGATGCGAAATTATCACAGTAAATCCTTAATGGCTTAGCAATTATATCAACAATTACAAGCCCAACAATAAAACTTCTCATCCATATAGTCTATGATGTTGCTTCAAAGCATGATACAAACTCTGCTTCAGTGGTAGAAGTAGCAATCAAAGATTACTTTACACTTCTCCAAGAAATGAACCCTCCGGCTAATAAGAAAACATATCCAGATGTTGAATTTCTTGAGTCATGGCAATCAGTAAAGTCAGAGTCTGATTATCCAACTACTTCCAAATGATCAGATAGTCTATATGTTATCTTATAGTCCTTAGTTCCCTAAAGGTATCATATGACTTTCTTTGCAGCTCTCATATGGTCCAAACTAGGGTTACTTTGATATCTTCCCAACATTCCAATTGCATATGCAATGTCAGGTCTTGCGCAAACTTGAGAATACATTAAACTTCCAACTGCAGAAACATAATGAATGTTTTTCATTTGTTCTTTTTTTAAAACATTTATTGGGCTTTGTTCCAAACTGAATTTGTCACCTTTGACTATAGGTGCAACACTAGATGAACAATCCTTCATGCGAAATCTCTCTAAAAATTTATTGATATAGGCCTATTGAGACAATCCTAATATCCCTCGAGATCTGTCTCGCTCAATCTTTATACTTATGACATAAGAAGCTTCACCCATATCTTTCATGTCAAATTGTTGTGAGAGAAATCGTTTAACCTCATAAAGTAAACCCAAATAACTTGAAGCAAGTAAAATATCATCTACATATAGGACCAGAATAATTATTTTACTCCCAATGATTTTATGGTATATACATTAATCCATAATATTCTCTGTAAAACCAAATGAAGAAATAAAATTATAAAATTTTAAATACCACTCACGGGAGGCTTGTTTCAGTCCATATATAGATTTCTTAAGTTTGTAAACTAAGTGATCATTGACATCTAAAATGAAACCTTCTGGTTGTTTCATGTAAACATCTTCATCTAAATCTCTATTGAGGAATGTTGTCTTCACATCCATTTGATGTAGCTCTATATCAAAATGAACTACTAATGCCATGATTATTCAAAATGAATCATTCTTAGAAACAGGAGAAAATGTATCATATAATAAATTTCTTCTTGTTGAGTGAATCCTTTGACCACAAGTCTTGCCTTATACCTTTCAATATTGCCTAAAGAATCTCTTTTAGTTTTAAAAACCACTTACAGCCAATGACCTTTCCTCCTTTAGGTAATTCAACAAGATCCCATACTTAATTGTTAGCCATTGAATTCATCTCATCCTTCACGGCATCATATCATAATGTGAATTTATTTTTACTTATACCCTGTGAAGACGTGACAGGGTCATCTTCAACACCAATGTCTATGTAAGATTCTTATGGGTACACAATATAATATGAAAAAATTGCAAGTTTCTTAACTCTTAAAGATCTTCTTAATGTTACATCAACATCTTCAGTTTGAGAATCCTGAATAATCGAATCTACAAGAGTGTCCTCCTGATGAAATAGTTCTCCAAACATTGGTTGTTCCTGAGTAATCAATCTTGATGATTATCATGAAAAACAACCAATTGATTTGAAGATGTGGGAATAGATTCTTCTCCATTATGTTCCTAAATGACTAAGTTTCGAGGATGACTACTCCTACTAATCTCATCATTCTCAAGAAACTGTGTATTCTTAAATTCTACAATTCTCGTTGTACGAGATGGACAGTAAAATCTATATCCATTAGACTTTTCTGCATAATCATCTTGAGCCTAACTTTGTCTCATGTGGATCATAAACCCTAACTTCAGCTGGATCCCCAAACATATACATGTCTTAAACTAAGTTTCCAACATTTCCATAACTCAAAAGACATTTTATGAACTGCCTTGGTTGGAACCTTATTTAGTACATATGCCGCAGTTTTTAAGGCTTCACTCCACAGAGACAATGAGAGATTTGAGTTACTAATCATAGTCCTCACCATATCCATTAATGTCTGATTCCTTCTTTCAGCCACACCATTTTATGATGGTAAGCCAGGCATTGTATACTGTGCCACAGTTCCTTCTTCCTTAAGGAACCTTACAAATGGACTTGTTCATTGTCTATGTTTAGTGTACCTTCCATAAAATTTACCGCCTCTATCTGACCTCACGATCTTAATTGATTTACCTAATTTTTTCTCTACTTTTGCTTTATAGATCTTAAAAGCATCTAGTGCTTTGTTTTTATCATAAAATAAGTAGAGATACATATATCATGAATAGTCATTAATAAAGGTAATGAAATATTTCTAACCATTAAAGCACATATCATAAGGTCTTGAAATATCAGTGTGTAGGATCTCTAATACATCAGAACTCCTCCTAACACCTTTCTTGGACTTGTTAGTTTGCTTTCCTTTAATGCAATCTAAACAAATACCAAAATTAGTAAAGTCAATAGCCTCAAGGACTCCATAATTTACTAATATCTTAGTTCTATCAATGGAGATATAACCTAATCTCCTATGCCATAACATAGAGGATTTTTCATTTATAACATTATACTTAATGCCAATATTATTACCATACACAGTTGTGAGGCTAAAATCAAAGGTGGAATTTAAATGAATTTTAAACAACCTATCATCCATAATACCATTACCAACTAGAACATTCTCTTTGTACAAATGTAAAGTATTATCAATGAAATTGAAACTAAAACCACAAGATATAAGTCTTGAAACTAAAATAAGGTTTCTTAAAAAAGAAGGAACTTAAAAGGTTCTTTCAAGGTCTAATACAAAGTCAAAATCAAGTACAAGTCTATAGGTTCCAACCGCTTTTACATATGAACGCATCTTATTTATCGAATAGATCGAACATTCACTTTTGGTCGGTTTCTTGTGGTTTACAAAACCGTAAATGGTACTGGCAACATGGATTGTAGAACCAGAATCAATTGACCAAGTTTTATATAAAACATGAACTATATTAGATTCAAAATACACTAAAGAGAAGAGATTATCTTTCTTTTTAAGCCAATACTTGAATTTTGGACATGATTTTTTATATGTCATTTTTTCTTACAAAAGAAGCATTTGACATCGCCCTTATTAATTTGATTAAGAGACGCTTTACCCTTTCCTTTCTTAGATGATTTCTTAACATGAGTTGCCAAATGTGCACTTTCAATCATTTTTTGATTCAATGTGCCTTCCTCTTGTACACACATAGTCAAAAGTTTATTAATTGACCATTTCTCTTTATGTGTGTTATAAGATATCTTAAAAGGTCCAAAATGAGGAAGAAGTGAGTTAAGGATGAAGTGAACCACAAATGACTCAGAAATTTCAATCTCCAAAGATTTCAGTTGAGATGTTATGTCTTGCATTTTCATTATGTGCTCACATGCATCACTGGTGCCATTAAACCTCATGGAACATAATTTTGTCATTAGGGTGTTTGCTAATGCCTTATCAGAAGTCTCAAACTGATCCTGAATAGCTTTGAGATATTCTTTAGTTTTAACACATTTAGGGATTGATCCATGGATACTTTTTTCAATATGAGACTTAATAAACTTCAAACTCAAACGATTTGATCGCTTCCAAATATCTTATGATGTTTTCTCATCTTGGGTGCTTGATTCCGTGGGTTTTGGTGGTTCATCAACTTAAAGTGCTAAATCAAGGTCCATACATCACAATGCAAGGAGAATTTTCTCATTCCAATCAAAATAGTTATCATCACTCAGAGGAACAATATTTGAGAAATCAAATGTTGGGATGGATGAAGTTTGAACTACTACAAAATAAATAACAAGCTTACTACTCATGTAATGAAATCTAATATGAAATATTTACCCATGTAAATAAATCAAAACAAATAAATCAATATATCATTATAATCTTTCTTGTGGGCTTAGACTATAACACGCAAGTGATTTAATTTTTTTATGATGGAACTAGAATGAGATCTATAAATAATTATCTAGACCTATGGGCAATTAGAATTTAAATATATCAATGTTACTATCCCATCTTAATTAATTACGTAATTATAATAATTACCCTGTGGGGTTAAATTATTATATAACCATAATTAATTATAATTATTGATGTCATTAACTTTATGTGACTAAACTTAATATCACTTGATATTTTATGTAATTAAGAATGTTGTGGCTATTATTTAACTACACAAATGTCAACTTAAATATGACATAAAAATTATTGACTAAACTTTATGTCAATAGTCTATATATTTTTATTTATTTATTTAGGAAAACCAAATATATGCATATAAAAGTAAGTATGCATAAAATCATAAATAAATATGAAGGATTAAAAAAATTGAAAAATAAAAATAAATTTGCAAATAACATCTCTCATAACGTCAACAATTACTATAAATAAAATTATTGCATACACTTTTCTAACCATGTTGAGAGTTGAGTTGGAGAAGAGGTGCAATCATTTCTAGAGGGGATATGGATTTAAATCCCATGGAATGGGTATGAATGTTTTTCTTTTTCTTTTTTTATACATCAATGACCCAACACTCCATAAGAGAAAACTCCAAACAACATATAACATTCTCATATTTCTCAATTTAAAAATTTAATGGAATAAAAGACTAGACTAGAAGTATGTCTCTGATACCAAATGTAAGTCATAAATTGCATAAGTGCAATAAATTAAAAACGGAAGCCTAAGGAACATACCTTCAGTCATAGTAATTAGATTTCTTAAAAACACGATCACTAGATATAAGTCAAAATAGAGAAAATTTGTCTAATCTATTTAAGATCTTGATTCGTATACTTGATGGAGAATCACAGATTTTCTTGTAGACTAGAGACTCTTATATTAGAAAAATATTTTTTGAGTGTTTCACTATATTCTTCTTTCCATCAAAGAAGAGGTATTTATAATTGATGAATGGTTGTCATAACCACTTTATACCTTTTCACATAGGGACACATTTTTACATAGAGATAGATTTTCATATAATGACACCTTTTCATATAGGGATACCTTTTTATATAGGGATATTTTTTCACATAGAGTAATATTTTTGATGTAGGGTCACCTATTCACATAGGGAGATAACTACCAAATAAAAATGAGCTACATATATTTTTTTAATTAATATAATTAACATGGAAAAGTAGCATAATCTTGTCACTACTATAGATTGGTTGTTTTGGGCTTTGTTATTGTATATGGTGCTGTTAATAGAAATGGTTATGCTTAATTCACTCTTGTCAATACCTTCAAAAGCTTTTGAATTGCTCGATTATAACATATCAACATCTGTAAAATAGTATTTACTATTTTCCCAAAGATTCATTATATTCCCAATATCAATGTTTATCATATTTCTTCCATAACATGTAACACTCTTTTATAATGTTCTAATGATTGCTTTAGAATTCTAAATTCTAACAATGAATTTCAATTTTATTGTATCTTTCTAGTTAAATTTTCATATATTATTTATTGCAAATTGTCGTTCTGGTATAATAGTAGGCTTTCTAATCTTTTCAAAGGATATATGTTACAGGGTACAGGAAAGCATTATGGTCATGTTTGTGCTGTTTAGCAGTTGGACATTGTACCTTTGCTAAATGATTTCAGCGTTTGCTGTTATTGCTGATTACGTACATATTTACTTTTCACTCTACAGACATTACATCCTTGCTTATTAGCAGCGGGACAGAGAAGTTTAGCATTCTATGTGTTGTCAATATCTTAATATATTTTTTTGTTTTTATGGATTGCCGTGGCTAGTTATGGACTCTCTTTTTTCCTAGATTGGTTTTGCTGTTGTCAATTCCATCTTGGATTCTGGTTTCTCTTTGAATTCTTGTTTGTCTGAATAACTGCTATGAAATCCATCTGGGATTCTGGTTGGTTGAGAACTCTATGGCTTGGAATTTAATTAAGCACTAACTAGATTGTTATTTACTGGTCTGTAATTTACTAGCTTTGAATTCTGGTTTGTTATTTTCTAGTTATTTTTTTTGGATTGTTATTTTTTCTGGTTTGGTGAAAAACCTTGCTTTAAACTGAATTGAATTCTAGTTATCTACCGGTGAATTACTTTGCTGGCTGAGAATTCTGGCTGAAAATTTGGTTGCTCATGCATAAGTACTTTTTTGCTGTGAACTACCTTACTGGTTTGTTATTTTCTGATTCGGTGAAAAAGCCTTTTGGTTTGTCATGCATAAGTACTTACCTGGTTTGACTCTTTTGAGTAGATGACTTTTTCTGAATTTTTTGGTACATGTGGAGGTCACATTTATCTTATAGGCTTTTGTAAAAATGTCTACACCAAAAAACTTCACTGAAAATCAACCAAGTAAATGGTGTCCAAATCACTTCCTCCAATTTGATTTATTTGGTTGGTATAGTGTTCAGTGTGTCTATCAGTACTCAAATGGTTTTACGTAGTTAAGATTCTATGATCTTGATGAACTTAGAAGATAGAGTTTGCTTTATAGGTATATTAATTTTTCATGTACATAAAAACTTATATATAAAACATTTGACCATCAAGTGAATAAAAAATTGAACATTTTATATTACTTAAATCAAATGTATAAATTTTAATATTTTAATATTTACTATACTTAAACATCTAAAATTAGATTCTAAAAATATATTTGTTTAAAACATTTTTTATTTTTGTTTTTTGTTTTCATTTCTTAAAAATAGTTTCCATTTTTATTTTTCACATTTCTGAAATTATATTTAGTTTGTGTTTTTACTTTATTTTTATTTTTACCATTTTCTAGTTATATGATTGTATTTTCATTATATTTTTATTTGAACAGTAAAATATTATTCATACATATTGTAATAAATTTGAAATAATTATTAAAATAAAACCATTACAGTGCATTACAGTATTGAAAATTTTGAAAACTTCTTTTTCGACGTTATTAGTATTTTCAAAAATTTTAAAAACATTTTTTTGAAAATAGTAAATAAGTACTATTTCAAGGTCTATTTCCTATTTTAATAAAAATGAACAATGAAAACTCCCCAACCAAATAGTGTTTAGGAAATTGAAATCCCTTTTTACCAAACACAACCAAAAGGTTTTCTGTAATGACCTCAGATTTTTTTTTTGATACCGATAGATATAGTTGTTTTCTTTCTAATGTCATTATTTATTATTTTAACTTTTTTTATTTATTTATTCATTTAATTAATTAATTAGAGAATAATATAATAAAACATCATAGCATACACATATACATGAAACAATAAAATTGTATTATTTCCAAGAAATTTTCATTAGCATAACCACCGTGGATAAGTTTATATACATGGCATAGTAATATCAAAGTACTATTTGTAATACAAAAAGTAAAAAAGTACACAATTACTATTTCAAAAATAATCCCTTATAATTAGTTTAGTAGAAGTATCTACATAGTATCATATCAACTACTCAGTCTACTTGTCTGATCCTCCTGTTGATACAAGTGGTGACAACGGAACGTGCACTTGGAGCTCAAACATATTGACCATTACCAAATCCTTTACTATTGATATATGTCCTAAGTGTGACAACTTTGTCTAATGAACCACAAACATTGGAGTAATTATACATATTGGCATAGTGATATACTAATCTAAGCATAATATGAGAAAATAATGAGAACATGGAATCCTAGTATATTGAATAGTGATCACAATGTATAGTTATCTCAAATATCATATCATACTTAGTTGTATATACTACAGAATATACATAGCCATATAGTCACTATAGTATGTCTGATGCATATACTATCATGTAATCATGGAAATTTAAAATCATATTAAATTGTAATCAAATTTCATCATATTCATAAATCATGAAATTTTTCATTATAGGGTTGTTTTCCCTTGTTTTATTTATTTTATTGTCTTTAAGGTCAAATGAGCATCAACTCACTCCTGAACGTGTTTGTCTCACACTATTCATGCATAACAAAAATTGTCATAATTTCTCTATTATCCGTGAATAAAACATCCTTTATTTATACTAATAGGGAAGCTATAAGACTTAAGGTCACCTTGAGCTATCAAGGGTCATACCCTATCTGTATTTTTATTTTATTTTCTTGAAAATAGCCAATGTATGATAGTGATTCCTTAATCACCATTGCATCATAGTATATTCATAAACTTACTTCTAATATAATTTAAAACATATATTCAATCATACATATACATATATCAGTACAATCAAGCAACTACTATGGATTGCTCTTGAAAATCATTAAGAATTATGAATGGAAATGATTTATATGAGTGGAAATGGCTAGGTATTGCTTACCCTTAATTAATTCCTTATTCCTTAGTTATTTACTTTATCCCTTTATGCCCTCCACGCCTTCCATTAAAGGGTTTTAAAATTTTTCTTACTAGTATGCTAAATAAATTTTTTTATTCCTCTAATTTGTTTTTTAGACTAGCAAGTAGGTAGGAAGTTGCTTAATTATGTCTTCTTATCTAATACACCTATCTATACTTAGTTTTCCACTTACCATTATTTAAATTAATTTCTTATACCTTCCTTACACACACTAAGGTTTGTCTTAATCTTATACTTTTCAATTACATGTCTCAGCCAACTAGGAATGCATATTAGTTTATTCTTGATAAATTTCATCTCATAATTTCCTTAAGATTATCCTTTTTGCTTACTTATTTTTCTCTAATTGATATAACTTCATTCACTTTTTATCTACCTTGTTTTGGAGTTTAAATCCTTATTTGCCTCCTAAGATCGTGCTTTATAAGAACTTAGAATTTAACTAAGATTACCCACCAAGGCATTTACTATTCTTTTGGTAATTTTCTTTATTTCATCTCATAATATACTACACATAATTCTCTTTTAATTATTGACTATACATTATTGATATCTTAATTTTATATCATGCATCAAATTACTTGTATTTATTTTTCTTAGGCTAGTGTAACTATAATAATACAATGATTTAGGGTTTACACCATAAGTACACATCTTTCCATTTTCAGCCATCTAAAAATTCTTCAAAAGAATTTTCTTAAATTTCATCTTTCAGAGATTACTAGACCACTCTATTACCTTAGTAATATATATACATACATACATACATACATACATACATACGTGCATATATACATATATATATATATATATATATATATATATATATATATATATATATATATATATATTGTCACGGCCCCAAATGATGGAACACATGACTGGCACGGCATAAGGGTTTCCCCCTAGTCGCAAGCCTAACACATAGCATGCACAGACATCCAGCACACAATCCAGAATACATAATAAATATAACTGGCCACATATGCCACATCCAATATCAGAAAATACTGTTTATATATATATATATATATCTCATGAATCCAACATCCTTGATTCAACTTGGCCCATGGCCTCATAATATTCATGTGATTCAACTTGACCCAAGGCCTCATAATACCAACATTGTTGTAAACATAAAACCATTTTTCAAACAACACATCAAAACACGCAAGAAAGCGAGGATCCTGCCTGTATGTTCATGGAGATACTCTAAACATAACTAAACTAAACAAACAGTACAAAAGAGCCTTGCCCAAACTGAGGCTCACCAACACTATCTTCAGCCTCCTACGAAGCTGTAGCTGGATCAAAGTCTCTTTGACTATCTGTGGGGAGGAAACAAAAGAGGGGTGAGATTACTACATCTCAGTGAATGAGTAAATCATACTATAACTGAAACAGGGCAAACCAAGCACGAGTGTTTCGCAATGGGTTTAATAATTGAAATCCAAATGTAAAGATAACAATAGAAACATTAAGCATTTAACCATAATTTATTGAAAGAATGCTAAACAGTTCAAATGTGTGTTCAAAAGATAAAACATGATTAAATCAATAACCGTAAGCAAATCAATTATGCATGGTAAGTAATACATGAAGATATTTATGCAATAACAATGATGAATGAGCTTATTTAGAAATATTTAATCTTTAAGAAAAATGCATCAGTTTATTGGAGGTCTTTCCTAACAGATCTATCATCTCCCCCAAGCACACAGCAAGGGTAGGGTAATCACTGTAGGCGTAGACATAAGTCCACCCTAAATTTCCCCAAGCACATAGCAATGGGTATGGCAATCACTGTAGGCGAAGACATAAGTCAACCCTAAATC